>BJKM01000411.1:46818-535057 GCA_015082035.1 Chaenogobius annularis | reverse complement strand
CAGTCACACTTGGCCCCGTTACATGGCAATATTGGTCTAGTCTGGTCCTAGTCTTGTTTTTATCTTGGTCTAGTTCAAGTTTAGTTTTGATGTGATTGAGTATGGCTATTAAGTGAAATTCAAGAGGCAACTACTGGCACATTTTCTTACATAGTAATAGTACACCTTCCATTCTCTAATCCTCACATACATATTCACACATGAGGCCTAGTGAGACGGATAAGATAAGTGATAAACTAATAATAACTGCTCGTACATTATGACACGATTATGTAATAGACAGTGAAAGCATGGTGTTGTAACGTGGACGTTTGCATTGGACTTCCCTCAGTAAAGGGCTTGGTACATTTCATAAAGGGATGATTGTAATTACGTGTTTCAAAACGATTTAATTTATTACAATCAATCCACCTATTCCAGGCTATTAAAGTAACTAAGGCCTTTAAGGTGCACATTTTATGTTACCTTTTAAAATACAAAAATGTCACCACAGAACCTAAAAAGTCCATTGGCCAAATGATTGTCACGCTGTCAACATTTTTATTATAGACAGTAGAGATAGATTCCGGAAGTAAATTTTCTTGTTTACGTAAGATAAGTTATAAGATATATTGAAATAATAAACGTATACAGTTAGCATGTGCGCAGGCTAGCAGTCAGTCATGCATGTCATTAATAAAAGGCACAGCAGGAGGCCCCAACTGGTCCGTCACTCCAGTTGCGTGTTAGCTAACTCAAGCATGTAGCTGCTAATGTGGTTATGGTAATGTTGAGATAATTAAACATCAAATGCACATCAGTCTAACCTGTACATTTACTACAAACAGTGTACTTTCCACTTACTGTACTATTTGTACTGTGCATTTTAGATGGGCCTGAAGTAGGCTCATGTTAGCTTTCAATGCTGCATGCAAAAAAACTTGAGTGTAGATTTAAAGACATTTTGATTTGACATTTTGACTTTATTATGTATTCATAGAAGGTGTAAGTGTCACTTGGATGGATGCTTGTGGAAACAGGTAGCTAAATAGGATCTTGGTAAAATGGGCAAACTAGCTATTTTCTACGATTAGCATTTCAGTATACTGGCCTCAGTAACAGATGCAGTCTGTGTTATATACTGTGATGTTTATGCATTAAGGAAGAGCCTGAGATCGACCAACTTCAAGTATTACTGCTTTTCAACGTGCATTACATTATGTTTTAGAATCAACATTACAGTCTGCTGCAGTTTAAGGCTAAAATGCTTAATGAAATGTCAGAAATAAGGAGTCCTGCTCATTCTGGTCTAGTTAAACATGATTTTTGGATAATTGTAAAATTTTTACTCTGCTTGACTTAATGTTTCCATTTGCCTGGGCACTGAAAATCCAGGGTATTTGTGATTTTGACTGCTCTTTTAATTAAAATTTTTCTGGAAATAACTAATGATATTAAACATTTCATCATATTTATACATTCACAAAGAGTAACCAAGGTCTATGACTCATTATAGTAATAATGTGTTTTTTTTTAGAATATTTTGGCTAAAGGCTTTATTAGACAAGAACAGTAAGCGTGAAATGGGGAATGAGAGAGAACATGTAGTACGTTGTCTGAGTCGGGACTCAAACTCACGACACTGTGGCCAGCTGCACTTGGAACTTGACATATGTGTGCTGTGCCTTAACCACTCGACCACTCGGCATGAAATAGTTTCAGTATTATAGTTTAGCGAGACGTTTTTTGAAGCAAAATATCAACTTCAAAATGTGTCATCCTGTCAGCTTTTCACATGTCCTTCGATCACTATGTATTTTTCCGATCCTTAATTTTTTCCTTCTTGTGTGTCCCCAGGCTCCGACTACTCTCCGCCCCCGCCCCTGCAGCGAGCTCCTCCCCCTGGGCTGACCGACGAGCACAGCGGC
This sequence comes from Chaenogobius annularis, assembly GCA_015082035.1. Taxonomy (NCBI): domain Eukaryota; kingdom Metazoa; phylum Chordata; class Actinopteri; order Gobiiformes; family Gobiidae; genus Chaenogobius; species Chaenogobius annularis. The sequence continues at coordinate 533,150 of BJKM01000411.1, read as the reverse complement.
GGAGGCGACCATGGCGGAGGAGGGGTCAACCACGGAGTTGTCGGCGTGGTGGGGCTAGCTCCCGAGCACATACCCACTCCCGGAGCAGCCCTGAGCTGGCAGGCGGCCATAGATGCGGCGCGGCAGGCCAAGATGATGGGCAACGCGGCCTCCGGCGGAGGGGCGGGGCTTGGCGCGGGAGGGGGCGGACCCATCTCCACTGCCAGCTCCACGCAAAGGAAGAGACAGCACTACGCCGCCAAGCCCAAGAAACAGACCACGACCACAGCAACGCGACCGCCCCGCGCTCTGCTCTGTCTCACGCTGAAGAACCCAATACGAAGGGCCTGCATCAGCATCGTAGAATGGAAGTATCCTTTAACTAATGTTGTTACTCGTACTGTGAATGTCAATCTCTTGCTTGTTTCTACTGGTTCGCTTTGGACTGGATTGGTTTGAAAGTAACTCCACTGTTGTAAGTGAACTGCACTCAGGCCCTGAGTGGTTCTAGCTTCCAAAGTGTTCTGGCTCGCTTTGGGTCCAGATCTGCTTTGGCAAAGGAGGAGCTACACACCAGAGCAGGGGCGTAAATACACATTCATATTCATAAATCTAATTATTTCAAATCATTTAATCAGTACAAATATTAAAAATAAATAAATAAACAAGTACATTTTTAAAAAAGTACCGTAAAGACTGAGGGGGCACTCCTGTACACACCCCTGCGCCAGAGCGAGATGATTGGATAAGAGAGAAAACAGACTTAAAACGCTGGCTTGATCTTGTGATTAAACTACCATGTTTCCAGTGAGGGTAATTTCTATGCTGCGCTCACACGCTTAGCGAAACAAAGCTAGCACACGTTAGGATCAGCTGTGTCTGTGGCACTCGTGTCATGCCTCAAACATTATATTTCAGGGCATAAAGCATCAAACATTATCCAAACCTAATGCATTACAGAAAGAGACATTAAAACGCGGCGTAGAGGCTTTGCAGAGAAAAAGCTGACAATAATCTATCTTTAGTCGCGTCTCACAGCGACACAAACTTGGAATTGCTACACGTCTTTTTGTGAACTGCTGAGATCGGCCTTATGATTATAAAGCAAAATTCAGGTACGATTTAGATTTCATTTAAGATGATAGAGTGTGGGTGACGTCAGCTGTTCTGCGAGCCATGGAGACACATTCCGCCGTCACCAGAACCATTACAAAGCGCTCTAAAGCTATCCGGTTTGAATGTCTTTGCCTCATTTGTGTGGCCAAATTTTTTATCATCATATTTTATTTCTCTTTTACACCTCTTCGTTGTATATTTATCCGCTGCAGTTCTTCCCAACTGCCAAAGCCTCCTTCCCCGCGGTCCAACATGTCCCCGATCCCTGTACCTCTCTTCTCCCCTCGTTCCTCTGTCAAAAGTCTTTATTCCCGCTGTTCCGCCCGGTCCTTTCATTCAACCCTTCTTTTCCTCCTTTTTTTCTGCCCATTTTCCTAAGCTTCTCAACATAATGACTTAGCTCCCCCTCAGGGTGCTGTAGAAGGATGAACAGAGAGAGAGAGAGAGAGACAGAGAGACTACTTAAGTTACTTTAATCAGAGTTTGTGTCTGACCATAGTGAACTGACGTAACATTACTGTCATTACTGTAAGCTAGCGTTTTCCATTAGTGACATTCATCTTTTTTGTGGAAAATCTAACCTAAACGAGACCATGAACGCTCGTATGGACATATCGACAAACATGCAGAGTCAAAACACGACACGTTTTCAATTCATCGTCATCTGATCTAAATGCTAATGGTTTTAACTATTTCTAACGACAACAAAAAATTAGCTTTGAAATTTCCAGGGTAGAAATGTCAGTAAATTTGCTTTTCTATTACAAAGGATGAAAAAATTAATATTTTCTAGCCTCAAAATTGTATTTGTGCTTCACAAAGAGTGTAAAATGTGGTATAGTATGTAATATATCTGTTAAAGATAAGATGAAAAACAATTTGCATATATTTGTTGCAGTTAATTTTAAGATAAAAGTATCTAAAAGAATACACAATTAATTTAATTAATGGACTGTAAAACACAGTAGCAAATGTATTTAAACCAAACTCTGATATCACATGTGTCTGAGTGCTTTGACAAAACCACCTAGATTTGACATATTTTGTGATATTATGATTATTTATGTTATTATTTTGCCTTCATTCAGAATTCCGAATACTGGTCTATTGAGCATAGGGTTTTGTTTGTTGCTTAGTAACTGTGGAACAATCTTGCCATTGTCTCCTTACAATAGTAAAAAGTAAAAACCTTAAATATTTCTAGAAAAAGGATTAGAAAGAAAAAGGATCTGCTTGTAGGCTTGCAGAGATTATTCGTCTAAATTTAAATGCCGTGTGCTTTCCCCCTATGTCATTTGCTCGAGGTGTTGAAACATATTTTAAATGCTGTAGATTGAAAACAAGCCACACAATCAGGAATAACAAGTAATTAAACCTACACTGTTTCAAACTGCTCCAGTGTGGATTCATATTCTGATTTCTGTTCAATTAATATATGTAGAAGACAATTCGGTTCTGCAGGGCACAAAAAATGGGCCTTATCACCTGCTGCGTAATTACAGCGTTTAAGTGTCACCGGCTCTTTGCAAGGTCAGTCAGTGTGAGCGACAAGGAGAGAACGATTGGGGGCAGAGTACAGTCAACTAGAGCCTGAACTGTGCGTGAAATTATAAGGCTAAATGCTGTCATTACTGTACACATATAGGTCCACTCTGTTAGCCTACAAACTGTTTTTATAGATTGTGTTTATACATCTAAGGATGACTCATATGTAGACATGCTCCGATACAGCCACACTTCCAACTGCTAACTGTGTGTATTTTCCCATTTTGACTTGTGTATACTGTATCTTGGAGTGATCTTTCTGTATTCTCCTGTGTTCAAGACGCCATTGCCCTGGTTTCCCACAAACCACGAGACACGACCACTGCGACGGACTTATTGTACTTCATTCTCTGTTGGATTCAGCAGCGTCGCATAACCATTTTAGCTCGAATGAAACTATCCATATATCCATGAACACAAAAGGCATACCCTTCTCCAAAAAAGGGACACGGTGCACCTTTAATACAGAATAAAAATGACTATTTTCAATCTCAGCAGCTTTAATCATCCTTCACGCAGTTTTGGCCTGAAACTTTCCATTTAGAAACGGCACAGAGATCCATGCAAGATAAATCACATGAATTGTTTTGTCTGGCCCAATAGTTTGTTTATGTTTGTATTAGTATTTGACCCTTTCACTGCAATAGCCATAGGAGCAGTCGCCTGGGAACAAAATACATCATCGTTTAATCACTCACCCATTGAAATCGGGCTGTGAGTCATTTGGAGATTCTAACCTATAATTTACCAAAACCCAAGAGGACTGTGTCAATGAACAAAATAGTAATCTGCTTTCTGCTGCTAAGAGCCAAGCGCCAGTCACAGGAAATCCAACATTAGCCGTGATTACTTCGAGACACTTTTCTTTACAACACCGCTGACTATTATGCACAACATTGGCGAGGTGCCGTGTTAAACTGCGGACCCCAGGCCAATTGGGGGAGTTTTATTTGCTGCATCTAAACATAAATATTTTTCCAGGTTATTTGGAGGAGAGACTGGAAATGGTTACAAAACTGTTTACTATACAACATTGTTTGGTTAAGGATTTCTCAATTTGCCTTGTTTACGAATGTCAGGATTATTTGGTTAATCAAGAATTGGGATTTTTCAGGTTATGAACTAAAATAATCGTTAGAAATTGAGTACATTTAATTCAACCCTAAATGTAAAGTAGTTTTTTAAAGCTGTTGTAGATCAATATTGCAGATTACAATTAACAAAATGTTAAGTAATGATCCATGTACAGCAGCGGTGGAAAGTAATGAAGAACAAAAGTAAAAGTAACTTGTACTTAAAGGGCATATGGCCGGTATTAATTATTATTACTTAGTTTGGTGAGATAGCCCCTGTGGTAAATATTTATTTAGCACTTTATAAAGAAAAATCGAAAAATAACATGAAAATGACTAATGAGTAGAGCTGAGTTTTAAAACAGAATCCCTCTGTGATGTCATCAATAAGCGACAATAAACACACATAGGATGGAATTTTCTTTAGGTTTAAACAAACATTTAACAAAATAATGGTGTTATTAGATATTATTGTTTGTAAAATCATAACTATTGTGTAATGTATATGGATTTAGGCTCTTGTTTACAATATGGTTGCTAGGTTACAGTTGTAGAATATGCCACATCTGCTGCTCATCTCCAACCAGAAAGTAACATTATAAACTTTCCCAAAAAAAATAAACACATACAATTTGCTAGAAACATTAATACAATTATTGAAATTGCAGTTTTCAAAATCTGTATAAAAATATTTGTACTCTTAATGTACAGGTACTTCTAAACTTTTACTTTTATGGATTTTTTTTTTCTACTTACACTTTTTCTTACTTGACATAAAGTTTAGTTTTTTATACTAAGTACCAGGAAAAAAGCATGTCTTCTTTAATCTAAACCAGGTTATTTAGTGTTGTAACTAAGAAACAATAATGAAAAAAGTACAATGGAATGGAAGCTAGTTTGATATGAACCAGGCCTCTGTCATTTTTACACATTCCTTTTCTCTCTCTCCTCCCTTTATGTCTTTCTTCTTTCACCTTCTCCCTCTCTTCTCTTTTTCTCCCACTCTTTTTCTCTCCTCCTAATATATCGAGGTCACTCCCCTCTCAAGGACCTCTCCAAAATATCCCTCCTGTGTGTCTCTTTCTCCTTCACTCCGGCTCTCTCTTTGTCCACATCCTGTCCTCCACGCGACAGGCCCGCTTTTGCCCGCGCCCATATTAGGACATGCACTGTCTCTGTCTGCCCCCCCGCCCTACACACACAAAGATGTTTTTCTAAGTGACCCAATATGTCTGTTAACGAAAGATAAACACAACCGCTGTCATGTTTCCAGCCAATTACACTGCACTTTTATAACATAAATCTAACCTGTGTAAAGTCCCAAGTGGTGACATTATAAGTCATTCCTGTGACTTTAAATATTAAAAAAGCGGACGGTACTAAAAACTAGTATTATGATATAGTAACTAGTATTATGACAAATGAGTTTTGTATGTATTGTATCACTTTAAATCTAAAAGTGAAATATTAGTATTAAATATAATGTATTTCAAAAGTGTTCAAAAGGATTCCAATCTGTATGTGCACAAATGGCAAATACATTTCTCGAATCTTGAATTTTGTGAAGACATTTTAAAGAAATGTTATGTCCCAGTGCAGATATATTGTAAAAGAGGGTCTCAGGGTCTAATTGAGACCGACGTGTTGCTTCTACTTCTGATTATAGAGCGTTTTATTCTCTGCAAAGCAGGAAGTGGGTTAGCATGCTAGTTGTTGTGAGCTTTACCATGACGACAAACTCACGCGATGAATAATTACGATACTCTGAAGGAATTAGGCAAGTGAGCAATAACTAGTTTTGTTTGTTCCAACAGTAAAAATCAGGTAGAACGCCTTTAAGTTGAGATTTCAGATGTTGTGCTTCTGATAAGAATCTAGTGACATTTGATATAAACATTATGAAATTACTTATTTGTATGTTCAATTTGATGTGATTATGGTTATCGGGGTCATCATTGGCCAAGTGATCGAGTCTGAGCCACCGCAGAAGAGAGAGAGAATGTCTGTGAATGTTTATGGTGGAGCCTTAACAAGAAAAGTTACACAGTGCACCTTTAACTCATCCTGAAGATGTGAGGCAGGCACTACTCTGACAATGTTCAAATCCAGGCTAAAACAGTTTTATCTGCACTCACTTTTGGGGTGAATTTTGTAATGACTGTTCATGTTTTGTTTTGTGTGTGTGTGTGTGCTTGTTTGTTTGTTTGTTTATTGATATTTTGGTGCATATGTTCCTGTTCTGCCAAGCACTTTGAATTACGTTGTATACACATTTTGCTCTACAAATAAACTTGCCTCATGTGTATATGTATGTTGCTTTTGCTGTATGCCCTTTTCCTTAACCCTTGCCCCTCCAGACCATTTGAGATCATTATCCTGATGACCATTTTTGCCAACTGCGTGGCCTTAGCTGTCTACATCCCCTTTCCCGAAGACGACTCGAATGCCACAAACTCCAACCTGGTGAGTAGCTCGAAGTTTCACCTTTAGCGCTGCAGTGTTTGAGGCTCTGCTTGTTTTACTTGTTTTACTAACAAAACGTACACAGTGTTCTTGAGCTGGGAGGAGATGTGCTTTGGTGATATAATATGACATGCTGTTGGTGGACAATATCTCAGGTTTATGATTATGAGAGAAGGAACCTGTCAAATGCTTCTTTGTTGCTTGGAATCAGGAAACATATTGATAATCATTTTCTGATTTGAATGTCCCTAAAATGAGTGACTTCAGCATTTTTGTAAGTATGAAATCGAAATAATCCATGGCCATGATTGGTGCATCTTAATCATAGTTTGCTATAATTTACAGGTTCAGCTGCTACCACATGTTTAGTTAGTAGCATACTTCAGACATGTGTACTTTCCCTAAATGCATTCTTTGTGATTCTGTTGTGTTTTTGTCTAAGTAAAATTATGTACTGAAAGCTAATTTGTTTGGGTATACTGTACAACAGAACAAGTTAATGTTCTACTTTGACGACAGATAAAATGGGTGTTCACGGGTGCGAAATGACGTGACACACTTGTTGCTACTGCCATCTTGAGGAAAGAAGTTCCAAAGTCTCCAAAGAAAGGATTATTCTTCAATTATATCCCAAAAGACCTAGTTTGTCACCATTTCTGGTGACAAATTAGTGCCATCAGGAGGTACCAATGGACTCCAACAAATCACTCCAGCCTGTGCAGTGAGCACCAGGTTTCAGGAGCTAGTTTGCACATGTAATCACAACGTTCATTGTGTGGCTATGCTAGTAAGCGTTTTTAGCATACTTACAAAAGAACTTGACTAATGTAAAGTAGTCAAATTTAGTTTTTTCCCTGCAAAGAGTAATTGTAAAAACAGGACTTTGTGACAAAAATGAGGTGCGCGCTGTCTGCATGTAATAATTAAGTAATAAATGTTATTTATTACTTACGTTATTTAGTACGTGTGTGTGTGCGTGTGTTTGTATGTGTACTCGTGTGGGTGTGTGTGTGGATGTACGTGTGTTTGCGTGTGTGCGTGTGTTTGTACGTGTGTGTCTGTGTGTGTGCGTGTGTTTGTACGTGTACGCGTGTGTGTGTGTGTGGATGTACGTGTGTTTGCGTGTGGCTCCTCTCGACGTGGAGGAGCAGCAGCTCCAGTCCGAGCTCCTCCCATGACTGAACTCCTCACCCTATGTCTAAGGGAGCGCCCAGCCACTCTGCGGAGGAAACACAGTTCGACCGTTTGTATCTGTGATCGTATACATTCAAACAGAGTAAAAATGTGTTACATTATCATTACCAGCAGATAGCCCAGCTTTATCGTTAGCCTATAAGGATCAAAACCGTAAACTTCTATCTTCTAGTATCAACCTTTTTCATTTTCAACAAAATGCTGTTTTTTTCTGGTATATTTTATTTTTTGACATAGTATCATAACTATCTAACAGCAGAGATACACAGTAGAGCATAGAGGGACGTCCTCAAAATGGCAACGACAACAAACATGTCATGTGATTGAAGCCCATGAACAGGCTGTTTGAAGCAGTTTTCTGAATATTTGACATATCCAAAACAGATGTTATTTTAGTACATTTCTTCCCTTCCCTTTCATTTTTATTCATGTATTTCTTTCATATTGATAGGCAAAGTGCACAATACTGTATATTACAACGCGCTATTGTCGGAACACCGGCTCATGTTGTTGCTAGGGGGCAGCTTGCTGTTGTGTTCCAGTATTATTGTTAGGTCCACTCTAATCCCTCTATCACATCTGTTACTTTTCCAAGATCCTGTTTTGTTTTTGTCAAATTTCACCACCACCTGTTTTTGGGACAAGATATTTTAGATGTCAAATGTGTCTTGCATTTAGTGGTAAAAACAAAGGTATTTGTGTGTCCTCAGTTCAGATAGCAGAACATGCGCACACATACTGTATGCTCTTGTACAGCTGTGGTTAATTAGTTTTACAGGCCACAGACAGACAGGAAGTGTTGTGAAGATTAAACACAGGGTTAACTGTCGACGCTGCCTGTAGCTGTGGACGTGTGGCCTTGCTATGGTGCTGTTCTTAGCATGTGCTGAAGTTAAAGTGATGGAAATGAATTACAAAACTAAATCTGTGAAGTTAGTTATTAAAAAAAAATTTATAGCAAGGTTTCGCAAATCTGCTGTGACTGTGGCGTTAGTGATGCTTCCTTTATCTTATTGAATACTATTTTTGTAGTAAAATTGTCTTTCTGAATCCACCATTTCAAGAGTTTATCTTTTACCTCCAGCTCTAAGTAGCTCTAAAACCAGCTCTTCTGTTGTTACTTTGAGGTGCGCTTTTACCCATGGTCACATGCTTGCGTTTTCTGATGGTCACATGTTTGTGTTTAGTGTTGATCACATGTTAGTGTGTACTGTTGGACACATGTAGACGCAGCGATGGCTCAATCTGCGACAAAGATTCCAAACCATCCGACACGCTTGATGTGAATAGCAGCTCTTCTTTGGTGGTACGGCGGCTCTAAGTTTAGTATGTGCCCTGTCTCACTGTGAGACCTACGGCCGACGTGTTTGGGCCATGACTAAAGACTTTCCCCACGATCAGTAATTGTAATGTCATCACAGAAGGCCACAATGGTGCAGTGGACACTTGGTTTTAGTAGTTCGAAAAGGAGGACAAATTCAAAGAAGGACTAAAACATCTAAAACATGAATAAATTAAACAGATACATGACCGCACAACAGTTGGAGCTACTACACGAGCAGTTACAAATCTAGTAAAAGAAACTCACCAGGGGTTAAACATTTGGCTATTGCTTTGCTAAATAGTGCATGAGTGAAATAGATGATAGAAGTACCCACTTTGATCACCTCGTATAGATGGCCCTCAGCACCAGCTCGGTCTGTGTCTGTCTTATGTAATAGCGCAGATCTCTTTTAATTCTTTTGGAGCCAGATTTCTATTTCTGTCTGCACCCCATAATATGTCACTCTGTTTCCCTGACAACATCCCAATAATAGCAACAGAGGAGAGGTTGTCATGGATATGGTAACCGTAGTGATGCTCCTCATCTGTCCTTGGATACGGAGGAGGAAAGGAGCCAAGGGATCATGAGCATGTCTCCTCTATCCTTCAAGGAAGCTGCAAAGTAGAGGGTTAATACTGGCTTGTAGGTGAGCGCTAGTGTCCATGTTTGTCTGTTATTATTTATTTAAGTATTTATTTAGGCACAGACAAACATGTAGACCTCCCACAAGGCAGTGCAGTGACTATGCCTACACAATGTTTTAGTCAATTATGTCATCACAACAATATCCGCAATACAAGGAATAATGTTTTGTCTGATAGAGATTCCAATGTAAATGTAGTGGTGGTTTCTGTAAAACAACTTTATTTATAGGAGACATATTATGTAAAAAAAAAAAAAAAAAGACTTGTAGAAGCTTTTAATCATATAATAGATTTACTTTACCATGCGCTTACTTAAAGTTTTATTTTGATTGATTCATGCATGAGTAATCCCTGCATTTGAGGCTTGAGTGCTCAGAAAATCCCTTTTCACCTACCCCCTATCCTCACCCACATCCTTACTTAATTCAGACTACAGGTCAAGCTTGGAGTTATAAGATGCCAAGTAACGATTTTTCAACAATTAAATGTGATCGTACAACTACAAGGCTTATCACTTCTGCGGTTTTGAACAGGAATTTCTCTTATTGCTAAGTTTCAGATGACATCACAGCATTCTATAGGCCAATGATATTCAGTGCAGATGGGGGAAGCTAAAATTAGAATTGTTAAAATGCATTTTTTTGGTATAATACAAGAAGTTTGTGTCTAATCACATCGGAAAAGGAATTGTATATTTTCCGTATAGATATTTCATGGCAAAGTAAATGTAATCAATAGGGGATTCTGGCTCTTGCCCCCCATCTGCAATTATGACATCATGGCATTCTAGAATCAACATTATAGTTTAATAATGCATTCTAGAATGTGATGCCATAGTCTCAGATGGTGGGTGGCCACACAGGGCGGGGCCTCCTGATAGGCAGGGGCTTACACAGAGGAGGATATAAAAGCTGAGTTCCCACACTCGATTCACAGATTGAGAATGACTCTTGGATGAGAGTTGAAACATTTTGTCCAGATGACTACAACTGAATCTTTTACTACGATGGAACACAATGGAACACTGGATGAATGAGGGATTACACCGACACATGTCACTTTCGTTTATGTGTGCTTTCAGAGACGTTAAACTTTGTGTCAGTTTTTGTTTCATGTGGATAGGCCCAGTAAATACAGAGATATGAACCATAAACCAGATCAAGAAATCTGCAATCTGACAGTTAATTCTACCATAGAATTCTGACCTTCCTCATCTCAGTTTTAAACTAGAATGTTGTGATGTCTCGTGAACCCAACCCACTAACAAAATGTAAAATCATGACGTATAATTATAGTGTTTGATTTAAAACTACTCAAAGCTTTGCTGGAGGTTTCTTTTATGTTACCTTTACGACAAATTTGCCCAAAGTAGGAAGGCTTTTTGTACCGTTATTAGCTTTTAAACAAGCTCTTGTGTACCTTTTGTTTTGCGTATTTTGTCACGTATTAGAACAAAAACATTTATAATTTTTAAAAAAAATCAAAAAATAGTTTTTTTTTTAATCTCTACTGGCTGCAGAGGGGATTAGACAGGTTAATAGTAAACAACAGGATTGTTTTCACAGAGATGGTTGTAGTCATGCAGTTGTACTGATTGTGATTAGACGGGAGAAATACACAGAACGAGTCTGACAATGATTTAAGAACTTAAAAACGGCAGAGAAGATTCTCAGAGCCACGTCACAGATCGAGAACGTGTTTTTGACTGTTTGAAGGGAGAGGACTTTCTAACCTGGATTCATCAAACTAGCGTGAATGAAGCGCAATGCTTCTTCAGATATGTTTTTAATGAGGGAACAATGTTAGAACATGGTTAAAAGTGCAAAAAGGTACATTTTGCGTAATATGTGTCCTTTAACATTTCTGCTGGATGTAGTAATCTTAGTTTGTATACTGTTTGTTTACTTACTGCTTGTATGTAAAATGGCCTGTCAGACTCCAGTGTACAGTTCACGGGCCACGGCCTCTGATTGGAGGGTGATGGGGTGGAAGTGTTTGACAGACTGCTCAGTGTTGGATGAATTAGCTCGCGGCGCAGCAGTGGATGCAGCCGCAACAAAAAAGCCTCTCCAGTCAATGCATCACCCTGAGAAGCTAATGGACCCCATTACAACACACACTCCCCCGCCAGACCCACACCTTCCACATCTGAACTTCTGTTTACTAATAGATATTTGTAGACACATGTATACATACGAGCCAAAAATGCACAGAATGATATAGAAGTGAAGTACAAAGTAGTGCTTCAAGAAGTTTGGGGAAACTGCACTTCAAATAAGAGTAACTGTCTAGATGTAACTTCTGATTTATAATTTGAAGTTAATGGACAAAAGATGAAATAATGGTATTAAACATAAAACAAAATAATTCATATCGAAAGGAATGGTGCAAAAAAATACAAATGTTTAAATCATTCACTATTGTAAATTTTAACTAATTAATCAAAAGATTCTCAAATCATTTTTCATTCATTCATTCAGTACTTAAGGTTAAGGTACACTTTTTGGTAAACCAGTATATTGTAGCCACAGCTGCCCTGATGTAGACTATACTTTTGTCTAGATTTCTAGATTTAGATCGCATTCACAAATACAAATTGAACCGGACTCGGTTTGATTGGGGACCAAATTTGCAACATTGTCCCTTTCTCTGAGCTGCTCCGGTTCATCTTCACCATACACTTTTATCAATTGAACCAAATGTATAAAATAACGCATCTCTACCTTGCCTCTAGCGGCGCTGTGTACAATATCAGCCATAAGTATGACAGGGAAACATGAGGGAGCGACCCAGAGCTCGGCCTGATATGCATCATTAAAAAATTAAACTGTTTGGATTCTTTTTTTGGCTTGCGTGGATTTACCCCACAACCTGCCCCAGATTAGGGATGGCAACAACCTTTTCATCTGGATCAGAGTTTGCATCTTTGGTCCGGTTCAGAGTTTGCTTCTTTGGTCCGGATCAGAGTTTGCATCTTTGGTCCGGTTCAGAGTTTGCTTCTTTGGTCCGGATCAGAGCTTGCATCTTTGGTCCGGATCAGAGTTTGATTGCGTGTTCACATTACCCAAACAAACTGAACCATCCAGGCAAATGCCTCCTGATTTGAATCAAAGTGGGAAGAGAAAAAAAACAAGGTCTACTTAAAGCTTGAGTATCCATCTTTATTCTTATCATCAGGGCTCCAACGTGCATCTTGGGAGCTCTGCATCCTCTTCCAACTCGCTCCCCGAAGAGTTTAGGTTTGTAAATCTTTTCTGTATTAAAAAAAAGCTGATCCAAACCATGCACACATCTGAAAATGAATGCACGTTAAAATTAACGATGTGATAAAGGGTTTGTGAAAGCACAGAACCAGTCAGATTTAAAAATACATAATCCCCCTCTTTTTGTGGCATAAAGGTTTCATACAGACTAGCTAACCACTCATTCACTGGATTTGAACGCGTGTTTTCACTTAGAATCGAATATTTGCATCATCGTTTGAAATGTATGTCGATTTTGATGTAAGTTTTATCTTTTGTTTTGGTTATATCTCCCGTATTGATTTGGCTGTTTTGTCTGTTATTAGGATGACTCCTGGATGACTAAGACATTTTGATTTTTAATTAAACATTTGGGATGTTTGCAAGTCATGGCCCAAGGAAAGATTTATTACTTCTTAATGTGGAAAGAATGTGTCAAAAGCTCAGATTTCTACTCATGGGTTCAAGAAAAGGACAAAAAACTTTATGTTGTGGATTAGATGATGTTTTATAGATTAATGGGTCAGGCATTTACCCCTGAACTATGTCATTCCTAATTCAAGTCCTCATTTACAGTTGGTTAGTAGCGTTCAAAGGATTTCTCTTCAGTGGGATCTGAAGGTGCAACCAGTTTCAATGATTGATGTTGCTAAAACCTTCAAAACTTTTTCAAGCCTTACTTTTAATGAGAAAATGGTTTGACTATTTGCAGCCCATGTAAAAAAGATGAGCCCTCTTCCCCTTTCATGTAATTGTGGTATTATATATAGCTGTTAACATGCTGCTCCTCTGGGTGCTTCTCTGCTGTTGCTAGGAGTGTCTATTTATAGCAGAAGAATAAAGTCTGTATACAATAGGTTCACTTAGTTAAACACTGTCCTCTGGTCCCTCTGCTGACTCTGTGCATTCACACCTCTTCATGTTTATTTTATATTCCAGTGCTTTGCAAAATGGGGTACAGGTCCCACTGGTGGTAGTTCTCAGGATTCTGAGTTTGTAGTCGGTAGTTTTTTTTCCTTTACATTTGAATTTATGATGCATGTTGCCAGTTTAGCCTTCACATGGCTCTCAGTCCACCGACCTTGCTCTTCTCCCTCGCGAGCGAGTACAAGAGGGGCGGGCTCACGTACCACATGACTGCTCTGACCAATCAGAGCGAGAGTTGCTATAGCGTAGCAGCACAATCCAAAGCTAAAAATCAGAAAGCTGTTTTAAGGAAGGATTTTGAACGGAGAAAAGGTTCACAATCTGAAAATAGGCAAAAATCTCCACAAAATCCAACCTTTGTTAAAGCTGTAGGTGTCGTCAGCAGATTGTTTTTACATTGCGCTCGTTGGGGAAAATGCTTTATGGATTTTGAAAGATTTTTGATCTGCAGGACCAATGGACAGGCCACTAGTGGCTCATAACATGTTTAAGATTGCAATACCATATGCAGTTATTTTAATAGATCCGTGGGCAGATGGAGTGATACAGAAGTACAGGATACAAATACGGTAAGTTGAAAAAAAAGGACAAGAATTACCTACAATTACTCAGAATTACTGGAGCGTGTAAAGATGTGGCCGGAGTCCGCATGAAGTTGCAGGAAAAACTAAAATATTATCTAATCTTCGCCATAGTCATCCTCTTCCATCAGGTAAACATGTTGTTAAAGTGTAAATGTGGACAGACATCATACATATTTTATAATATGATTTGATACAGTTGATGTGATTAAATGCTGGGAAAACAGTTTTTGCACAATTGTGGCCAATAGTTTACACAAAAAAGAACCGTTCAGGAAGCAGTATCAAAAAGCAGGTATCGTTAAAGTACTGGTATCGAAAAAAATCCGCACCCAGTACACAATACATCACTATTAATCCAGTTTGAAGTGAGAAAGGCAAGATTAGATCCTCATGTGAGTCCATGTTTTCATATTCACACTGAGTGAAAGCGAGAGTAAATGGGACAATAGCTCATGTGTAGTCTATCACATTCTGATCAATGTTTTATGAAATATTAATAAATGTAGACTTGCATCGAAACTAGAAGTGCAATGCTGATAGTTTTGAATACTTTGTTGTTTCAAAGCGAGTCGCTTTATTCTGGAAAGGAAATGGGTTCGTACTTATATTCCAGTGACGTGCAGTGAGGTTCATGACTAGTGAGGCTCTTTCAGAGTCAGATTTACTAATGCGAATGAACCCAAAAGAGCACCTTAAACATAATGCGATTGACCACAGACAATGAGTTGTGCTATATATCTCATTTCAGCATTCTTTACACAAACGTGTGACATATTTAATTTAAGGTCAAAATTAATTCCAATTGAGCCAAATTCCAGCCTATTTCAAGCCAACACAAATACAAGTTTATGGTCTTACCTTTACATTTAATAAGCCGGATTGTAAATAAGAAATAAGTTCAAGAACAAAGAAGACAACTCAACAGTCCACGGGCTCAGAAGTGCCCTCTGCCATGAGTCCGGCGTATTGTTTGAATCTGTGAGCCGAAACACGTTTCAGAAATACATTTCATACTTGTCAAGGTGTTTCATTTGTTATATTCAGAGGGACACCGACACATTATCTGCATCGAATACAGCACAGTTTGTGAGGCATTATACTGTGCGCCGTGAGGCAGAGCGCGGTGCTGCCTCAAGGCGCCCCTCCTCCTTGTGTTTGAACAGGAGTTACGGGACATGCGGAAATTTTTATATTGTTAATTGTATGCACGTCACTGCTATATTTCCCTGTACCTATATGTTCCTCGGTACCAAGACTCCCCATTTTCTACCGACGAGAGAACTACGGTACTGGGGAACATTGGTACCTCGTATTTAAAAAAAGGTCCCAGTATTCCCCGCTATTCCCCACACGGAAGAATTGGGGACCAGCGGTACCGGGAAACATAGGTACGACCTCATTGACAAAGGTCCCTGTAGTTGTGCAGTTGTTTAATGGGAAGGAGAGGCATTAATAGTTGAAATAACTCACTGCTTGTGCATCTTAATCCATGCATGTTGTTGTGCATAGGCCTATTCTCTTCGTGAATCTCTTCAAATGATGAAATTGGCTACTTGTTCAACCAGATACAGTTCCACATTCCTAATAGTTGTGCATAAATACACGGTTTTACGAGTGGCACTGGTCCCGTTGGTGATCCGACGCACAGGCTCAGGAACTGCACATCTGGGCTCCGCGTTTATCCATCCAGTTAGACCCCCACTGTCATTGATTGCTCCGTGTTCAGAAGTTTTGGGTTTGTGCATATGGATTTCTGAAATGGTCCACGAACAGTTGTGCATTTAGAGGAAGGTGTAGCTGTACACACTTTGGTCTCTTTAGAGTAGATAGAGGTCAGAAGGAGACAGGTGCCTTCAGATCAGAAAGGATACAATTAGGTTAATTCATGAACCCGTAGACTGCTCATGTATTCTAACAAATTCATAATTATTGCAATATTTTATGCCTACAGCTAGGCCAATAAGACATTTTTTGCTTTATGTCCAGGTCCAAAAATAGTGCCTTACTTTATCTCGTCCAAGTTTAGGCGTGGGCTATAAGCACATGCAATTGTCTCTTATAATAATACTGCACAGGAAAAAAAATTAAAATAAAAGATGGGCAGAGGTACACTCTTTTTTCTTTGATTAGAAATGGAAAATACAAAAACATTCATTCATTCATTCATTCATTTTCTACCGCTTGTTCCCATTAGGGGTCGCTGGTGACTGGAGCCTATCCCAGTGCCTTTGGGCCTTAGGTACACCCTGGACAGTGGCCAACTCGTCGCAGGGTTAACACAGAGACATAGCCACACAGACAACCATTCACTCTCACACTCATTCACTTGGGCCAATTGACCTAACACATGCATGTCTTTGGACGGTGGGAGGAAGCCGGAGAACCCGGAGAGAACCCACGGTAACACGGGGAGGACATGCAAACTCCACCCAGAGAAATCATGTGATGTAATGTTCGCCCAGGAATCGAGCCCATGATTTCCTTCTTGGGAGGCGGGAGCTCTCTGCCACCGTGCACCCCCGCTCTGCCACCGTGCAAAAGTACATTCAAAATCTAAATAGTTGATGCTAGGTGTGCTAGCTTTGTGAGCTCTACATTTTTAGCTTGTAGTGCTTCTAATGTTCAAACATGTGGTAGTGAATCCGACCTTATCCCAATTTATAATGAACGAACATTGTATCAGAATATCTTGCAACCTAGTTTAGTTCTGGTTTAGCCGTTTCTTGGATTACACTGGATTTAGTCCTTGTTTTGAATAGTTTCATGTTTTCCCCTGAGGTTCTGCACCTAACAGTGCTTTCCAGCCGCCATGTTTGTTTGGACATGGAGCGGACAATACCGTTCTCTGATTTGAGCAATGTATATAATAAAACAATCTCAAGCCCTAGTTTAGACTGTGGTGCAGTCTTTGTCCATCATTTCAAAAGGACAAATCTCTTCTCCCTTTTCCATTTTTGAGTGAACCAGGATTATTGCCGTGTTCATGGAATCGGTGTATTTTAGCTACAAACTTTCACTTGAGAGAAATGTTCTGTTTCTGCTCCATTGAAGACATTTAGTTATTTTTCTGCACTGCTGCACATTAGGTTTGTAGTTGAAAATGAACCTTACCAAAGTATGCAATTTAAACAGCAATTTCAACTCCTCTGTTCTCACTGCCAAGGCCCATTTTTGCTGCTTTCTATTTCCATTCTACATTTCTTAGATGTTGCAATTGAAATTGTGGAACGCATGTATTATCGTAATGAGCTGAAATGATTTGAAAAGTATTTAATTCCATTAAATGGTGGTGAGGTTTGGACTCTCCTTACGGTAAGAAGGTCCCGGTTCCATTCCCAGAGAGTAAGCGGCCTTTCTGTTTAGAAAGTTGATACGTTTTCCCTGGGTCTTGTTGGGTTTCATCCTCATCAAAATAGAACATTGGCACAATATCCTCCAGCTAGCTATTGCGAAACAAGATCCTGGCTCAAAATAAGGAATAGGGTCGTTGACAAGTTTCCCACCGTCATTGACATCTTAAGGCTCATATATAAAAGGTGACGTGTGATGATACACACAAATATGATAACGTACGTAAACATTGCTGTGCGTATCATCACTCATTTATACCTCAAGGTGGTGCTCTGGGATTGAATGAAGGCTAAATTTAGTATTTAGTATCTTAAAATGTCCATTGGTTTAACGCCAACGCCAAATTCCATGTATTGTGACAACGCATTCTTTACGGCTCATTCTTGAAGTTAAAGAACGTCAGCGGCTTGCCCAAGGACACAATGACAGCACACACTACCCTCAGGTTGGTGTTGGTTTGGTGCTCTCGCTGTTTATTAAACGATCTTTATCTTTATGCAGTCAGTTCTCCAATATGTGCAGGTATTGTAGCGTCATTTTAATAACAAGTACTTTTATAGAGGGTTGTAAAACAGTGTTTGCTCGGGCAAGTTTAACTGCTTTTGTGACATCATAATGCGATTTTAGATATTGCACTTTTATTTTTATGCTTTACCTCTTGCTCTCGTCCATCACCCTTAATAAAACGGAGCGATAAGGCGTCTCAGTGATGGCAGCTGTGGCACCCGGGTCTGGTTTTTATAGTCCCGTTTGGGTGATAAAGAATGGGAAATCTCCACTCAGTGCTTGGTGAACTTTTGCTTTTTCCCTGCATTGTTTTCCCCTGATATGAACTCTTTCATAATCACAATAGAGGTCGAAAAAAGAAGGGCTATTTGTTTTTCGCTTGTTTTATTTAAAAGTGCACTACGCAACTTTTCTGGTGTCCTTTTTACCATGAATGTCAATGTGCTACCTTCTACGCCCTAACATCAATACTGACTTCCTCTCCAGATGTACTTCGGTGCATATTTAGTTTGAATTTGCATGAGATTCCCGATCCGCCGGTGAGAATGAGAGCGAGAAAGAAAGGGAGAGAGCAAGATATTTTTACTGATCTAAAAGTGTCCACTTCACATCGGCCCACATTACAGTTCCCTCTGCGCCGCACCTCCTCACCACAGGGCGCGCTGTCACTCCTAATGACCCCATTTAGTCACACTCTTCGTCATTGTTTGTTATGTGACACCTTTAGTCAAACGTCTTCTCGGCACGCCGCACAGTTGGACATCGGGCTGAAATGTTACAAGCAAGTCTGCAGTCCTACGGTGGAGTCCTTTCCTCAATCTTTTCCCCAACTGAAGAAATTATTAAAACATCTTGAAAAGTACTAAATATTTGTTATTTATGCATACAACAACAAAAACAGAATGCATTACATCCAATGAGTTATCTTTATGCATTTGTCAAGTGTCAGTAAACCAATTTAAAAAAAATATCCAGCTACCTTCTTGTCTGAGGTTGAACATGTTGCAGACCATATTAATTCCATTTGTCTTAGAATTGGCCTCAAAGTGACAGTGCAGTTTATCAGCAATTTGAAAATGCTCAACGTCTCATAAAGAAGACTTACAGTATTATGCTTTTTGGTATTTAGCACGTCGAGAGAGCCAGCTGAGGTGGTTGGGCATGTCCCACCGGGAAGATGCCCCGTGGGAAGACCCAGGACACGCTGGAGGGACTATGTCTCCCGGCTGGCCTGGGAACGCCTCGGGATCCCCCTGGAGGTGTTGGAAGTGTCTGGGGAGAGGGAAGTCTGGGAGTACCTGCTCAGACTGCTGCCCCCGCGACCCGATAAGCGGCGAAGAAGAAGATGGATGGATGGATGGATGGTATTTAGCACTCAACTGTCATATATGGTACCAAGATCAGTGGTTTCCAAAGTGGGTGTCAGGAACCCTCGGTAGGTCACAAAGCATGAACAGGGGGTCGCGAGATTATTTCATGATGTAATTTTAAATTTATAAACGCAGTATTATATCTATTTCTAAATATGTTTAAGTGAAATTGGGTCAGATAACTTAATAAACTACAAAAAAATACACAGATAAAGCTAATTTTAAAAGATTTACAACTTGAAATTTACAGATGTCTCGGGGGTCTCGAGCTGCTTGTATGGGGTATTTTGGGGATTCCGGCCTGAAACGTTTGGTAACCCCTGTCGTAGATCACTATTTTACAAGCTATAGAAGACTATTTTACAGGGAAACTGGATAACTCCAATTCAAACATATTTTTTCAAAATGCATGTAACCTGAGAACTACCATTGAGATGGCTTGATTTGAATCTCAAAAGATCCCAATTCCACATGTGGAGAAGTGTGTGCGCAGTGGCGTTCCTGCTGCATGTAACAGTGCAGTCCCATCACACCAGGAGCAGATTAGGTGAGGCGTTAAACTGCACCAGGTAAAACACAGACTGGAGAATATTAGACATGTGTTTTAGATCAGCAGAGATGACAAACTCTGAATACAAGATACTACAGGGTTACTCAAACAGTTAATGGACCTGACTGAAGAGGGGAAGCCATTTTAACATTAGCCATCTTATATACTTAATATTATCCCGTAAGTATCTAGTGTGGTACAGTTGAATCTCTCCTTTTTCTTTGTTTGTTTTTTTGTTAGCTGGAGTCATGTTGCTGTGGTATTCAGTGACATTTAGCCATCTGCTGTGGGATCCTGCTGCACATCCACACACCACCGCGCTCTGCTTTTGTCTCAGTCTGCACAGCCGGACAGACAAAACAGCAGAGAACGTAATATCCAAGGATTTTTAGCCACAGATGTTTTGTGATGTTCTGAAATCCGTGCTATGTCCATTATATTCACAAGCAGTGTAGCACAACTGGTCTTAAAAACCTTGTTCATTTAAGTAAATTCTTGCAGTCCAGTGTTATTTTTCACTTTAACACATGTCTAGCATTTCAACTATCCACCACTAGGAGTTTATGAAAGCCTTAAAAGCGATGTTTTGTTGTCACAGTAATGCTAACAACAATTAGCATTTTAACTACGCACCAGCCTTACTTCCTGGTTGGTGACTAATAGAAAAACTTTATAAATCGATGCAGACTATATAATTAGATGCAGACAGCACTCAGTGGTCTCATTTTGACGTGCTTCTTTTCCAACAGATCTGTTGATCAAGTTGATATAGTGCTTGGTTCCACTTTAATTTGGACTTCATTTCTTAATAAATGTATACAAGAATAATGAACAGCATAACTACAATAACCTTAAGAGATGCCTTGTACCAAGGTACAGCACGGTTCTATGAAATGTTATGATATGTACCAGGTTTTCCACCTTAGTCCATTGCAGTAGTTAAATGGTTTAAACCATGACTGAAGTCTTCTATGCATGAATAAATATTATGCATAAATATATCAGTAGTTCATGCATGATAATGTATTAAAGTATGGCCCCTTATTAAAAAACATCATGCGCAAGAATCACATAAATCTTTTTCAGAACAGGTCTTAACTACAGATTTTCTTTAAGACCACACGCAGACTGAATAATTTTGTCTGCAATGAACATTTTATAATTCATTTTGTACGGTTCACTGGGCCTAACATCCTCTTGTGGTCCCGTTGCAGAGATCAGATTGTGTGTTCTCTGGTCTTTGCTTTTACTGTAGGAGGTCTATGTTTTCCTGCATCATCAGAGCACTGCGTTCCCATAGAAACAGATGTCGATGTGCGCCATGTGACAGACTGCTGCTCGTGTGTGTGCGCTTATCTGTGTGCGTTTGTTTTTGTAATTGAATACAGTAGGTTAAGGCTCTCGACCTGTATTAAACTGCCTCATAAACCTAAACGTACCACAGTGAGGACGGACCAGCCTCTTTCTTTTCAACATTGATTCATACCATAGAATGTTAGTCATAATTATGTGAAACATTTTTTATTCATGTTGGGATTATTGAAAGAACATCCTATTTTTTTTAGCTTCTTGGATGTAACGATACAGTTTTGTCAAAATTCGACACATCTCGATACATGGGTCACGGAATCGATAGAATTAGGTTTTAGTCCTTTGAAGCACAAAAATAAATATTTCCGCTATCATTTTTATGGTAAATATTAATAAACATTTTTTTCACAATATTTCTTCTCTGTTCAAATACAGTAGAGTTTGTCACAGGTATGGTGAAGACCCAAAAGCAGCACAGGCAGACGGAATATCACTGCAGTCTTTACCAGTTTATACAGTGGCCTGTTGAAAAGTCTTGGCTCACAGTGATCTTCTGCGAGATCTGAGAAGGAGTGAGCCTGGTGTCGCTGACTGAAGGCAAAACAACAACAGGTGGATTACCTAGCTGGCTGACAGGTCCAGTGGTGAGCTGTGTAGCCACAGCGCCGAGCAGGTGTCTAACCAGGAGGAAATAGGCTAAACTCGTGGTCGAAGACAGAAGGCTGAGGTAATATCCAGGGCAGAGACGAGGCAGGTAGGTCGGGGACAGACGAATCGGTAACTGGTAATCAGTCCGGGGGAGAACGCTGGAAAGTCAGGCATAACACAAGAACAATCTGGCACTGAAGCAAAGACAGGAGCAGGCTTAATGCAACCAGAGCTGTCACAGGTGTGGAGAGTTGGCCTGATGAGGAGGTGTGGCTAACAGGTGGAGAGGAGCAGAGACAGGTGTAGGGTGTTGGTCTGATGAGGAGGTGTGGCTAACAGGTGGAGAGGAGCAGAGAGAGACAGGTGTAGGGTGTTGGTCTCGGTCCTGATGAGGAGGTGTGCTAACAGGTGAGGAGGTGTGGTCTGATGAGGAGGTGTGGTAACAGGTGGAGAGGAGCAGAGACAGGTGTAGGGTGTTGGTCTGATGAGGAGGTGTGGCTAAACAGGTGGAGAGGAGCAGAGACAGGTGTAGGGTGTTGGTCTGATGAGGAGGTGTGGCTAACAGGTGGAGAGGAGCAGAGACAGGTGTAGGGTGTTGGTCTGATGAGGAGGTGTGGCTAACAGGTGGAGAGGAGCAGAGACAGGTGTACGGGTGTTGGTCTGATGAGGAGGTGTGGCTAACAGGTGGAGAGGAGCAGAGACAGGTGTAGGGTGTTGGTCTGATGAGGAGGTGTGGCTAACAGGTGGAGAGGAGCAGAGACAGGTGTAGGGTGTTGGTCTGATGAGGAGGTGTGGCTAACAGGTGGAGAGGAGCAGAAGAACAGGTGAGAGGGTGTTGAGCAGAGACAGGTGTAGGGTGTTGGTCTGATGAGGAGGTGTGGCTAACAGGTGGAGAGGAGCAGAGACAGGTGTAGGGTGTTGGTCTGATGAGGAGGTGTGGGCTGATTGGCAGAGTGGAAACGATACCAGCAGAGATGAGATCACAAGAGCAGACTGTGAATTTTTACGTGGAACTCTCTTCTTTCTAACACTTAGGTATCTCCTAGTTTTCATGGATGGGCTATTTTTTTTCAATGTTTCCTGAATTCCTTTTCTTAGTTTAGTCCTACTGATCTTGTTTCAGGGTGCAAACATATCAAAGTAATATAATATACACTTCATTGTCCCTGTAGGTAAATTGTGGCTTTTCTCCAACACACACGTTGTGACCACCTTTGAGAAATTAATGTGTAAGCCTGCATTATACCGGGTTTTAACCATTGACAGTTCAAGAAAAAGACATCGCAGCAACCTGTCGATTTCATTGTTGTTGCGTGAGAAATTGTCTTAAAAGGGCTAGAGGGCAGGGTATGGGGCAGTCTACTTCCTCTTCTTTCCTGCATTTATTTTCAACCTTCACTGTCCTCTGCACCATGAGCATTCTTTATGTAGCAATATTTTTTATCTTTGCTTTGGGAATTACGTTTAAGTTTGTATTTTTATGTTAGTCATTTCCAGATTTCTTGAGCTTGGCTTGGTCAGGAATTTTGTACCTGTTTGGTTTGTTGTTGTTTATGGATGAGGATTGTATCTGTTTTGGTTATCAAGCATGTCGAGCGTTTAACATAATAGCGAACGGATTTTGAGCATTTATCTGCGTGATGATCTATGGGGAGAGCTGAATGGGAATAGGAGAGCAGGAGGCTTGTTTCCACTGGTTTGCTTTGGAGTGGATAGGCACTGTTTCAAAGTGTCTCCACTGTTTTAAGTGTACCATACCGGCCCGTTGAAACCATCCAATTAAATGGACCCTGAGAAGTACTAGCATCTGGCTATTTTTTTTGGCTACGGGTACGCTTTATTGTAGGACATGCAGTAGACTGTCAAAGTCGTGATTCAAACTCACGACTCACGACTCACGCAGCCGCCTGCACATGGAGCTTGGCATGTGTGCTTCCGCCTTCACCACTCGACCACCGGGCAGCACAACTGTGGGAGAGAACACAGACTCACACAGAAAGAAGCAGACATAAACAGAAAATAAACATTTCTCACCAAACGCTGGCTTGGTCTTGTGATAAACTGCTATAATTCCAATGACGCTAACTTATGTTAAACCGACATGCTTAGCAAAACAAAGCTAGTGCACACCTCCTGTTTTTATCGAAACAACAACAACAAACAAGTTTTAGACTGACAATATTATATGTCCAGTGCATAATGCTTCTAACGTTATCCAAAGCTAGTGCATTACATAAAGATATGCTAAAACATGGTGCAGAGGCACAGAAGTGAAATAAATGCTGAAAGAAGAGGAAGTAGCTTCCTGTTTACCCTAGCTTTAGCAATTTCTCACTGCAAAACAATATTGTAATTACTGAATGTCTTTTTGTGAACTGCTGAGCTTGGCCTCATGTTTAAAAAGTATAATTCAGGTACAGTTTTATTTTCTAATGTACGTGTTGGCCACAAATGTGTGTTGTATTGAAAATTGGTTTGATATTATATTGAGTATTGTTGCATCCCTAAAAGATCAGTTCAGGACTTAACACAAGAATAGTAGGCCACACATTTATAACATAAGTATTACAAATAGTTGTAGAAAAAGACAGATAGTCTCGTAAATGTATGATCTTATTGACTACAACAAATGCCTTTTTTGCCTGCTGCGTGCTGCTAACTTTAAAGCAAACCTCTGCACACTCTTGTCCTCCCTAGTCTCCTCATCATCTCCTCTGTCGTCCTGTTTGTAGTAGACTCCCATCAGGTGTGACAGCCCCCCCGCTCCTGGGAGGTGACCCACTTTCCCAGGATCCTTTGGCGGCTGTGGATGCTGTGTGCTGTGCCGTAGCCCTTTAAAGCCGGCTGTGGTTGGGCCATGAATAATGGATAGTGGAGTGACAGAGTAAATTAGACTGTGGGGGGGCTGGAAGGGGAGGTTTGGTCCTGCAGGT
This sequence comes from Chaenogobius annularis, assembly GCA_015082035.1. Lineage (NCBI taxonomy): Eukaryota > Metazoa > Chordata > Actinopteri > Gobiiformes > Gobiidae > Chaenogobius > Chaenogobius annularis. The sequence continues at coordinate 508,389 of BJKM01000411.1, read as the reverse complement.
ACATGCAATGTCAGAGAGAGGGAGGAAGTATGTAGAGGTGCAAAGCATTATATATAAACAGGTAATATATTGCGAACACACTAAATCTGTTGATACTGTATCAATATTGGCGGGCATTTTTGTATCTGAAGTATTTTATGGTATATTCTACTTTATTATTTTTATGACAGTGGTATAATGCTGTTGCTTTAAAGTAAGGAAACTTTTAAGCAAAATATTTGACATGTTCTCTAAAATGGGTGTATTTCATATTAAGTTTGTGCAGGTCATGGTTTAACAAAGAAATATTAAGATATTATTGTTTTTTGAAATCTGTCATGGATTGCAGACTTTTCATGTTTATCACATATTGGGTTATTGTGAATAAAGTATTCTGCATTTTCAGATCGGTGCCTTCACACATTTCTTGATTTGAGTCCAGTTTAATCCTGATGTAGCCTTAGTTTGGTCTTTGTTCTAGTCCCAGTCTTTTCCTCTGGATAAGGTAAGAAGATGGGACCATTGGTTTCAAGGTGATATTAACATGTCAAAGTTGTGTTTGGGTTTTCTCTCTGTCAGAGTCACGGCAGGAGCAAAAAGACAAGTAAAAGACTTTGTTCCCTGAAGTATTATGCACGACTCTGACCTTTTGAAGAACCTTATTGACAGTCTTACCCTCCCCCCCCAGGCCCTGGACCCCACCCCCCCCATAACCCCTTACCCCCCCCCCCGCCCCTAGCCCCCACTGAATTTTACATTTAAGTTTTGTTTAGTCTTTCTTTGAAGGGACAATATACAGAGACATTAACTTCTTTTTTGCCAAATTTTTTTCCTGAAGATTACTGTACACACAACACAATATTTGTAATCAAAGTGAAGCTAGTGTCTAAACTGTAAAGAAACAAGTATATTATTTGTGTGAATGGTACAGCTGATCATGACACATATAAAACTGTGCTCTGTTTTGTGGTGCGTTTACTGATCCGCGTCTGCTCCGCTCTGTGTCCAGTCGTTTGCTGTTTTGGTTGTCTCAGGCTCATGTTAGAAGAGGTGACTCAGCTCTGCACTAACAACAAAACAACACAACACGCTGACTGCTTCACAACACTGAGGACACCAAGGTTGAGACAGTCTGGATTTTAACAGGGCAAATGGGTTTGCAAATGTATTCATTTAATTCGTTTAAAGAAAGGAAACATACTTATTGGTTTCAATCTGATATTAAAATGTGAAATTTGTGTAGGGTTTGCTCACTGTCAGAGTCAGAGGAGTGAAAGGGACAAGTAAAAGAATTTGTTCCCTGAAGTCCTATATTATTATGCACAATTCCAACCTTTTGAAGAACCTATTAATTAGATTTTTGGTTTCTGATGACTTTATCAGAATCAGATGCAAATGATTTCACTTAAAAATTACTTTTATTTATCACAAATTTAGAACTTTTTGTAATTGCTTTTTTCACATACCCACATCATACCTTTAACTCACTAAAAACACATTTTGCCACCTCAGGGGTAAAATTATTTTTCGTCCTAATTTTTGATATTGGACCTGAGAAGTATTTTGCTTATTTTGAACCAAGCTTTGCAGACCCTTCAAGCATTTAAAAAGCAACAGAAAATCAACTGTAAAATATGGGGATTCTTCTTTTTTTTTTTTTTACATTTTGGCTCACAAACAATATCTTATGGTGTAATCTAAAGCAACAGTACATTTTTATAGATATATTATGTAACGTGACACAGCGCTTAGTCAAAATTGCAGTCACACACAAATAATGATTTTTGTCAATAAATCCATATTTGGGGCCATATTTTGCCCCCGGAGATAGCGTTGATAGGAGAATTTTCCAGGGGCCAGGGAGCTATTTTGCTACCTTGTCGAACATAACTCTGGTGTAAAGAGGCTGGACTTAGCTGCTGGAGGCTGGAGTTGGATGCTGCCAGTCCATATATGGTGATGGCGTTCAAAAACACCACCTGTGCGGGAGATGTTTGTCATGGCCTTATATACAGGCAATGAGAGAAGTGAGCAATATTCAATGTGTTCCAAAAAAAAAAATAATTCAACATTCACCTTTATTTGTTTTTGCACAACACGGAGAGCTCGTCTTCATCCCGGACTAAACCCAGACTAAGAACGCGCACATATCTCTGCTTATAAACTCGACTTGTGATCCATAAACGAGGGCAGGCAGCAGCAGAGTCACAGGAGCAGGTGATCCTGAAGCGTACACTCCCAGACTGCTGCGATGATGACCCGCATTAAGGCCAATTCTTACCTCACAAGAAGCGAGAAGTTCGTTCGTGCACCTCGGGCTGTAAGAACAAAATCATGTCATGATGTAATTTTGTTCTCACAGTCTTTGTTCGGCAGGGCTGTCTGTCAACTAGGCTCTGATTGACTAAGCCTATCCAAATTACAATTACACATAAAGCACGTTCTTATTCTCAAAACTGTTAATGCTGAAAGTCTTTTTTGAGCGATGAGACAAGCAACAGCGCTATGCGACAGCAAGATGTGACGAAATGAGCTCTGCTGCGCTCACGTTCACGCTACCTCCAGGGACAAAATATTGCCCCTGGTGTTCAACGTTATAAAACTAAAACCAAAAAACTGAACAAAGTGTGATAAAAAAAAAAAGTGGAACTCTCAAATTAAAATGACCACATTGTATTTAGGAAATGTCAAAATGTGCATCATTAACACAAAATTAGGCTTACAGACTTGCAAATTCAGATGAACGATCTTGTTTAGAACAACACGAATAAAAACTTTGAAAAATATGATTAGTTCTGTCTTCCATCAACGTCTGAGTGAATGAGCCTAGTGCATTTCTATGGACGTTCTGAAGGCGTTGCTGCAACATCGTGGATTTGCCAATAACGATGGTTTTTTGACTTTCCAAAAAAACCAAATGCTATACATTACATATTCATATTCACTATTTGTAATAAACAATCAGACAAATCTAGCATAGATTAAACCAAGAATAAACCAAGACTAACTGCTTCTAAATCCGGACTAAACTAGGACTGACCCAGGCTAAAAGGTAAATTACCAGGTCAAAACCAAGCCTGTAGTTCTGCGTTTCTTGTACTTCCTCCTTCTGTGTCGCTCCGTCGCTACCTGGCAACTGGCCCGTCTCCTTGGAGATGGGTCTGGGTAGATTCACATTTGCAGAGTTTGAGCTCAGCGTGTGACATCAGGCCGGAGCATGTGAAAACGCGAGCCAGTCGACAATGTGTCCTAAAGGCCCCAAGGACAAAACAAAAAACATGCAATTACTGTGGTTCATATCCTAGCCGCCAGGATAAGGGGAGGGGGCTGGGCTTGGAAGGGCATCCAGGCTAAATCCAAGCCCAAATCAATGGGTAACTAACAGCATTTGGGTGCTTGACTTAGCGTTAGTACACAGAAACTCTGTCCTGGGGCATGACTGCAACACATTTCTAGAATGAGTCACGTGTGTCAGAGCCTGTTCATCAAGGTGTTGGCATAAAGATAAGCAAAATTACATCTTCACCTGTACTTTCAATCTAAAATAGATATAAGAAGTTTAATGTTGTAATGAAACATCATAACCTGAAGGAGCTCATCTGTCATTTCTGCTGCAGGACAAACTCTGGGCTTCAGGGTTTAAGACACAGGTCAAAAGAAATGATTATTGTTAAATTCTTATTTTTGCAACTTTTCTTAAAAACTTTTCACATGCGTCAGTGTAATGTCCTGCAGTGTGACAGCTTTATTTCCTGTAAAAAATACTATTCTAATTGCAAAACATTCACAATTCTTTAACGAACACAATAGACATATTAGCCATTTTATGATATTTTTTTTAACATGGCAAATTTGTAGTGAATGTACTGCAGTGTGACCTCAACTGTACACACGTAAAAATATATCTCAAATTAGAAGTTACACAAGAGAAAAATCATTTTTGCTGTTTTGCAGTGCTACACTTTACAATATATAAATAAGAAATATCAACTTTCTGTGGTCCTGGTCAGATCTAGCTCTGTCTGCAACTAAATAAAGTATTAACTATAAATAGCTGTCTCTTTTGTTGACCATTGCCCTCTAAAATATGAAACTTCTTACAGTGTAACATTAGCTGGCAGTAAATCAGAGAAAACCAAATGAAATGATGAATCCATAAACATGTGCTCCTTACATAAACGATTTATTTAGATACTGGTCGTTTGTCGGAGCAGCTGTGAAGCATTAATAGGAAATGTGTTGTATTAAAATAGATTGTATTTGAACAAAAGATCAAAATGTACTGCTGCTACCCACATCATATAATAACATTGTCAAGATAATTGCTTTTTTGTTGGACATGTAAAATCCCAGCTAAATGTGTTTTGTGGAGAGAGACGGCCCACTCTGGACTTGAATCTAGAATAACTTTTTGCGATTGTTGTTCCATATATTTGCAGTTTTTTTATTTCAGCAAAAATGACTGATGCTTGTTTTTATATCGGCAAAAATCCCTATATTTGGTGGTACAGTCAGCTTGCCTCTGCCCTGAGGTGTTCTGCTCCCAGACTCTTCATAATGACATCTTCCGAGTTGTGCTGTGAAATGTAAAAATGTTGGATGCGTTTCTGCAGCGGGAGGAATGATCATGCTCTTTGACTCCCTCTCCAAAGTCTGAGCTGAGGCGGTGCAGGAGACAGATGGGCTGTGAACGAGCCGCTTTGGTTACACTGTGTTTGGAAGAGACGCAGGACTCATATGTCTCTGTGTCTGTAACCCAGATTTCTTCTTTATCTACCTATCTACCTCTTTTTCTGTAAATTACTGTTGAACTTCTCTTTCCCATCTCATTATTTTTCCTATAGCTCTAAATTTTCCTCTCTGTGGAAGCCCATTTCTACCAGTAAATAAATAAAATCCCCACATGAAGTCATAATCTTCTTCATCGTCTTTTTTAGACTGTTTAGTATGAAATGGGGATGAGAGAGAAGGAAGGACATGCAGTAAAATTGTCAGAGCCAGGATTCAAACTCTCGACTCTGCGTCCGGATGCACATGAAACCTGGCATGTGTTCTGCTACCTTAACTACTCCACCACCGGGAAGCACAGAATTTTGTTCTGTTTCACGTCGTTTGGTCCAAATGGAGTTTAGCCGTGGTCCATGGGCCAGCTGTTTGTAGCTTGTTTGTATTATGTATATACATGTGTGTGTGTGTGTGTGTGTGTGTGTATGGCCATGTGTATAATGTAAAATACATATGTGCGTACATATTATGGCTGAAAATATATGTGCAATTGTAAATTAACATCTAGGAACTCTGTACAGTACTTCCACTCTTCCCCACCCTTCTTATTCCTACTTTTCTTTTCTTTTTTTTTCTCTTCTTCTTTTATGTGTGTAATTCCTTGTAAACTCAGATTAAACTCAGAATTATAACTTCTTGGTGGGCTTTAATTTTTTATTTACTGGCAGAAACGGCCTTCCGTACAGATGATACAAAACTGTATCGGATTGGTGACTTGGTTTTTTGAGTCGATAAATTCATTTTTATTCAATTTCTACCGCTTGTTCCTGGTGATTGGACACTATCCCAGTGACTTTGGGCCCTAGGGGACACATCCTGGACAGGGACCAGGTCTTCGATACGCGACCGCAAAAATCTAGCCATCTAATTTATCATTACTAGTATTATGTGAACTACCCTAGTTAAAAGTCAAGTTTCATTTTTAAACATCCCAACCAAAACCAGGTTATTTGACCTGTTTTCCATGAAACGCTTGACTAAAATTTTAACTGAAGCTGTTCTTGAAGCCTTTGGACTACAAATAATTGGCTGGACTTTTTGTGAAGCTGAGATCCAGTAGTTTTCTCTGATGTCTGATTTACTCTGATTATAAATAGGAACAAGCTCAGCCCAGCAGAATATCAGGTTTCAAATCCCGCCTAGATTTCCTTTGGTAAATATATGAACGAGTAAAGCTGGTGTCTGGAGGGAGGAACTGACACACAGTAGATCGAGCATTTGTTGGGTTTAACAATTCCTTTGTCAAAGCTGTTGCTAATTTCACCCAAAAATAGTTTTAGAGAAAAAGAGTTAAAGTAAAAAATAAATAAATCATATAATCCATAATCCATATCAAAGTCCTGTTTTGGAATTTTAGAGTGATTTATTTATTTGTGTGCTTGGAGTACAAACGGACCATACCTGGTTTGATTTTACTTCAAATATGTGAGTTACAGCTTTCTTTTATTATTTGACATTTCTCAGAGGAAGTTATGTTTTTTATCAGATGGTGAGCAAAATGAATTAGGAAAAAGTCAAAAGGCATTGTTAGATTAAGACTGAACCAGAATTAAACCAGGGCTGAAGCAGGACACTCTCTCTCTCCTTGCCTCCCTCGTCTCTGTCTCTCTCTCCCTCCTGTGTTTGCCATGTTTGGTTAGAGGAGGGGAGTAAGGGACACGGACACAAACGGTTTTGTCATAGCAGGACATTTTACAAGTCAAAGGCAGAGGAGGGAGATGTGATGATAAAGGAGAGCTTGTACTTAAAAGGTGCAATGCCTACATATTCTCTTCAAATAGCTATAAAGGTCTGTTCGCGAAAGCCATGTTTCGATGGCCTTTCATCCCTCAGACGGGTTCACTTCAGAGCACTTTGGAACGGTTCTCTAAAGGGCGTACTACTACTTGTTTGTTCAGCCCTTACATATAGTTTGAGTCTGCCCTAAACCCTTTACTCTAACCCACCATATCACCTCCAAAGAAGAGAGGTGTCTTTTTCACACTCTTCTGCTCATTATTAGTCGTACTTTAAAAACTGCTTGAAACTGTTCTCCTCTCACATGCAGCGATGACATTTGTGCCCCTTAACTACCACGCAGAGGCTAATTGGGGAGAAATTACCGGTGCTTTTTAACGACATGGCACGTCCCTGAACAGACGGAGCTCTCTCTATCTCCTCGCTCGCGTTCAATTGCTGTGACTGAAGCATGTATCACTTACCCGCTTTTGAGCTGCGCAAGAGACATACAGCAACAGTTATTTATTAGATAAGATAATACAATCCCTCTAGAAACATTGAAAACAACAGCCTCAACATTGATAGAGACAGTAATAATGCTTGATTTATGTTGCGCTTGACAAGCTTCTCACAGCAAACTGGGGTGGTTAAGCTTATCTGCGTAAAGAAGCAGTTGTGTTGGGTTGCATTTTATATATATATATATATTTTTATTTTTTTTTATTTTTTTTTGCACAAAACATAAATGGACCATGAAATGAACCACGAAAGTGCAGAAATGTCTTTATCCTCTTTGTTTATGAGATTACATTTGGACATGGTTGTCTCTTTTTGAGGTAATTTTTAGTAATTTTAATCGCAATTTTTTTTTAAATTTTGCATATTAAATTTTTTTTGTATATATATTCCTCCCACCTTTTAGAATAGGATGATCACTCACACAAACATAGCGCAGGGCACAGAAACTCGGTCCATCTTTGGTACCGACTGAAAAGGTTCATTCGATTTAAGTACAGGTAACAAAATAACGTTTGTCCGGTGCTTTTGGTGCCTTGCCTTTAAATGGTCGCCGCGTCAATGAGCCAATAATTCCTCAGCACAAGATTATTTGGTCAATTGATAATTGTGATTTTTCAGTCACAATATAATCATAACTAAAAAATATAATTGTGAGAATTGTAGGCAGCAACAATGAGTAATTTAAGTCCGATATACTGTTCAAAAAAGTCAAACTACATGTAAAGTATGTTTTATCTGGTTGTTTATGTGAAAATATCATTACTTTTTCATTCAGAAAGATTAATTTCGTAAAGCAAGACTTAAATGAAAATTAAGGATTCACTGTTGTTTGGTCATGGTGCCAACAATCATGTTTCTTCTCACAATAAAATGTGACATTGCGACATCCTTAGCACAAACCACATCAAATTGGGACTTCACTCTGAGTCAAACCTGGACTATAGAGACCAAGATTAAACCAGTGCTAGAAAAAGACCAAACCAAGTCTTAATTAGGACTAAACTGAGTTCAAACCAGGACCAGCCCAGGACCAGTCTAAGGCACATGTAGTGGTGTGACTGGTCTGTCCAAACTCAGTGGCACACCCACTTACCCAGCCTGTCCTCTTCATCCCTCTCTCAGACCGGTGTGATGGGAGCGTCCCTCCGGCCCGTATGTTTTGCATGTGTCTGAGTGCTCACTTGGCCTGTATGCTCCGGGAGGTCAGTCTGTTGCCCTCATGTGGGGCTAAGGTCCATCTGTCTCCTGTAGGCCCAGAGCCAAACCGCCCAGCTCCTCACACTGCTTTCCAGTGATTTGAGACTAGTAAATGTTGAATGGAGAACATTAAAAATAAAGTAGTAGTGTTTTTACCTTTGTCTATGAAGGATTTATATGCGCGAGGCATTAGATATTGATGTGTAAGAAGCTTGAGAAAACCTTAAGGGCCGAGTTTGGCTTTTGAGCTCAATAGAATTTGACATTTATTTTGTCTGCTGCCTGCCTCGGAGAGCGGCCTTCTGACTGGTCTTCATGAATGCAGATATTTAGGACGAGATTAGACTCTAAACATTTTTACAAAAAGAATAATCATATATTTCACTTCTTTACGCGCTTTGTTTATTTATTTAACCTCACACTGAGATTTTAAGCATTTGATACAACTGATTTTAATATTCTTCAAGGCAAATTGCAAATGGGTTGTGTTGGAGGTTCAGCAGTCCGTCGGTTCAGAAACTGTCTGAATGAAAATGAGAAATATGTGCACATAAATTATAAGCATAAAACCCATGGGCGGGCTAAAATCTGGGCCCACTTCTTTTTATTGTATATGTGAATGATTTAGCAAATTTCTCAAGACGAACTCCTTGCCTTTGGTCCAACCCTGTGATTGGCCACAAACATTATGCTAAATTAACAGTTTTTTTATTTTTTAGCTTTTAACCATATTATAACATTGTTATCTCATCAAAAATATATCTAACTAACGTGTGTTTCATTAACCCTGTTTACAACCTCATCTTCTCTGCTTCTTCTCTGAGCCTCACAAAAACAGCTGGTTTCAAATTTCCCATATTTTGTGACATCAGAGGTAGAAATCCAGCGATCTCCTGTGATGTTAAATCATTGCCAGACTCATTCTGAACATTTTTGCCTTCAAACCATGTTATTACAACTTCACGCTCGTATAACATTAGCATGTCAGGGCAAGCTAGCTTTTGAAAGTAATGTGTGGTTTTCAATACATATTATTTGAAGTTCTAAAACATAAGATGCCAGGTAACAACATTTTATCTGCAAACAACTATCCCATCATTTTTATGCTCTTTGTCTTTTATTCTTCCCATCCCGCCACTTGTCCCTGCTGGTATTGTTTGTGGCAGGATTGTTGTTTTTAAGTGCCTTGCTCAAGAGCCACTCCACAGCACTCGGGTATGATTAAAGAGATACTCATTTTTAATTAACCAGTCATGACATTTTAAACACTTGATGCTCTTGAAAAACTCTTCTGTCAGATTTAACTAATGTGTGAGCTGGACCAGAGAAATCAATGGTAACAGGAACAACCAAATACTTTGTCAAACTTGCGTTGAGTTTTTTGCAGCAGGGATGATTACCAGACGTATGTGTATTTTTTTGTTTTGATTCTGCAGCTGCTTTCCACTCCACTGCTCTTAAGTTTGGTAGCTTTTTCCCTCTGGATATAAAACTACGCAGAAGATATGTCAACTTCAATATGTTTGGACACTATACTGGCCAAGCTTCTAAATGCTGCACCTGGAGGAATTGAATTGAATAGATTAGTTAAAGAAAGCGACTTGTTGAAATGAAATTTGCCACGTCTATATAAAAAGGCAAAAACATGAACATTTACCCAGAGTCATGTGGGTTTCCTACAGATTCACCAGTTCAAGCTCAAGAGAAAGGTCCGACGGTACTTTAATGCGGTTTCCAAATGAAGCGTTGAAGAAATGGCTCAAATGCTAAACAAATTATCATTATTTACTATTATGATGGTGTTATTAAGGCTTGAGCCTTATCCCTAATGTAAGCTAATGGCGCTAGTGGAGCTGCTAGAGGAGCTGATGGAGCGAGTGGAGCGAGTGAAGCTAGTGGAGCTTCAGTCAGACCCTTGCCCTGCTCTAAGTCATATGAGCCTATGTATTGTTTAAAATCTGCTTGTATTTGCGTTATTCCCTTATGCCTGCTCTGAAGAGAGTCCATGGACAGTCCATTTACTTGACATGTGTTTGTGTGTAACCACTGCAGATGTGACAGGAGCCCGAGAGACTTATTATGTCCCATCTTTTACATGTTTGTATCTGGGACAGTCTCATAGCTCTGCCTAAATTTAGACTCCTTACGCTTTCAGGTATTCTTATGCAAATAGAATCTATTGTGTGAATACTTACCTGGCCAACTTATTTTGAGGGACAAAAATACGTTAGTAAACTTAAGAAGACATGAACAACAATGCAACAGTCAGCAGGACTTACCCTCTGGTGCATGTTTAGGCTGTAATGTAATGTGTTATTGTTAAAAGTGTATTCCACCTCAGATATTTTTACTGTTATCATGGGTGTGATGGGTGTGGATTACAGCTCGTTCTATAAAACTGTAATTAACAGCACATGTGGGTGAACATGTTATGGGAAATACTCTTAAACACGAGCGCTGATCAGAAGGGATGGACCAAATATATACATCAGAAATGTGCCTATCCTTTACAATTAATAGGACTTTAAGTTAATTGTGTTATTTAGCATGAACAACAACATTTACGCGGTTAATTTTGAAGCACTTCACATGTTTATTTTTTGGTTTTTTGGTCAATTGATATGCATGTTTTTGCTGTTCATTTGCATATTTTATTTGAAAAATATACATAATTTCTTACTTCATACAGTAAATCTGCAACAGCGAACCATTTGACAATAAACCAAAAAGGGTTGTATGTTAAATTCACTTTAAAACATCTAAACACTTCTGCTGTGATCTTCTAACCCCTGAACTTTAACCCATGCTGCATCTTTTAACTTTTGCTGAAGATGCTATCACCACATTTAGCCTGGTCGATCAAAAATCAATGTATGTATCGATCGAATAAACTCTAGTCTGTATGTTCTGGGCTTTAAATGAGGTCTTACGTGTCCATATTAGCTTAGCTGAAGTTGGCTCGATAATATTGATAATATTGTGTTCATTAAGGGCAGCCATCTTCTCCTTGGTGATCAAACAGAGACGTGTGGATTGTCAAACAAACTCAGTCGTTATATTTTGGAGGATCTGGGCCTTAAAAGTTACCGTGGCATGTCTGTATCGGTGGAGCTGGAGTTGGTAAAAATGGGTTTGTATTTTAGTCATGTTAAAATCAATAGTAATTTCGACTAATCATTTCATCATTGTAAGTGATCATTGATCTATTCATTCACTTGTTCTGCCTGTGGAGGTCAGTCTGTTCCGTCCTTGTGCAGTGAAAGTCCATTAATCAGTGCAATAATTCGATTTTCTTATACATTTGGTCGACTGTATCTCCAGGACATTTTGTTGACTGTAAAACAAGATAAAAAAAATACATATAAAAGACATTTCTATTTTCAAACAGAAACAAAATTCAACTTAAAAAAAATAATACATTTGAATCTAATCAATTAAATGCAGTAAACGTTGTCCTCCTATGTTTTCACTCAACACCTCAACTCCTCCAGTGATTGTCTGCCCAATTCCTTCTCTTTTTCCCCTCTGCTAAATTATGAACCAGTCCTGAGTGAGAAAAGCCTGAGTTGGAAGTACGGCGGCTCCTCGGGGTGCGTGCGACGGACACGGTGACACATCATGCACCACTGCTCCGAATATTTCAGCAGGAAACATTAGTGACGCTTTCCTTTTTGCTCTTTCATCATCTTTTCTCCTTTTTCTTTCAATCTGTCTTTTCTCTTTCTTCCTCTTCTTCTAACTCCTAATTTTTCCGTTTCCTGTTTCCCTTTTGGTTCTTTCTCTCTCTGTTTCTCTCTATCTTTTTCTGTTTCCCTTGCCTCTTCCTGTTTCCTCGTTTCTCTCTCTGTTTCCTGCATCTGTCTCACACGCTTTCTTCCTCTTCCTCCCCTCACTCTCCTTTTTCTCTTTCTCCCTTTTCTCTATTCTCTTTTGCTCTCTGTTTTCCTTGTCTCTCCCTTTCTCTTCTTCCTTTGCTCTTTCTTTTCTCTTCCGTTTTCTCTTTGACGCCTAGACGAGAGAAGAGCAGCTGCTCATCTCTCTCTCCTTCCTCTCCCCCCTTTCTCTCGCTCACTCTGTTTCCTGTGTCTGTCACTCACTCTTCGTCGTCTCCTTCCTCTTCCTACCTTCTTGCTCCTTTTCTTTATCTTCTTTCTCTTGTTTCATCTGGTCTCTTTTGCTCTTTATTTCCTTTGTCTCGCTCCCCTTTTCGAAACATGCACCAGGTAAAATACTCCAGCTACGGAAGTCCTGACCAAGCCTAGCACAAAAGACAGAAGACAGGGACAATTACCTTAACCTTTCTTCCTCCTTCTTTCTTTAAATTTAAAAGCGAGCGTTTTTGTGAGGCTCAGAGAAGGAGCACTGAAGACAAACTCGTAAACATAATTAAAGGCAGCTAAATACAACTCCAGGTTTTTGATGACGGAACAATACTTGAAGAGTCATTGTTCAGGTCCATGTCTTGCACACACACACACACACACACACGTACGAGATGCAATTGCTGCTGCTAATTTTACAAACTGGTTGCCGTGGGAACCCTCAGATCTGGTATATGTGCGGCATTAAAGCACACAGTTAGCGCACAATAGACTTAGAGACACGTTTTTGACTGTATGTGTGTGTGTGCGTGTGTGTTGGAGAGCAGGACAGAAGAGAGTGGAGCGTGCATGGCCCCTCCACGTGCTGCTGCTGCTGCTGCCAAAAACACTGATCACTTCAAGATGCAACAGAGGTGAGGCAGGGAGGGAGAGAAGGGAGGGAGGCAGGAGGAGAGAGAAGAGAGAGAGAGGCCCATGGAGCGAAAGAAGAGAAGAAGGAGGGAGACAGGGAAAGAGAGAAAATAGAGGGACTAGAGAGAGAGAGAGAGAGGTGAGGGAATCTATAAATAGAAGAATAAGGAGAGAGATGAGATAAAGAGAGAAAGGGAGAGAAGGCGAGAGGGGGAGACAAGAAAAGGAAGGGATAGTGAGAGAGAGAGAGAGAGGAGAAAAAGAGGAGGTGAGAAAGTGAGAAAGTGAGAGAGTGAGAGAGTGAGAGAGGGCTCAGGGCTTTGCAGAGGTTTGAAGTGAAGCTGAGTGTTCTTTATGGACGTCCTGACCCAATACTGGAATCACAGGCCATTCCGTCTATACCTGATCTCACAAGCTACAGTACACCGCAGTGGTCTGGAGCGCTTTTCAGGTCATTAGACACGTTTTTTCACGCAAAACCACGTCAAGCTGCAGTGCTCCGGAGTTGTTGTAACAGGAAATTTGCAAGTAACCGAACTTGAGTCAATGTACACCCGGCCAAAGAGTGAAATTCAAATCTTGGTCAAATCCGTGTAGCCAATGTTTGCGCATGTTAAGTTGATACATGCTCGCAGGCTTCTCATCTTTTTACAGGCCTCAAATATAAATAATGTGATGAAATCTGGAGATAAATTCACCATTACATACTTTGGTATTTATAAAAGTGCAGGAATAAAGCAAATAAAACATTGTGACGGTCGCTTTGGCCTCTGAATCCTCCGCCGTCCTGGGACAGGCTCTGTGGCCAAGAGGGATTTGTGGAGTGAATATTTGCCTGTTTGTGTTTGTGCAGTATCAGTCCTGGGCTTTTCACAACCATTATCGAGTGAACGTGGTGTTTCCAAAGCCCAAACAGACCAAGGAAAGAGAGAGAAACCAAAAACAAATGTTCTATATGTAAACCCGAGAACTACGATTGAGACGTTGCGGGGTTAAGGGTAAGCAACAGACAGGAAAATAGGTTTTTTTCACAGACTTATCGGAAACCAGAGAAACCGATGGCCGATAAGCCCTGCAGAGATTCAATCAATAAATACATACATAAATAAAGCTTTACACGTGTTCATTAGACAGCAGGTTGACCTAAAACAAAATCTCGACCTCCGCTGGAGACCAATAAGCAAAGAGGTGCAAATATTTCAGATCGAAATATTGCCCATCTGATGTATCGGTTTGAGCTGCATTATTTTATAGATGACTTTTTCGATTAGCGTTCCACTCAAACGATTATTTCTATTACAGTACATTGACACTTTTTAAGTCTCAATATTAATATTTACAAATAAAGGGTATTGATACATAAAATCTGAACTTTTGTATTATTTTTGGACGTTTTGATTTACTAATGCGACTGTCTTTATATAAAAAGGTATCTTCGTATTGCTTCTTATGCTAACAATTATAATGATCAAACTGTGACCCGTGCTTTTCGTACATAAAATAAATGTTCACCCTAAATAAACAGATCATGCCACCAATGGTATGTGCTATCTTGAATCTGAATTATTTGCTTTGGATCAGGATGAAATAATGAAATGGGAAAAGGTAACAATGTGTGGCCAATGTTTCATTTTGTCTGGTTTAAATATTATCTGCCTTGGTTGTCCTGGGTCTTGAATCAAACAAATATTCACAAAACTCCATTTGTAACGGTTCATTCTTTCTGCTTCCACTTTTAAGTAGTGGCCATGGAAATTTGGTGACTTACTCAAACATGCATAAATAACTGTAAATGCAACTTAAAATGGCTAAATGAGAAATGACAACACTTTGTGAAACACACTCTTCAAATTGACCTAAATTTACAGATCTAGCCAAAGCAGCCGTCAGACATGTCTTAGCGACCGAAATCAGTCAAGAAGAAGAATGAAACACAGTCTGACCCCAAAAAACTTGAAAACATTCACCGCACTGCACCATGGTCGCTGCTGCTTTTCAGGTACAGGTGGTTCCAAATGCAAAACACAAATCTTCATAGTTTTCAGACTTTTTATTTCACTCCTTGATCTGCAGATTTCAATCCTGATTTTACTCCAGCAGTCGCTATAGAAACAAATTTGCCAAGAGGGTGTTCATTTCTTTCATAAAGTTAAAAAGAAAAAAACATATCTGGAATCATCGTTCTGAACATTTCTGCCTCTGCGCGCGTCGGGGAAAGCTAGCTTTTGTTAGGGGACGCCTGATGGATAGAAAGTAATGAGTAGTTTTAAATACGAATGTAACAGAGTAAAGATACAAGAGTATGTTTAAAGGACAATAACAATATGTGTCTTTTAATACGAATGTAACAAAGTAAAGATACAAGAGCATGTTTAAAGGACAATAACAATATGTGTCTTTTAAGCCTAATTCCACTTCACTCCGCGTCTGTTTCTTCCTTGTTAGATAAGAATCCGTTCCTTTATCGATAACGCGAGGTTCCCATTCGTTGGTGCATATGTTATAGGATTAGATACAGCCTTTCTAATTCCATTTGTTCACCTCTTATTAGCCCCTTGTGGCCCTTTTGGATTATGTTTACCGCCAGCTTAGTCCTGCACACAAGACGTCTCCATAACCAGACATATCGAACTGCTTTATCTGTGACTTTCAAATCACATCTCAGTGTTTAGAGGAAGGCAGGAAAAAAATTGTGTGATGTGGTAATAAATATGGGATAATGTTGGAAATGAGATGTCAAATTACTAAATGTGTATTATAAAATGATAAAATATGAGATAAAGTGGTTGTATTGGTTGTACACTGCAGGTGAAATAAGAAAAAGATTTTTTTAGATACATCGGTTTAAATCTCTTTCAATCGCTTAATGCATGTTGACATATTAAATAAAAGAAAAACTTAGAGAGGGGATTTGGGATTTCTTATTTAGTTTTGAATAAACTAGATCTTCACGAGCAAGGACCACACCAGAACAATGGAATATGATAGAATGTTTATTGACAATAGTGATGATGATGATGGATCAATGATGGACCAATGATGGATCGATGATGGATAGATGAGAGCTGGCTGGGTAGAGAGACTCAGGATGGGGACTCCATCTTTCGGGTAATCAGCCCAGCCGATTCAGAACCCCCAAAGATGCTTTAAAATGAGCAAAGATGATTTGGATCTCAACGTAAAGCCTGGCTGAAAATGAAGATGTTAACTGAGTGGCACGAGAGAAGAGAAGCTGGATAGTCGAGGACTCTCTGAAGAGTAGCTGGATGGAATCTAAAAGCAGTCTGTCCATTACTGGAGAAGATAATACCGGTGCAGTTGAATAGAGTTTTGAAAGAGTTTTAGGCGATGAATTGGAAGATGCGGAGAGTGCGATAGAGTTGGCAGTGCGGTAATGCAGTCTCAAGTCAGATGGGTGGGTAAAAAACAATGCGTTCGTGGGTTGCCAATGGAAATGCATGGGTATGAATAAAGTGCAAGAGTGATGGGGTTGAGGTTCGGACAAGCAATCATTAAACAGTGTGGATTACATGGTCATTGCCTTGCTCCGGAGTAGAGAGAAAGGTTGAGGAGAGCAGAATACTTACATGAATAAAGGAGTTGACGAACTGCAGAGAGTAATTAAATCACTATGAGCGATGAATGAGGGAACTTAATGGTGAGCTGAATGAGATTGAGAATGAGTGGAACGAAAGATAGATGAGAGGGTAGTCTGATTTAGATGGTTCCTGAAGATCGAAGAAGAGGAATTAGGACGATCGTCAAAGTTCGGTGCTGAGCGTCAGATTTTGGGACAGCAAATCATGAGTAGGAGTTGGCTGATTATGGTGACTCGAGTACAAGCAATGCGGGTGACGGATTGATAGAGGAGAGTAGACTAAGAGTCTAGAGAACTATGAGGTACGGCATAATAGAATATCCCTTACTGATCTACTAAAGAGGTGTTGTCGAATGAGGGCCTTCTGACTAATCAAACCCCCAAAAGAATGTCTGGAACAATAATGGGGTATAATTCGGATGGATGTGAAGGACTTGTTAGACTTCCCTTAAAGCCTTGGAACGAGAGAAAGAATCATTCTAGTGAGGAGTTTGACGGTTGCATGAAAATATTTAAATGCGAGAGTCTGCTACTTCTGTGTGTTTGCTTGAGAGGTGCACTAAAATTACACATCATGGGGACGAGAAGCAGATTCTTGGTCTGAAATTAAGAAGGGCTTGCCTTGTAGGACGATCTGAATACCTGGTAGAGAAGACTAAGTGCTTGAGGACTGTCTAGTGTGTATGGCAGCTGGAATGAGTTGGGAGGGGCTGGAGTGCGCTGAGCGGTCTTCGATGCATCAATTGTTGCACGATGGGTGGAGGTGCACGCTGAGAGATGTCTCCTCGAAGGCCCTGTGGCTTGTCCTATGTTATATGTGCTTATAGCAAAGGCTACACGCATACTATACAACCACAGTTACGTTAGGTAACTTGGATTTCAGCTGTAAATTGTAACAGTAGTAGAGGGGGGATGATGGGATGAAGGGATGAAGGGATGAAGGAATGCATGTGCGTGGGTGTTGAGTGCACTGCAAAGAGGGCGATGAGAGAAATGATGAGATAGGAAAGATTGAGAACAGAGGGAGCAGGCACGGGGGTTATACAAACTGGCTCCCGCCACTAGGGGGCTTCCCTTGGCGGGAACTGTGCCGCGCAGTAGCCGCTTGAATGAGGGAGAGAAGAGCAAGAAGGAGAGCACGTGGGTCCCGTTGGCTATGGAGTAGAGGTCGGTGTGTGTGTGTGTGTGTGTGTGTGGTAGACGCCCCGGAGGTAGGGTCCCGCGGAAGAGTCACGTGCAGAGGAGATTATGGTGTTCAGAGGCTATGGAATCATGCCCACCATGTGTGTGCACGGCGGAGAGGGGACCTGCGTTGGCGAGTCCTCTGGGGAACGTGCCTACTGGAGATACAACCGACTGAAAGATCAGACTGGAAACAGGTCAGAATCTAATAGAAACGCTCATGATTCTTGTTCAAACGAAGGCACTGGCTGACTGATTGTCTCTCCGTCGAGAGGCAGAGACAACAAGAGATGCTGGGATAGGTCTGTATAAATAGGGCTTCTGGGTAATTAGAGGTGTGTTAAAGAGTGGAGGCGTGGTTACTGGAGGAGTCAGAGGTTGAGGCGTTGGTCCTGCTCCCGAACTCAGTCAATGATTAACATCATTAACTACATTTACTGAAAATGTATGTAAAAATTCCAATTTTGCTTCATTTTTGCAGTTAAAACTTGAATAGCTTAGGTTTAGAATTAGATAGGAACAAATCCTTCTATGATCTTGTTAAATAGAAGATTGTAAAGTTAGTTAGTTAGGAGAAAAATGCATTTTAAGAAAACCGTTGAAGAATTAAATTTGCCAATTAACAGGCAAAGGTCCCATTTTTTAACTACGATATTTCCTCCACAAACAACACAATATCCTGTGTTATTCTGCATAAAAACGGCTAACCCTGTCGTTTTTTGTTGTTGTCAAGTCCACTGAACAACGGAATCCGACAAGTAACTGTTGGGTAGAGTTACTTTTAAAAGTAACTCGTCAGTTACCTCGTTACTGCCCCTGGAAAACTGCGTTATGTTACTGCGCTACCTTGTTATATCAGTGACGCAATAGAGTACTCTCGTGTTATCAATAATTAACATGATTGTATAACCTATATCGTTTGCTGACAATCCCTTTGCTTTGCTGAACACAGTAACATAATCATTAAAATATCAAATAAACAAGCACAAGTAAATACGTTTGACTGATTACTTGTGACAGACACACCACAAGCCAATGCCATACAATAAGCACATGTAGGCCTGTCCTCAAGCAATGGAAAACATCACTAAAACAACATTAGCGGATTGACAAGAGCACAGACGCACAACAACAGAACATGCTTGTTTTAGCACTGTAGTTTCTTTTAATCAAATAAAATAGTGGTTATAATGCAGGAGAACGTGCATCTGTAAGTTTATTTCTCTTTGGGGTGAGGACAATGCGCATGCTCACAACACGCCGAGTGTTTGGTGCTCGCTCTACTCTGCAGCTGGGAAACAAACCTGGCTCTGGGATTGCGGCGAGATGAGACCTAACCAAAACTAACACATTACTGATTTGAAAAAGTGACTTGGGGAGTACTAGATTACATGGGTGCGCAAAACTAATGCGTTACGTTCCTCGTTACTCGTTACTCTAAAAAAAGTCAATTTCAAATACGAAAAATGGAAACTACGCAATTTTCCAAATCCCAAATCGCTCAGATCCCATGTTGAAATGTCTAAATATTGACTTTTGATATGTGATTGTGCAAAGATTGCCACACATATGATCAGTTGCAACATTGATGGACTTTTCTTCTGAACATTTTGTACAAAAACACTATATCGTCATGAAGAGTCAGAACACCAGAAATCCAGCCAACAGTGCGCTCTCCTCACACCTGCCTCGGCCTCCTCTCCTTCCTCGCTCCTGCTCCTTGTCTCTGAGGTCAGTTTCTCACCAGCTGCTGTGAGATTGATGAATCAGAGCGTCCATGTTGGTTCCTGTGGGGTCTCCATCGGGGCTGGCCAATGGGACAGGCTCCATCGCACACCAAGCAAGCAGAACTAATGGGACAGAGCGGAGGGGACGAGTGGAGGAGAGGCAGACGGGCACAGGGCGGACGCGGCATGGTTTATTATGGTTTCAAATGGTTTCAATCAAGCCAAACATGTGAACATTAGAATGGAAAGTATTGTATTGTGAATATTCTAGGTTGGATGTCCCTGTTGAACTGCCATCTATTTTGTTGTCGACAAAATAGCTCTGAGCTAGACGACCAATGGACTTCAATTATCAACAATGTTTTTTTTGTCTTTTCTTTTTTCTGTCCCTTTCAAATAAACATATATTTAATTACTTTATACAAACTGAAATTAGAGAAATTTCGAAAGAAATTACAAGATTTTCAGAAACACGATCCAAACCAGTACAAAACCAACAAGGAGTAAACCAGGACTAAGCCAACAGCGGGCCAAATGAACCCCTGCCCAGACTATTAGCAAATCATTGACCTTCATTTCATCCCCCCTCACTCGCTTGTGCAGTTTCAACGAGATGGGGGAGGTGACAGCCGAAAGTTCAGAGGCAGCAAGAAGTATAGATAAAAATGAGAAATGAGGGGGAAAATACGAGTGTGGGAGCACTTTACACTCAATGCAAAAAATATTGATTTGCAATATTGCAATATTTGCAAGACAGATTT
The DNA here is from genome assembly GCA_015082035.1 of Chaenogobius annularis. NCBI lineage: Eukaryota > Metazoa > Chordata > Actinopteri > Gobiiformes > Gobiidae > Chaenogobius > Chaenogobius annularis. Next base: position 488,189 of record BJKM01000411.1, on the reverse strand, counting down.
ACCCTGACATGGGAGCACAACATCGCTGCACGAGCACCTTAAGAGGAAACATGTTGGACTTGACGCGGGAGAAGGAGGATTAAGATAATGTTTACATGTTTACTAAGATGTATTATTTAAATTATTATTACATATTATAATGATATATTTTTTATATTTTACAAATTAACATTAACATTCCTGCATTGCTTGTGTTCAGTTTATTTATTGTACACCACTAATTAAAAGCAAAATGAAAATGTATCATTAATTATACTGATAAAATGGAGACTGACAGTAACATGCCATAAAAGAGAGAAATCAATGAATGCAACATGAGCTACATAACAAGGACAAGCTCAAAGACAGACGGATAAAACGCTGTAGAAGACACAAGAAAACAAGATTTATGGGACATGTGTTCAGAGACAGAGGAGGCGAAGAGGAGGAGGGCTGAAGGCAGATTTCAGCCTGGATTTCAACTGTCCACTCAAGTGACCACTAATGTTCTTCAAACACTAGAATGTTCCATTGTATGGCATTAAACGTACCTGAATTTCATTTACAATTACTGGTGTTTTTATTGCTAAAAGAAAACCTTTACCTTGAAACATGCATTCTTACAGCAAGTGGGCTCGCCTCTCCACAGATCTGACCGGTTACTTGGTGTAGTGGTGTCACTTGCTTGTATCTTTGGAGATAAGGCAAAATAATATCTCCATGCAGACAATCAAGGGGCGGGCCCTCCACCAGAAAAGTTACATTCAACACATTTGAAGTGATTAAAACATAATTACAATAAAATAACAATTTGTGCTGCGTTGAAGCGATAATGCAGGACCATCTGAGAAACAGCAAAATGAAGGGGTTCACAATCACCAATTATTAAAGTAAACGCTCCCAAACAATATATCATCCACATTTAGACGGGTTCTTTCCTGTTTAAATAAAGGCAAAAAATAAATAAATAGGTGGTTACGGTTGCATACCTCATTTATCTTATTTTATATTTGACTGTTTTTAATATTACTTGTTTTATGTTATCGCTGAAGCACATTCATATTTTCTTCACTGACAATTGACAATGCAACTTTATGATTCTGATTCTGTCACACTTGTATTCATCCTAATTATGCACTTTTAATTGTATGTATTTATTATTTATATATCTTATTCCATGTATCTATGCATATTTTGCCAGTGTTTTTAACCGTGTTTTATTGTAGGCTACGACTAAAGTACAGAGTGAGAAACAGACTTCTGATGCAGCTGACGTCATTTAACTGTGTGAATGATTAAATGGAGCTGGTGCTCTGGTTCTGCTGGCTCTGTCCTTGGCTCTCCTCACAGGGACGCGCTGAAGGACATGTCTCCCCCTGTCTCCTCCCGTCTCCCCCCTGTCTCTATGTGTCTGAATGCATATGTCCCGTGTTCAGACGAATACAGTTTGTCCTCTCTGGGGAGCCGTAGCTGTCCGATCAACCCTGTGACATCAGCCTTCAGCCAAAGCACAGGGACACATCCTCCTCACGCACACACACGCACACACGCACACAATGACACATTTTACGCATGTTATTATTATTATTATTAGTACGGTAGTAGTATTTAAATTTAAAAAAACACAAACATTAAAACAATACAAGTGTTGCTGAAGCACATCTGCATCTGTTTTGTAAATGAGCCAAAGTTAACCCCCCGTTTAATGTCCCTAGTTATTTTGGCCATCCTTGACACTTGGTTCAGTTTTGCCGCTAAAAGTACATTCCAAAGGTATCCATATATTGTTTCCATTGCAAAAGTTTTATGTCCCAGCAGACACATGGTTTTAGTCAAGTCAAATGTTAATGTTGAAAATATTTAGCTTTATTACGTCAAGTCCCAAATCATTTTCAGGTGGAGGTCTGCCATATGCATGCTTGTCTCCATGGAGATGTAATTGCCTTGCTTGGAACGTACCACAGCATGGCATACAATTTGTTTATTGCGTTTATTTTCATTTCAAACACATAAAACATAAGTATCAATAATAAATAAATGTTGTCAATAAAATGCATTTGATGCATTTGATTTCCTTATCATTTGATTTTGAAAAAGTGATTGTTTTATTTTTTTTTACAATATGAATTTACTGAAACTTTTATGGTTCATACATCATGATTCAATTTTTTTTTTTATATAATCCTTTTTTAATTGCATTATACTTACACCTTTTAATTCCACTCGGAAACTGTTCCATAGTCTTATTCAACATACTGAAGCACTAAAGCTTTTATCTGCACACTCATTGATTCAAAGTTCATTTAGTTTCTTCATATCTATCGCGAAACAAGAAGATGACGCCACCAGGCCAAGTTACAAGTCAGAATGCATGTTTTTCGAGTGATTTTCGGCAATAAAAACACCTGTAACTGAATATATGTGTGTGTATATGTATATGTGATGGACAGGAAATTCAAAGCCATACATACATACATATCAGGCTTTTCTCTACCTGAAATGTTCCACAGTGCACCTTTAAATACAGCAAAAGGAAGGCAAAATGAAAAGAGGTGATAATGACGAAAGGAGCTGTGGCTGCTGGAGCTGGACAACATGCCAGACTCAGCGGGGGTCCACATCGCAACAACACCAGTTAACGAGAGGCCAACACACTCACGCACACCCACACACACACAGACACACACACACAACCAGCTCGGAGCCAATCTAATGATTCAATCAAAAAGCAATGCTGGCGTGCAGAAAACCTTGGCTTTTAACAAGACTGTGGCGCTGCTGTTTTATACGAGACACACAAGATAACAGAAATGCAACTTCACGTAGGAAATTCTCTAAGTTTGCCAGAAAGTTTTAATAGACAGTGCTAAAACAAAGGAAAGGTTGTGAGTTGCGCATGTGGTTTTGAAGGATGGTGAATGTGAGTAGAAGTGTGGAGATTGTTCTGAAATGTTCATAAACGTCCATGTCCTCAGATATGAAGCCGACATGTTCTGTTCAAATGATACAATCATGTCAGTTTTGTTAAAGTTGGTTTGGTTCACATTTCATGTGCTGATCTTTCACCATTTTGTTGCCGTAACCAGTGAGTAACCAGTGAGAATAACAGTTTGCAATGTACTGTATGATAAAATATGCTGCGTCATCAGTATACGATAAAACAGATTCAGTTCATTTGTGATTGCTGCTGTCTGTGATTGAAATTTACAAACTTTTTAAATCGGACTGGAGGCAGAATGAAGAAGACAGTTTTCATCAGCTGAACAAAAAATAAAGCAACAATTTTGAATTTCCAGGGCAGAAATGTCAGTTAGTTTGCTCCTCCATTACAAAGGATGGGAAAAAATACCCACACAAAGAGTATGATTTGTGTTAAAGTAAGTAATATACCTGAGAATGAAAACAAATAGTACTTGTCCAGAAAAACCTTCATCAAAAATGCATAATCTCCTATTAAATAAAGAAATGCAGTAAAACACAATAGTAAATGTGTTTAAACCAGGACTCTGACATCACTCACATGTTTCTGAGTGCTTAATCCCAGTTTCTCCAGTGAAATCACATTACATTACATTCCACTCCACTTTTCATTCCAATCTGGAATTTAAAAGTTTTTGGGTTTTTTTAACAATATTTTAAATGAAGATAAGTCTGTTATCTTAAGTTCGGGAGCAGGACCACACCCCTTTCACGCCCCTTCCTGCAGATACACTATTTAAGCTTCGGTGTTTGTGACTTCATGCCCCTCCCTCCGACCCTCTTTTAATTATTCTAATTATTCTAATTTATCTCCCTAGAAGGGGGTACCGAGGCCCAGGAGCCTACAGCCCTCATCGCCAGAAGCCCCAAAACAGCATTCATTTCTATAGATTTGTTTTGTTCATGTTTCTCGTATAAACACTTTGCATTGTAGCTGGGGTCGTGGTCCTTGCTTGTGAAAGACTATAGAAGAAGAATGATACTTATGTCCTTTGAATAACGTTACTCTTCAGTGGTTTCTTCCTGATTTTTACCCACAGTGATGATTTAGGATACTGTTTAGTCCAGTTCGGCTTTAGTCTTAGTCCTGTGGTGTTATACAAATATAACACAATTTTTAGAAAGTAATACTTGGTGTGAAATGTTTAAGAATCATTTCAGCAGCCTGATATTGTACCACCTAAAGGAAAACCGCCTAAACACCGGACCTTTTGTGGTTACACAGAAATCGCCGCCCACTTTTCCCCGTCCACCCATAATCCTCCTGTCACAGTAATAAAGCGTTTGCACGTGTCACCGTTAGATTCATTATGATTCATGTGAGAGCTGAGTGAAAGCCACAGACGCAGCAGGCGCAGACAGCAGTGTGCAGTGTGTGAACAGACAAGGGGACAGAGACAGTGAAGGAGAGTCATGTCGTTAAACACATCCTTCGCTTCATGTCGCTCGTGCGCTGTGCTGGAAATGTCGTCATTTCACATTTCACATCTCTATGATGTGAAAGACACGTTGAAAGACACATTTTGGAAGAATATATTAGATTCTTTGTACAAACCATACAAAAGGTTGGTGTAAATTTGTGATCGATCAATGTAGAGCTGCAACAAGTTAATTGATTAATCACAGATAATCGATTATTTATATATTTTTCAACTAATTTAGAAATTTAATAACCTTTAACTGATCACATATGTTTCTAAATCCTGCCATGAGCTGACAAAAGATGTTTTATGACTCAAATTGAGCTGTAATTGCATGAAAAATACATGGGAAATGTGTAAATTGAGTGTATTTAATGAAAGCACTCTTTTGTCCATAAATGTGCTCCACCAGGATCCTCAAACAGTTTCACTTCAGCTTCATCTGGGGCAAATTTGGTAAAAAAAAATTTCATCACGCGACTTTTGAGTTTTAACAACTATAAATCGAATAATCGCTAGACTAATGGATCAGCTAAATTATTATTAGTTGTAGCCCTATCATGGCCAGGGGAAAGAGAATGGTTTAGTTTTTGAGGTTTCTATAGAGTGGTCAGACTGATGTGAATGCGATTTGTGGACCTGAATTTGGGAATAAGAAGACAAGACAACCTGGTTTAGGTTGAACAACTATGAATCATTAATTTCTCTGTGACTTTTTCCTGATGACTTTAGCCTTTTTGTACACTCTTAAGCATCCTGGACGCAGTGACATTCAGTCACTTTGGGAAAGTTCACTTAAAGGTTCGCTTTTCCTGGAATGTTCCACAAACATAGGAACTTGTTTTGGTATTAAGGTGCAACATAAAACACTGATCAATACTAAAAAACAACATATTTGAAATCAAAAGGGCATGCATTAAGAAACAATTTAAAATTATAATAGTATAAAATAAAAATAAAAATAGGCATTAATATGTACATAAGAATTACAGTTAAATTTACAGTTGTGAGTGTAGAAAGTGACAGTGCAGTGAGTGATTGAATAGTTGCGGTTAAAGTGGCAGGTGCTAAGAAGTGTTCATGAGTCCAACGGCAGAGGGAAAGAAACTGTTCTTGTGGTGGGAGGTTCTGGTCCGGATGGACCGTAGCCTCCTGCCTGAGGGGAGTGGCTCAAATAGTCCATGTCCAGGGTGAGAAGGGTCAGCTGTGATCCGACCTGCTCGTCCCAGAGCCCTGGAGACGTACTGGTCCTGCAGAGATGGAAGTCTGCAGCCGATTACCTTCTCAGCAGAACGCACAATAATGCGCTGTAGTCTCTGTTTGTCCCTGGCTGTGGCTCCAGCGTACCACACGGTGACCGATCAGTTTTACGGCATTGTGGCTGGAGGTGCAGCAGTTTGTGTACAGGGAGAAGAGCAGAGGAGAAAGTACACATCCCTGTGGAGTCCTGTGCTGATAGTCCGAGTGTCTGAGACAATCTTCCCCAACCGCACGCACTGCCTCTGATCCGTCAGGAAGTCAGTGATCCACCTTCAGGTTGAGTCAAGCACGTTGAGCTGGGAGAGCTTGTCCTGGAGCAGGGAGGAGGTGAAAGACTGGAGTTGGAGCAAGACCAGGCGCTCAAATTACTTCATGACTACAGACGTCAGCGCCACAGGCCTGTAATCATTAAGTCCAGTGATCCTGGGCTTCTTGGGGACAGGAACAATGATGGACGACTTGAAGCAGACTGGGACGTGGCATGACCCCAGGGAGGTGTTAAAAATGTCTGTGAAGACGGGGGACAGCAGTGTCTTAAGGTGGTGGGGGGAAACACTGTCTGGTCCAGCAGCTTTTCGGGGGTTGGATTTCCCAAATAGTCTGTTTACATCCTGTTCCTGAACTGAGAGAGTAGTGAGGGAGGTGGGGGGGACCAGGGTGGTCACACCAGCCCTGTGCGCTGCCTCCTTCTGCTGTCTTAACTACCTCAGAGTTTTGGTGTGAACCAGTGTTTGTCATTATTGAAAGTGACTTTGGTGTGTGATGGTATAATGCTGTTTCCCGGATGATTATCTGTCTTTTATGTTATTGTGTCAGTGGGATAACGTGGTTTCAGTATGATCATTTATCATATTTTTCTGTAGAGGTTCATAGATAGTCCAATTATAAATGTCTGTCCTGACAATTCCAAGATATTTAATTTTCTCAAAATTTTCAATTGGATTTTGATATTTAAGTATCTGAAAGTTCACATAGAAACTGTTTTGAATGATTTAGAGACATATGGTGAACATAGACTAATTGAATACATACAAGAACAATAGTTTTAATGCTGTATATAGCACGTTTACTGTATATTTCTTCACTCCCTCTGCAGTTTTTCCTTTGTCTGTTCTTGTAATTATGGCCCTAGTCCATCCCAGCTTGCTCTGACATGGTAGACATCCTTTTCTCATTATGCTGCATCTACTGGGCATGGCAGCGGTCGTGGGAGTGTGTTTGTAGATAGCCGCTCCACTGTACTAGCTTGTTAGCAATTGTACATATTGTGCTTCTTTCATGTAGATAATGACCAGCGTGCGTTATATACCGTAGGCAGCAGCAGAGAAACGCAGCAGAGAAACGCAGCAGAGAAACGCAGCAGAGAGAAACGCAGCAACGCGTGTATGCAGTCCATACCGGGTTGAAAGGAAGAGCAGAGGCGGCTGCAGTTGTTTTGTGTCCTAAAAAAGATACAGTAAAATTGAACGTTTTTTTGGTGTGTCCTCAGAATGACAGCAGGATGAGTAGTAAATATGTTTGAATGAGTCACAAACTCAAATAGTGTCTTCTGCAAACAACAAAATATTCTCTTTTCATTTGATTTTGTTCTCAAAATATTCTTTCATATTTCAGTGAATAAACAATTATATTCCGTATTATTTGTTTTACTTTACTTTGCCATCTCATGTTTTAGAACTTGCAATAATGTATCGACTAAACGCACACATTACTTTATATCAGTCAGGTGTTCAATCATCAGGAATTAAGTTAGAGCGCCATCTACTGGCTGCAAGAGAGAGAATTATGAAGGGGAAATGAACAAACCTACCTTACCTTCGAAACGAGTCCGGTGATGACTTGTGGACCTAAAACAGCACAGAAAACCTCTGAGCTCTACCTATGATGTCACAAATCTGGGAAATTTGAAACTGAGCATTTTTTTGAGGCTCAAAGGGAAGCAGACTTACTCAGCAGAATTCATCAAACAAGCGTAAATGAAGCTAAAAACAATGTTTTTGATGAAGGAACAACGTTAGAACACCAGAAAAGTTGCACTGTGCCAAATAGATACTAATTCATACTAAAACTAGTGTCAAAACTAGATACTTCAAGACAAAATATGACCTTTCCTGAACAGTTTTAGAATCATCTTGAGCTTTATCTCAATCAGTTTAGAACCACAAGCTTTAATAAAGAAAGGGGTATATATGTGTTGAAAATGTCAGTTTATCATCTAAAACTTACACTGACCGTGACTCAAGAAGGAATATTTTTTAATTGTAATTTTTGTATTGAAAGCTGTTTTATTAGAGAATTGAGTCTATCGAAATTGAAATTTTAGTATCATGACAACAATATTACATACACAATGGGACATAAACACTTTTCTCCCCATATTTGTTTAGCCCTAGTTCTGGGCATGCTCTACTTTTACACGTTTATTCCATGACCATAACCGTCCTCTTTAGTTCTTCTTTCCTGTCAGCTGCAACCTCAGCCTCCTTACATTACAGCACTCCTCTACATGTCCTAACCTTCTTAGTCTGAAAACAAAAACCTGGCTCTGCTCCTGTCCTCTGCCTTTTACTAAATGCCTGATTGGAACAAGAAGGAGAAATGCAGATGAATTTTTACACTGAACTGTCGTCGGATTTGAAAGTTCAAGGGGAAGGTAGTAAAACAAAAAGTTAGTCCTTGAAAACGCACTGCAAATGGTTCCAACCGCTACATTCTTAAGGGAGCACAAGATGTAAATCAGTGTAAATCAGTGCGTTCCATACAAGGAAAGATCCAAAGTTAGTCACAGGAATATTTTCTAATGGAATTAAATGGCATGGAAAAGCAAATTTGAAAATGGTGATGCGTTAGAAATACAGAAACACATAAAAAGATGATGATAATGTTTTGGTCTTGGATTATAGTCCTGATTTAGACTTGGTTTGATGTGTTTCTTAAGATCACTGTGTTACGTTTGATAAATGTAAAGGATATAAAGACTGCTTGATATTACAGAGCTTTTATTACAATGTGCAGAATGTTTTTTCTGGTGTTCATGGACAGTACTGAGGAAGGTTTGCACCCATTTCTATGAATGACCAGAAGCAGGTCTCATATCATTGAATCAGTCTGATAGTGATCAGTTGATGGTCTGTGCAGCCGCAGCACTCTGTGTGGAACTCCAGAACACACACTCTCTCTCTCACTTTTTGAATTTTGAAAATGAGCTGTTTTTACTTTTCAAAACCGTAAACGTCAGGTACAGTTCCTGAATAGAATTGTGAATTGATTTAGTAGCAGGCAGTCTTAAAAGAAGGGGGGGCTTTACAAAATAGATGTCATTTCCTATAATCTGGGTTATATTAGATGAACAAATCCAAAATCTGCAGTAGTACATTTCTATCATTTAGTCATACATTATGATTGTGTCGATTGCGATTTGTGTCCAAATTTGTTAGCGGAGACTCATCCCTCTTCTGCCTTTCTGTGCTCCAGCACCCCCTGTCTGTGAACTGCACTGGACACTGAGCAGTGGACAGAAAAATCAAGCCTGAAACTTTTTATCAGGACAACTGGCCTCATGTTTCATGTTTCTTCTAAAATGATTAAAATAATATGGAGAGAAAGGTGTTGTGTTTGTCGCGGTAATTCACCAATTCAATCTAAAGAACATTATGACGATTCCAAACTGCTTCCAGTGTCATTGACTTTGTGCTTTATGCTTATCAGCCACATTCAGGGGCATATATCATTGAGTACACAGAGCAGCGGCTGGTCCCCCTCCCATCACTTAACCCTTAGCATTTGCCCACACTGCCCACGCCTCAAGGTCGGACCTTTCTGACTCTCCTTTTTCTCTCTTTGCATTATCCCTTCGAGTCATCATTTTTTCATAGTTCTTTGTTCTAGTCCTTTTCCATATTAAGATCAACCCCTAATCACTATTGAATACACTTGACTCTATTTGAGAGTCTAGTTTTCTTCAAATAAATATACAGTAGTCCAACAATTTCTTCATCGAAGTCCAAACTAATGCATTTCACGTTACGTTTGAGAGCTTTTCTGATGGATTGCTAAATACTGTTTGATCAAAGATAGACTACAAAATAATATATGTTTTTTAAAACGTGTTTTTATTTGTCAAGTATCAACATTTGCATTCATATTTTACAGTCAATTCCTCATGGATTAGTATACATTTCAGTGACGTCTGCTAATTCATTTATGTCCGAGCTGTATATTCTTATTGATGGAGCATTCAAATACCCCTTCCGTTGCTGTTTTTTCCGATAATTGTGGCCTCTGTGTGTGGAGTGAGAAGAGGAGGTCACAGAGGGACATGGTGAGGACAGGTCTGCTGAGGTTTCCCTGAGAAGAGCCTCCTCCAGCCTGATTAATACTCCAGTTAGCCCGTTCATCTCTATCTGAACTGTCAGCTAAAACCGGGAACCAGAATGAAAAAATACTGACCTTGCCGTGATCTCTCATAATTCCGGTGCTGTTAAAGGAGCTAAATTACCTTAGTTAAAGGGGAAGTAATATGCAGCTGTCAGGAGTGGGAATGAACAAAGAAAATATAAATAAATTAAGCCCAAAGGCAACGTGAACGCTATGCTAATGCAGCCATGCATTCGTCATAAACACTGTTGATGGTTTATGGATTTAAAAACAATAAGAAGTCTGGATTTCCCCTGTGGCGTGTGATTTGTGAGGCTCAGAGAAGACAACCTCGTAAAATCAGGATTAATGAAATAGGCGTGAATGAAGCTAAATACAACTCCAAGTATGTTTTTGGACTATATAACATGTTTAAAGTTAAAACAAAACAAAAAAACAGTTAGGCATGTGTGTCCTATAAATTAAATCTTGGTCAGAAGAATTATTATTTTACGAAAAGACAATGTCAAATGTAACTGTTTTTTTTTTTTTATATATATATTATATTTATAATATTATATATCTGGACTGAATTTCCATTCATTTTCCAAAATATCCTAACCTGGAAATATACAGTCTAGGGTTAAGATGAATCCTATTACTTTAAAATAATCTGTGAGATACAATGTTTTTTTACCAATGTTTTTCCATCCAATTACCATTCTATACATTCCAGCGCCGTAAAGTAAAATACTATAACAAAACAACTTGATTTATGTTTGTTTGGCAAAAACAACATTGCCAAACTGTAAAATAATCTTACATGTATAATTACTTTTCTCTGTACACTTTGCCTTGTTGAAGCTAAGTTTAGTCTTTTTATAGCTGGTCCACTGGCTGCACTGTGCTACTATGGTAACAGCGGGGAGTGGGTGTTAGCGGCTAATCCTGTTTGGGTGTCATGGTGGCATCGCCATGGCACCACGAGGGAGGCGGCTCCTCTTTCTCCTCCTTTAATCATGTTTTATCATTAAGACTGCAGAGAAGGTCAAAGCTTCACTGGAGATTTTCCTTCGATGGATGTGAACTCAGACTTACACAAAAAGCTCATCACAGATAGCTGCTTGGAAACGCCAAAGCAACTATAATGCAACACATCCATGAGACAAAAAAACACAGAAGTATTTCAAGATCCTGAGCCAAAACCGATATCCATTATTTGACTTGCTGCTTCGGCTGATAACTGATATTTACTGATACCAATATTAAGATTTTAAACGTCACATCCTCGATTTTTTTTTTTTTTATGTAATAAAGCTAAATCTGTTTTGCCACAGTAGATGTATTGTAAAAGCATCCATTTGGGTCGAAATGAAGCTCTCTGTGAAGCAGGAAGTGCGCCGTTAGCATGCTAATGTTCGTTAACTTTACCATGACGGCAAAACTCACTCTGGCCTCTGAAAGTTGTGAAAAGCATTCATAAACTTGCAGTGAATATTTAGGATGTTCAGAAGGCATTAGGTAAGTGAGCGATACATGTGGACTGATGCAAACTGTTGAAAATGTAAGAATCATGTACAAATCCGGTATAGCACCTTTAAGTCATAATAAAGTTATTACAGTTCACAATTGCTGTGTGGTTATTCTCATTTTGTTTGGCTGTTCTTAACCTTTATTGTTTAGCTGTACTGCACTATGGCCCAGTGGTTTAGGAACTGCACATATGCCATAGGCTTTGTGTCGGTCTCGTTGTGAGATTCTTTCTGACCATTTTCTGAATGTCTCCTTCCACACTTCATCCCCATTTCACATGGTTTACTGTCCTGACTACCAAAAATATATATGTATGTTTTCAATGGGAGATCAATTTAATATTTACTAAATACAGGTTTCAAAATATGTGAATTCCCTGATTAAATAATTCTTCAAATGTCAATTATTTAACCAGTTTTTTATAAATATTGTGCTTTACAAGAAATGTAAAATAATGGTGCATTATAGTTTAATACTAAATATTTCAAGTAAGATCAATCATTGTGAATATGTTTGTATTAAAATTGTTCATTCTGGCATACATTAACGTGATTGATTTCTTCTCTATGGAGATAAACGAGGCTTGCTTCAGTCACACGTGAATTGTCTGGTCGAATCACTATTGATCTGGACTTCCATTAATCTCTACATAATAGACATATCATTTACAGCACTTACAGAACCAAACACACACGCGCACACACACACGCACACACACGCACATATACACACGCCCTCACATACACACGCACGCACACACGCACACATGCACACACACACACACATATACATGCACACACGCCCGCACACACACGCATGAACGCACACATGCCCACACACGCACATATACACACACACACACACATGCATGCAAACACACGTGCACACACACACACACACACACAAGCATATATACACACACGCACTCACACGCACATATACACACGCACACACACAGCACACACACACACACACACACCACCACACACACACACACACACGCACACATGCACACACGCGCACACACGCACACATTCTCGCATTCACAGCCACAAACCAGCAGTGTCTGGATGCCTGTCTATTTCCTCTGCTTATTGGCTGGTTTCACTTCACTGGACTTTACCAAAGGACAGACAAGACCGGCTCTTACAGGGTCCTCACTCACTCACTCACTCACACAGAGACAGAGGAGAGATGGGTTTAGGTACTCAAACCGAGACTAGTTTCTAGAAATAGTAGGGCTGTAGTCATGTAGCTGATTAATTGGTGGGCCGTTAGTATTTGAAGACGCTGTTGACGGAAGTTCTTTGTGTACGTTTGTTTCTGTGTGAATCGCTGTGTGCAGCGCAGATACATGTCATACCTCATAGTTTTGAGCGCTACTGCTGCCACGTGCCCTTTCAGGCGACTTATCAATGCACATTTCCTCAATCGACCTTCTTTAGCTGACTTCAGCTCTAAGAAATAGAAGAACAAGTTATCAATCAAGTTATTTATAGATTAAAGTTTACGGCTATAGAAGAAGTTATGCAGCCTTAGAAGCTATGCAGGAGTGACTCACATATACAATAATGACAGTGCAGCCCTAAGAGGGCTGCACTGTCATTATTGTGTCAAGTGTTATGATTAATATTGCTGCTGAGTTAAGAGGAAGGTTTTACTGTGATTGCAGCATTATTCAACAAAGTATTTCCACAGGATTCTCAGCTCCCTCTAATCTATAGTTTTATTAAAGAGCCTGTTTGAGCATTACATCAGTGCGGTGCGTTTACAGACAATTTCTTTGGTCTTTTCTCTTCAACATGTTTCCGCCTAATGAGAAAATCTGTGCTCATTTGCATCAGCACACTCCCAGACTGCTCTGTGTGCTGACCTCTTAATGCACCCTTCTGTTATGCTTTTCATGCTTTTATTTGCTCGCTCTCATCTCCTAAAAATCATAAAGCCTTTTGAAGAGGATGAAATACATATTGAGAGAAGAAAATTAGCAACTAAATAAGTTAGACAGGACAGAACTAACATGGGTTCTGACTATATGATTCTAGGCCTGGAAAGGTTTAAACATGTTTTACTGGTTTACATTTAGATTTATATGTTATTTATTCCATTATTATTATGAACTTAAAGTGTCTTTCTCTAAAAACAAAAACAAAATACCCATTTTATCTCAGTTTGACAAATTGTTTGCTTTATAATTGTACTTCCTGATTGTAAATCATGACATCACACTAACTCCATAACTGTTACCTCGCAAAGTTTACTTACTTGAATCTTGACAAATCCAGTCATGACAAAAGGCAATTTGCTCAACCCCAAGTTTGTAAGCAGAGTTCTATCAAATAACATTGTGAGGACACACAATAGGACTCATTCGTTGTGTATTTACATGGTTAATGTGGTAATGAGGCATTATTGAAGAACCGCTAAAAGTGACGTTGTAATAGGTTACGTTCACATTCTAGAATTTGATGATGTCATTATCTCAGATAGAAGGCGGGGTATATGTAACTGTTAAACCTTCTCATTATTAGTTTAGGATTGTCTCCACAAACTTAGTATGGCTCAAAGTCCTTTAACTGGCAACAATCACGTCTTTGAAGTGGAAGAATGGCACCACTCTGAGGCTATTGTGTATTTGATTTCTTCACTTTTGTTCATTTCTGCAGACAGAGAAGACGTTGAACTTTGTGCCAGTTTTTGTTTTATATGGAAAAGCCCAATAATTACAGAGACATGAACCATAAACCAGGTCAGGACAGTTAAACAGTGAATTCCACAATTGAATTCTCCCCTTCCCACCAGCTCAGTTTTCACTATAGGCATTCTAGAACACTGGGTTTTACAGGGTTAAGTGTATTTTCTTATCCCGTTGGCAGTTCATTTTTAGATTGCATAAACACACAGTATTTGGAATACCATTTCCAGGATTTCCTCTTCTAAATCTGACACGGTGCAGTCCTCCTCGTGGTGTAGTCGGTTTGTAGCTGCACGAGTCACGAGCTCAGACTCACAGCTGTACCTGACTCATGCACGGCCCCACACAGGACCTCATCCATCACGTCCTGTCAGGTTAGCGACGCGCGGCTCCTCTGCTCTCCGTAGAACAGCAGTGTGGTTAGTATTAGCGGCTGTGCTGTTTTTGGTGGCCACGCTGCCTCTGTCCCCCTGTGTGTGCTCAGACAGGGCAAGTCGTGATAAGTCAGCACGGAGGGGAGCGTTTTTTGTTTTGTTTTTGTAAACCAGACAGTTCAATGCAATGATGGGGGAAAGAAGAGGATTTTTTTACCTTTCACCTTTTGTTCTTTTCAGACTGTGTTTTCAGACCAGCGTTTATGTTTTCAGACTTAACTCTGTGGGCAGGTTCCACTTGCTTCCTTAGTCCATGATGATGTTTGTTGTCCACTGGTTTGAAAAAAGTATCTCTTAGAATAAATGATCAGTTGACAAAATGAACGTCTGCTTTTCATTGCTTCATGTATCTAGTGCAACTTCATGACATTGAAAGGCACGTGTTGAAGTTATGGCAATAGCATAAGATGGTCATTCTAATATAAAGGCACTTCTACTATAGTAAAATAGCTTTCCTGTTGGTTAACTATTAGGGGTGTCATGGTATTGGCAATATATCACAGTAGCAAAACTGATTTATGGTATTAAATGACCTGGATCTGTGTCAAAAAGATAGTTTGGAATTGGCTTCGGTGGAAAAAGAAGACGACTGTATACATATATCGTGATCCTTTGCATCGTGCCACCTGTCAGAGCTGGTTTGAGCCAATTGGATGGCATTTCCACACAGTGAGCTGATGGCAGCGCTTCAGATAACAGTGTACAGATTAAGCAAAAAGCTGAGCAGAGACAGTACATTCCCTCGCGGCCTTTAAGTCCAAGATGCTTTTTGAGTTTAGCCAAGACAACAAAAGCTAAAGGAAAAAGGAGCCTGACAAACAGCTGAAGTACAGCATGGTACTCTTTTGTCCCATGAGGACTCGCTGGACAAACTGACAATTAGTCAAAAATTTCAAATCTGGTTAAAAACTTTAGAATGACATCGCTGCCCCAAAACAGCACACGATGCGCTGCAGAAAACTGTATATACATGGTGAGCCACGTGTTGGCTACTATCAACTATACTGTGCAGTTTTATAGGGTCTGTGTTTGTAGAGCACAACACAAAGTCAGGCCTTCGTCCAAATGCTTTACTGAACAAGGAGGTGTTAAAACTATACAACTGCAATACAATTAAAAATATAGTTTAGTCAGTTTTGTCCGTACATTCTTTATCATTATTCCACCAGGCTGTTCAAATCATAGTTCTTGACATAAATGAACCATGCACAAAGAAATCATTGAACGATGAATCTGAATGACTTGCTTACATGGCTATTTTTGCTTATTATCACATGACTATCACATGACTATCACATGAATATTGCAGTGTGAGGTACACCGAGACATTTGGATATTGTTAAATTCATATTATATACATGGTCTCGTCCCTTTTTTCTAAGCTCGGGTCCTCTACCAGAGGCCTGGGAGGTTGAGGTTCTGCGCAGCATCTTTGCTGTTCCTGCACTGCACTTTTCTGGACTGGGATGTCTGACGTTTTTCCAGGGATCTGTTGTAGCCACTCCGCAAGTTTGGGGGTCACTGCCCCGAGTGCTCCGATGACCACAGGCACCACTTTCGCCTTCACCTTCCACACCTTCTCCAGCTCTTCTCTGGGCCCTTGGTATTTCTCCAGTTTCTCAAGTTCTTTTTTCCTGATGTTGCCATTACTTGGTATTGCCACGTCAAACAGCTTTCCTCTGCTGTTTTATCCACCACCACAATGTCTGGTTGGTTTGCCATAATCATTCTTTCAGTCTGTATCTGGAAGTCCCACAGGATCTCAGCGTGGTCATTCTCTACCACCTTTTGGGGGTGTTTTCCCACTTTGACCTTGGGGTTTCCAGTCCATACTCCGCACAGATGTTCCTGTACACTATGCCAGCCACTTGGTTATGACGCTCCATGTATGCTTTCCCTGCCAGCATCTTGCACCCTGCAGTTATGTGCTGGATTGTCTCAGGGGCCTCTTTGCACAGCCTACACCTTGGGTCTTGTCTGGTGTGTTCGATCTGGGCCTCTATTGCTCTGGTCCTTCAGTTATGTTAGCGTTGGTACATCCCATGTAGGGGCTTGTCCTCCCATGATGGTCCCTCCTCCAGAAACCTTATTCACTGTCATTTGTCTTTCACGGCCTCCTTCCTTACGGCTAGTGTACAGCCTTAGGCTGCTGGATTTGGGGGGGAACCCCCATGCATTTTGAGGAGCTTTCGTGTCTTAACATCTATGGTCTGTATCCCTTCCTTTGGCCATTATTATTATTCCTGCAGGGTATCTGATATCTGATATCACTGGCAGTATATACTGTATATATATATATGGGGTTAGGTTTGTTTGTTAGTAAGTATTTTAACTTCCTCCTCAGATGTCCCCTCCAGCTTTCCTCCCGCTCCCGTCCTGTCTCCTTGGTTCTCAAGGGCACCAGTTACCATCGCGCTCCTTCTCCCTGCCTGTCCGTGCCGATGATTTATGCCCCAGCGTTCATGTATTTTTAGACCAATTACTCTCCCCCTCTCCAGCCCTTATATGTGTCCATAGATTTCCCTCTTTGTTCTCTATGTTTATGCCACTTTTGATCCAAATATCATCCTTACTGTTCAGTGTGGCGTGAATTATTCTGCACATTCTGTTAAATGCTCAGGCTAACTGGAAGTGCACTGGCAAATATGCTCATCTTTGTGAGTTGGACAGAGGCATCATGCATTGCATAGTTGTGGTAGAATGTACATGTAATGACATTTTGATTGTGAATGAATCAGTCTTTCTCCAATCAATTACAAAAGTCATGAAACTGTTCTGTTAAAACTGCTCGACAAATACCTGGAGAAAATCAATTTGTTTATGTTTAATCCAGCAGTTCTCAAACTTTTCACACCAAGTACCATCCAAGAAACATTTTGGACCTCTGAGTACCACCAGATCTAAACCAGGACTATTCCAGCGGCTAAATAAAGCCTAAAACATGATCTGAATTTACCATAATTTGAGAAAAAAAATCCTAATCCACAGTGTTTTTACATATTCACATATAACATTAAAAAATTGACAGACATCAAACCATGTTTGTTGTTGTTGTTGTTGTTGTTGTTGTTGTTGTTGTTGTTTATTGCACCTAAAATGACTCCACATTTTTGAAAAATTCTTTCTACTGATCATTAAAAAAAAGATAATTCCTTACGTGCCTGAATTTTCTGGTTTGAATGGTTTTCCTTGACATTGCGGCAGCTCTTTTTATCACAGATTTTGATCTGTTTTGGCTGTTGCTTGGAAACTATGCACATCCTGAAGAAATACAAATGATATTATTGTCTCGTTTACATCTGAGCAAGACAAGAACATTCTGTGAAGGGCATTTTTTTTAAATAGTGTGTCCATTTCTTAGACCTTTTGTTTTTATGCTTTTCTTTTCGTATTGATTTTTTTATTGTAGTATGACAGCATCAGTGGAATTTGTTTAAAAGATACATTTTAGCCATGTTATAACTAGCGGTGAAGCCGATATGGAAATACTTGGGCAAACAACCAATATTAGTTCATTTTTTCAAGGATTTTTTGGCCTGTAGGCTTTATTAGACAGGACAGCTGAGCATGAAATAGGGATAAGAGAGAAGGGAGGACATGCAGTAAACTGTCAGTAAGGATTCAAAATCACAACACCACAGCCTCTCTTTGTGCGTTCTGCTGAGAAGGTGATCGGCTGCAGACTTCCATCTCTGCAGGACCTGTACGTCTCCAGGGCTCTGGGACGAGCAGGTCGGATCACAGCTGACCCCTCTCACCCTGGACATGGACTATTTGAGCCACTCCCCTCAGGCAGGAGGCTACGGTCCATCCAGACCAGAACCTCCCGCCACAAGAATAGTTTCTTCCCCTCTGCCGTTGGACTCATGAACACTTCCTAAACACCTGCACTTTAACTACAATTTAATCAATCACTCACTGCACTGTCACTTTCTGCACTACAACTGTAAATTTAATTGTAAATTCTGTGTACATAGTAAGCCTATTTTTTTTTTTATACCATAGTAATTTTAAATTGTTTCTTAATGCATGCCCTTCTGATTTCATATATATATATGTATACTTTTTTATTTCTTGGTCTTTAGCCTCAGAATAAATGGAACTGGATTCAAGTTTACAGTCGGTTCTGTTAGAATATAGCAGCAGAAAGCGACAGAGCTGGTGTTTTCTTCCTGTTTCTGAAGGGACGGCAGAGTTAACTCTTTCATTACCAAGGCGTAACATCGCAGACTGATTTCGATGGTTTTGGACTGTAACCGATATTACTCAATGACGTGAATATTGGCTGATACGGATACTGAGCCGATATTTAGGCGCACCCCTAGTTCTAACCTGTGTTAGTTATTTCTTATCATAATTAGTTTACTCAAAGTTGTATTGGGATTGATTGCATGTTAGAGTAACTCTGTATTGTCCTGGGAACACACAAACACATACAACGCTAAACAACCTACAATCAGATGAAGTCTGAGCATATTTTGATTCTGGGCTGGCACATAAACGCTTCCAGGATGGACTTCACCCTACAGTGGCTCAGGGTCATCCTTTTAGACCAATATTCTAAAACATGTCAAATGATAATCTACATATGTTTTTGTCTTGTAAGAAATACCCCCAAAAATTCTTTAAAGATTTTAGGGTTCATCATATTGAAATAAATTGAAATAGTGTAGAATGACAAATGTGTGTTACCACATTATTTTCAATTCATTTCAATTCAATTTATTTTTGTAACGCCCAAAATCACAATAGTAGTTGCCTCGAGGGGCTACAGTGGAAAACAAAAGAAACAATGTTCATAGGGACTTGGAAATGTCCCAGCGTCCTGTGTCCTTAGACAGATGTCCCAAGCTCCCCTGTCCTTAGACCCTCCTTCTCGGGCCAGGAAAAACTACCAAACCTCTTTGGGAAAAAGTAGAAACCCTGGAGGAGTTCCACAGTGAAGGAGAGATCCGACTCCCTCGGACGGACAGGCGGACGCGCCTCAATTTGCAGATAGAAGGTGGAGCAAGACCCACTCAGGAGGAGAACCAGTTCTTCGAGGCTGATGAAGAACCTTTCATATGGAGTAGAGACCGTTTCTCCAGGCGGTTGTTTCTCCATGCAGTTGAGGAGCCTCTGGATCCACAGGTCATCGATGTGCCTGTTTCACTCCCATCAGGGAAGTGGGTGAAAAAGAAGGAAAAGCGCTGAACAAATTGCAAGTGAAATTAAATATTAAATATTATTTGATAGAAAAGCAATAAGAAGCAGAGGATAGTGCTCAAGCTGCCATACTTTCCCAGCATAGTTGCTCCTAGTGCAGCATAGCTGGGAACTGTAGGTTTTTATTTCTGTTCCTAACTGACCTGACCATAAGCGATTTCAAAGAGGAGCGTTTTAAGCCTGGTCTTAAATGAAGAGACTGTGTCGGGCTCTTTAACATGGACAGGATTATTTCTATTCCTTTACTTTATTTCTGTACTGTATACGCTCTACCCACCCGTGACTCCCTCTGCCTCACGTATTTATCTGTTTAAGTCACATGTCTGTTCATATATTTGCTGCAGTGTAATCTGTAATCATTCATAATCCCGCTCACAGATTGAAGCGGAGGGCTCCTAATGAGACTGAGCTCCAGGCATGTGGTCATCATATGCTCCTGCGCCGGCGTTTGACATAGTCCTGCTGCTGCTGCTGCTGCTGCTTGGCCAAAGGCATGGTCAGAGTGGAAAAGATATTACAATGGTCATCTAGACACGCCATGCTAGATTATAGACTTGATAGCACATTTGAAACACAGACTCTAGCCCTTTAACATACACAATGATGTGCAGTGACGTTTTCAGTGTAACAGGCTCTATAGGTCTGTTGTTAGTTGCACTCAGTTGCCTTTATTTTAAGATTCACGTTTGCTAATAAAAAAAACCTAATTCAGTATTTTTTTCTGATCACACAAAAGCCTCACCTCAGCTATGTTCAAATTATTTTAAATGTCAGATTAACCCACTAAAAGATTCTTTGTCCTGACTCAAAAAAGACTCAAAACTTTTCTCACCTTCGCATCGACAAATACTGGGAGATTTTGCTATTTTAAACCACAAAACAGGACAAATCATAGAAAATAACCCTGATACGATAAACTACACTAAATTGAGCAATTGTTTCTTATGATTGCACTGCCACCCCTGAATACAGTTAGAATATAACTAACCTGGGTGCCTTATGTGTCTCTCACAGAATATTGAATTGTGTCAGCAGACCTTTAAGTTACGGTAGTGTGGATAAGTGGATAAACTAACACACAGTATATAACTCTGATCTGCATGTACCAAAATCTCCTTCTCCAGCCTCTGTCAGCTTCTATTACACCTTCAGATTCATTTTAATGTGGCCAAATTACACTTCACACAGCAATTTGGAATCAGTGACCCATGTCTGCTGGGAATTTGTGTGTCAACAATGTCCGTAATCAACACAAAAATGATACGGACATCAGGCTTTTTTATGCGCGGTTCATTTTATTACCCAGAATGCTAATCTCAGTGTCATTACGCTGCGCTAAAAGGACTGAACACGCCTGTAAAGTGTGGCGTGTGCTCCATAATGACGGCCTAAGTGCAGCGAGTCAGTGGTGAGGACATGGTTCAGTGGAGCAGAGACAAACGTACAGTCCATGTGTGTGCTTTGTTGTCGAAAGAAATACATATTGAAATGCTTGTTTTGGAGATATGCTAATTCAAAATGTCAATTACTCATTCTAGAAATGTTTAAAGAAAATTGTTACAGTTAATACAGTTTTGTAGGAAGAAAAACATTATTTAGAAGGCCATTTAAAGTGACAATGCAAAAAAGAAACATCTGATAAAATATATTTGTGTTGCAATAGCAATTAACAATCTAAAACTAAATATTCTGTCTTTTAATATGAAATGTCCTCAGAATTGTCCCAAACAAGAAGATAAAAGCCATGAACACCTTTATTTAACCAGGAAGTCCCGCTGAGAGCTGGGGCTGCTGCCAAAACAATGAACACAGTACAAGTACAAGTCACACAGTATTACATTCCACAGTGTCAAACGAGTGCATGTCTCAGTGACTGGGCTGTTTATACGTTTCTTGAACTTATCAAGTGATGCTAAAGATTTCAGTTTTAAGTGACACTATGTAACTTTCTGATAGAAATAGAAAGTTCAAACCATACTTCAGCACATTCTTCATGGAGACAGGTTTTATGCCATAACTGTGAAATATCATGGCCAAAAGAAAAATATTTCCATGAAAACAAGGCGGAGGAGTCTCTTCCAGGCTAAGTACGAGTCAGGTCTGTGGAGATGCAAGCCTCACAGTAAGGACGCTGGATCTTATACAGACTGGTTTTTTGCTACACGGTTGAGGATTAAGTATAATTTGAATTGAATGTAGGCCTATATTTAAAGATGGACCACGCATTTTTTTGTGCGGGGTAAATCTTGCATTTGTTTAATTGCAGGTGTTTTTCATGGTACAAGAAACACATTGAAAAACATGCGTTGTCTCCTCTCCTCTGACTGGTAACTTGGCCTTGTGGTGTTAGCTGCTTGTCTCCATTTTGTCTTTATAATAAAATCTCGTTTTAAAGGCTGCAAAACAAGCTGATTAAAATAAATAATAATAAATAAACGTACAGAAGAAAAGGCTGAAGTGCACTTTTCTGGTTCATTTCACATGTCACCATCCCAACACCAAAACAATCAAACTGTGTTCAAAATATGAATCCAATCACACTATATTTTGTATATTTGTCTTTTTAATTTCGCTTTTCCTGACACACAACTTAACAACAAACAAATAAATTACACACCTTGCTCTGTCCACAGCCTCAATGTGTCAAACAGAACCTGTAGTTTTATGTGTTTAAATATATTTCTTTACCTGTTGCATTAAATTGTCACATGCATTTCGCTGGCCTCGCTGCAGACAGACTCAGTTTCCATGGTAACATCAGAACCCATCTCGTCTCCATGGAAACCTTTTTGGCTCCAACAAATAAGAGAGAGCTGCAGCGACCGCAAAGTTTACAGAGAGCACATTTTAACAACTGTGACTCAGGCCGACAGATCATAAAAATGTTATATTATGAACGTCTGGGTTATTTTTCATGCAATTCTGTTGTTGTATTATTATTGTTGTTGTGGTTTATCTGCAACTACTTTTTTTTTTTTTTCTTTGGGAGAAATTGTGTTATATTGCATTGTAGTTGCGAAAAAAATGCCTGCGTTTGTCCTCACTTTGTCTGAACAAATATATATAAATGCAAATATACATGTCAAATGTATATATACATTTAACAGTTAAGCATTCATTTGCAGCCCCATAACAGTAAATATCATAGTATCAGAGTATTAAATGCACCATAAGTCATCCTTTTATGAATAAGCATTTATTGATAACACTTGATAACACTGCTGCACCTCCAGCCACGACTCCGTACAATTTATCAAGTTTGCGGACGACACCACCCTCATCGGGCTCATCTCGGACGAGTCTGTCTACAGGAGGGAGGTGGACCGGCTGGTGTCCTGGTGCAGCTGTAACAACCTGGAGTTCAATGCCCAGAAGACAGAGGAGATGATCGTGGACTTCAGGAAAGTCACAGCCCCCCAGCCCCCCCTCACCATAACAGAATCCCCCATCACCACCGTGGACTCCTTCTGCCTTCCTCGGCACCACCATCACCCAGGACCTCAAGTGGGAGCCCTCCATCAGCTCCCTCATCCAGAAGGCCCAGCAGAGGATGTACTTCCTGCAGCAGCTGAGGAAAGCCAAGCTGCCAGTGCAGATGATGGTGCAGTTCTACACGGCCATCATTGAGTCCATCCTCACCTCCTCCATCACCGTGTGGCACGCTGGAGCCACAGACAGGGAC
This sequence comes from Chaenogobius annularis, assembly GCA_015082035.1. Taxonomy (NCBI): domain Eukaryota; kingdom Metazoa; phylum Chordata; class Actinopteri; order Gobiiformes; family Gobiidae; genus Chaenogobius; species Chaenogobius annularis. Next base: position 464,645 of record BJKM01000411.1, on the reverse strand, counting down.
AAACAGAGACTACAGTGCATTGTGCGCTCTGCTGAGAAGGTGATCGGCTGCAGAGCTCTGGGACGAGTAGGTTGGATCACAGCTGACCCTTCTCACCCTTGACATTAACAATTTGAGCCACTCCCCTCAGGCAGGAGGCTACAGTCCGTCCGGACCAGAGCCTTCCGCCACAAGAACAGTTTCTTTCCCTCTGCCGTTGGACTCGTGAACACTTCTAAACACCTGCCACTTTAACTGCAATTTAATCAATCACTGCACTACATCTGTAAATGTAACTGTACATTTTTGTGTACATCAGGGCTATTCAACTACATTTTTCCGAGGGCCAGATTTTTCAGAGGGCCAAGGCCCCTGTGCCGGAGGTGCACAACCACTACTGTAACGACATTGCAAAATTGACCATCCAGGACTGAACTAGAACTAAATTAGGACTAGGCTAGCACCAACCAGGTCTGAACCAGGTCTGACCTAGGACTGACCCAGGACTGACTCAAAATCAAAACAGGTCTAAAGTAGAATCAAACAAAGTCCAAATACCGAAGAATACTAATCATATAACTAGTGCAAACCCAGAATTAAACCTGAAAACAATATTAATATAATTTTTTTAATACATTTGGAAATTGGGTCGTGGGCCGGATTAATTGCTGGGAGGGCCTGATTTGGCCCCCGGGCCATACGTTGAATAGCCCTGGGGTACATAGTAAGCCTATTTTTATTTGATCCTGTAGTAAATTTAAATTGTTTTATAAAATGCGGGCCGTTTGATTGGTGAATTTTGTTCATTGACAATGGCAATAAATCTTTTCTGATTCTGATCAAATGTGCTAGTCCCTAAGACATGTGAGAAACGCAGGTCAACACGGCAGTGTGTGTGTGTGTGTGTGTGTGTGTGTGAGTGTTTGTGTGTCCGCAGTGTCCTCTCTTTGTATTTATGTACAATCATCTGCGTGTCCTTCTTTCCCACATCTGACACTGTTAAGTTGGTTAGAACGTGATTGGAATCTCCGGACATTTGCAATGAGGCTCATCACATCCAAGCATTGTAGATTTACACATGAAAAATAGTCACATCTCACTACATTTGCAGATATGTGATCATGTATGTGAAGGGAAACCTGTTGGGCACAGTATGTAAAGGTAAAAGGTAAAGTACAGGGAAATTCTCTCTTCTCTCTGTTTCTCTCCCTCTATGTCTCTCTCTCGCTCATTCTCTCTCCTGTTAACAGAAGCATATGTCTGTCATGTTGGATCTGGGCCCAGGCCTTTTCAACACACACACACACATACACACCCACACACACACACACGCGCACAGGCCGTAACATGTGAGCAGGTCCTCTACAGCTGTGCGGCTTCAATGGACAGTTATCTTATTTTGCTCTTCCCAGTTTAGCAGAAGAACATGCGCCACCTTTTATTTGTGGTGGTCTGTCTTTAGCCCTCCATGCTCATTTTGGTGATGTGTATCAGTAGGGTTCTATGGTTAAAATACAATTTTGGCTGAAGAAAATGGTTTTCACCCATATCAGAAGTTATTTTGGACAATACAAATAATAATAATTCCAATAAGTCCTTCTTCTTCCAGTTAATTTGAAGGTTACCGCATGCATGGACAGTCAGAAATATTAAAGGTGCACTGTGTAATTTTTCTGGTGTAAGGACTGGAAGTGACATTGCGTTGCTTGGAATCGTAGAAAAGGATTTAAAGACTTCCGGGGTGATGAGCCGGGTCTAGCTGTGGTTGTATCCATTGGATTTATCCGTCTACATCACGAGTTCACCTGGGGAGATTCAATATTTCTGCGTGGGAGCAGACATATAATGAGCTTGGACGCTTATTTCGGGAAAATGTCAAGGAAACTGAAAAAGAAGAACTACCGAAAGCCGGGCTAGCAGTGCTAGGGCTAAGCTAACTAGCTCTGCCCTCACCTCCACCCGCACTGGCTCTGGGCCGGGCGCCGCTCCGGAGGAGACGAGGAGCGGGATGGACCCAATGATTATGGCGGCTCTACGGGAGATAATTGATGAGATTGCAAAGGCAGTAGATGCAAAGGTAGATGAGACCCTGTGGAAATACGTGATTTAAAATCCTAGACTAATAAACTGGACAGCCGAGCCACAGCAGCAAAGTGGCAGATTTGACAAACGAGATACGCGTCCTGACTGACCAAGGGGACGGAAGCGACCTGCGGATGACCTTAGAGATTTGCCACGGTGACGGGAATGCTGGACATTCGGCTTTTCGTTGCTGATCACCACAACCCTCTTATTGGACGTCCACATACAACATCTTTGCCATCTTCAATTTTAAGAAATGTTTCAGATTTGAAACTGGTTTAATTGGACTCAAAAGAGCCATGAAAACTTCAAAGTATCTACGCAACAATTAATGAATAATAATGAAGAAATTCAGATGAAAATAGTTTCCGCCATGACATTTAAAAGGCCATCAGCTGTTTCAACTAAATCAAAACTATCACAGGATGGTTCTAATATACAATTTGTGCATAATGTCAATATTGTTCTGCATGTTCATTTAACTCTCTTATGACTCGTCTTATGAACATTTTAACTATGTTTAACTGTGTAACTATGAAGGCCTTGTTAATGTTCAAACAAGGCCTGCATGTTTGGGGAAATTCCAGATCAAGACCCCAGCCTAGAAAATGGTTTCCCTTCCATCTTCTGATCCCTTTTTTGATCAGTTTGTGGGCTCTACCAACACCAACACCAACACTCCAGCACCAGAAAAGTTAAATAGTGCACCTTTTATTCTACTATACAGTCATCAGTAGCTCACAAAGTTGCAACACATGGGACTTTTGATATGCTCTTTTTCTTTGTGTCCCAACGGCAGGCCAGAAATGTAATGGTGTCTGCGAGTGCGCACACAGAAGGTCATAGAGGATGGAATCACTGTCCCCGCCCGGGCTCATGTCGATAGCTTAATCTGATTGGCCGCTTGACGGCTAGGCGGCCCGCTTGACCTATCAGAGCTAACTGAGTTATAGCTCCCACATACTCACCTTTCTGTCATTCACCTCTCTCTCTCTATCTCTCTCTCCCTCTCACTCTCTCCCTCTTTCTATCTCTCTATCTCTTTATCCTTCTTCCCTCTGGCCTTATTAACTTAGTCAGTTATTTTTATTTCCTCCGAGTCCTTGCATTTTTTGCAGTGCTAACCGGATTAGCTGTATTGATTAAGCCCTCCATAAAAAACTGCATGAATGAAGGAATATTATGTTCACAAATGTCTGAAAGGCATTGGATTCTTTTAATTAATTAATTAATTATTAGATTTATATAGCGCCTTTCATGACACTTATATCACTTTCGCAGTGCATTATTCATTCACTCCACACCAGGAGGTGGTAAGTTACTACTGTAGCCGCAACTATCCTGGGGGAGACTGATGGAAGCGACTGTAACGAATCAAATCAAACAGTAAAACCCTAGAAGTATATGGATCCAATTAATTTATCAACATATTTAAGTTATAAATCAACATTTGAATGTGAATTTTTGCTTTTGTTGTCATTTGCTCAATGTAGACATCAGCAACATTAAGACAGCAATGCATTTGTAACTGCAGAGGCTCAACGGCAGCACAGGAGCAGGTTCACAGACAGTAGGGGGCAGTAGAAAGCAACTAAAGAGAAAATAAATGGTGTTATACAAGCAATATTTCAGACGTAAAACTTTATCCAAACGCAGGGCGCAGCCATGTGGGATTGGCTAACTCGAATAAACTCTGGGTTCTAGAGGGAATTCCATGATGTGAGAGTGTTCCAGAACTCGGAAAATCCAAATTCACTGGAACGCAACGTAATTGCCAAAGCAGTCTGGCTCACATTTGAGTGAGATGATTGGGCAAGAGAGAACACAAAAAGCCGACATAAACAGACAGATAAACCGCCGTATTTCCAGCGATGGTACTTATATGTTGAACAAACAGACGTAGCAAAACAAAGCTAGCACATGTTAGCATCAGCTGTTTCCTGTTTATCGACGCACAGCACTCGCATCAGGGCCAGTAGAAACGTGGCTACGTGATCTGAAAAATTGCCATTAGATCCTTTTCATATTAAAATGTTGTCAGTCGGTGTGATATTTATGAGTGTCAAAATGTTCTAAACAGATGTTACTTCTTTGTTTCAATCCTCAAGAGTAGCACAGTCTCTACATGTCAAAACCAGATTGACGGTTTGTGATGGAGAAGGGCACACATAATAGGAGATGAATTACTAATTCACTGTGAAATTGTATCAAGTGGCTCTGTTGAATGAATAGTAGCATGCATATTAAATTATTTTGCTTGGTGAAAACGTCTACTTCTAAGCAGATGGAAGTGCAATGGATTAAAAGAAATTCAACACAAAAAGCTTCAGACAAAACGACAATTTTGTTAGCAGTTCATTCAGGTGCACAATACCCTTGGGTTTTAAAAATCAACTCGTTTTGCCAAGTCTTTTAATCCGAGCAGATTCTTCAATATTGTGATTCAGGCCGCTCTTCGTTCACCGTTAAGAGTTTAAGTGTGGGAAAACACTTCTAAATCACCAATGGTTAGATCATCACCAGGCTTTGACGGAGGAATCAAAGCATGATTCAGTTATCTATATGGAGCTGTTGTAATCCGAGGGCGTTTGTGGAGCTCTGTGTGCTGGGAATGCTAAAACGTACACTCCTTGAACCAGAATGAACGGCCTACTTGATTCACAAGCTAATGACATAAAAGAGATGAATGTGTGTGTATCAAAATGAAATGGTTGTCTGGTTTTGTGAATCACGATAGCAACATTTAAAGCAGAGCCATTGTAAGAGCGGCTTTTAGGAATTGCAATACTAGAGAAAAGCTTCAATATGTGATACTGAATTCAAAACCTGGATAACAAAACTAATCAGATCATCTAAAATTGTGATCAGATTTTTTCTTGTGTGTTTGCCAGCACAAGAGTAGCTGCTGTAGACAATATAGAAATAATTTTAAAATAACTGCGTTTCAATACTTCAATCTTTCACAGTTTCGCTTTCAGTTTTGTATTTGCCACACAAATTTACTAATTTTGTATAATTTTCCTTGTCAAAACCAGTACGTGTGAAGAATCAGAAATTACTCACATCAAATGTAACTGTGTACATTACGTTTCGATAATCTGAACGGAATTTGGGAAATTGGTGCTATTTAAATTAGGTATGAATGGAACGGGGAACACATACACTGCCATTTTGGAGTGTCCTGAACAAACTTCTGGACCAGAAAAGGCAAACTAAAATGACCACTATCACACAAAAAAGAGGTGCAAACAGTATCTGTTACTGTGTCTGATTTGTTGAATCTAGCTATTTGAGTATTCTGAAGATGTTTGAGTGGATGATGTGAATGAATGATGTGAATGAATGAAGGGATTTTAATCTAATTGTGATCCAATCATTCGAAACTGAATGATAAACGGATCCACAGCCAATCTCTGGTCAGTAAAAGCATGTGGTTTGGACATTTTGGAGCAAATATTTTGACTATTTTTAGAATTAAATTGTCAATGCAATGAAAAGCATGCATTTGTTGTCTAGGCTTTTATGAAGCATCTGTTTGGTATATGTTTGGGGCTACAACGAATAATCGACCAATTATGACTAGTCAACCATAACCATAACTGTGGTTGTATTTTGATATTAATTATCTGGACTATACAGACTCTAAAACCCATACTAAAATAGCTTTTATAACAAAGTCAGTAGCAATATTAAATCCAAATTTCTGACTTTCATCAATAATGCACTTTACTTGTAAATATTGACTATCTAGAAGCTTCAGTCACCATATGTTGACCTTTATTTGGTTGAAAGAGTATTTATAAAGTCTCAATGTACAATAGAAGTAATGGGTTGACTAGTCGACTACTAAAATAATTAATAAAATAATATTGTGAATAGAAATATTTTAGTTTGCTGTATTGCCCCACCTTTATTGTAGAAACAGCGACTTATAGTTGTGATATCCGAGTGCTCCTTTTAGATACACTATAAAGTAGTAGCAATAGCAGATAAATGCCTTCTAAAGCTCATGCGTGCTTGACTCTGTAGATTGTTTATCGAGCTGGACCGGCTGCAGCCCTAAGCCACAGCAGAAAATCTTACCACAGCCTCTGTATTCAGAAGCTTATCCAGCCACACTTCTGTGAGATCGTATCAACGACATCCGCTATGGCAAACACACTCGCACCAACAGCCTCATACACAGTTAGCTTTAGGTTTGCAGTGGTCAAGGAAGTACTTGTTATTGTTTTTGTTGGACATTTTGCTTTGTTCGGGCTTTTTAAAATACTTTTAACTTGGCACAACTTAAGAACATAGTTGAGAGCTCAGAAAAGAATGAAGGACACATACTGCATTATCTGTATTGTTCTTGTCCTTTAAACATGCTCTTGAGTCCTTTTACTTTCATGTTTTAGAACTTAAATTAACAATTACATTGATCTAGAAAAAGCACACATTACTTCATATCAGTCAATCCTTTCCCTCATCAGGATTTGAGTTAGAGCTCCATCTACTGGCTCCAGGGGTAATTACACAGGGGAGATAAACATTTATGCTAATGCAGGATTGCAGTTGCAATTAAAGTGATTTGAGGAAGAACTGTTCAAAACGAGTCTGGAGATGATTTATGGATTTAAAAACAGCACTGAATATCTCAGAGCAACTACTTTCTTTGCATACTTTTTTTGCAACATAAGTCATTTCATTTTGCATTTAAGGGGATAAGATTTTACAAAGTTTTATCATAAAATCTATTTTGCTGCATTAAAGATATATTGAAAAAGCAGCTCTTAGGTGTGTGTTGTCTGCTTCTGATTATAGAGCGTTTTATTCTCCGTCAAGCAGGAAGTGCACTGTTAGCATGCTAATGTTTGTTAGCTCTATTATGACGGTAAACTCTGTTCTGGGTTCAGAGAGTTGTGAGAAGTGCTTAAAAACTCATGGTGGTGAATATTTAAGATGCTTGGAAGTCATTAAGTAAGTGAGCGATATTTTTTTTTTAATCAGGTACAGCACCTCTAACTCTTGAAAAATACTTTTTACTTCCTGTGCCTGTCAAAAGAAGCCCTCCAGATCTGTTTCCGTGCAGTCTTTATTATTATTTGTCAGCTTGTGTTATTAAACCATTCATCTTTTCCATCTCAGTCAGCCCTCTTCCTTTCCCTCTGCAGATGCTAACTTAAGGTCAACGGTTAAGACACTGTGTCAGTCAGGTCTCCCTCTGCAGTCCGTGGGAAGAGAGGAGTCGTAGCGCTACTAAAACTGTGTGCCAACTATTCATTCAAATGTACACGTGTCAGGAGCACATCTTCAGCCCAAATCATGATCTCGGAAAGCAAAGTACAGCGACAAATGTTAAAATATTGCATAATGACATTCTAAGCAAAGCGTCTCCCTCAAGGTGCACTCCACATCTTCACTCGAGCTTCTATTCGCGAGAATAGAGAATTGAGATGAGACTGGTAACCTGTGACAGAAAGAAAAAACAAACTTCACCCCACACGCTTCACAATTCACTGATTCACCAGCAGTAATAATCTGTATATAATAATAAGAATAGCACAGTTTGCATGAGCAACATTACATTTACTGTCATCCTGTCATCAAGATGCATGTGAATATCACTTTGACAATGTCAGATTCTCTCATTTGCCCAAGAGCAGATGCATTTTTTTCAAGTACCAAAAATAGGCTATAAATGTGCTGCCCGAGTGGCTGAGTAGTTAAGGCAGCGGCCTGCCGGGCTCCATGTGCAGCCGGAGTGTCGTGAGTTTGAATCACGACTTTGACAATTTCCTGCATGTCTTCCTTTCTCTCTCATCCCCATTTCACACTAAGCTGTTCTGTGTAATAAAGCTTTCGGCCCCAAAAAAGAATTAAAAATAGGTAATAAACAAAACAAATACATACAAACCACATTAAAATGATTTCAGATCAAACAATATGTGGTCTGTCTTACCTGTTCCATGATGTTCTACTTTTCTCTCCACATCTGGTGCTCCTTTAACCTGTGATTGAAAAACACTCCAGGTCGATGCAATTCTCAACATTTATACTCGCATATATTCCTAAAACTGTTTCTTTCAAAAGCACAGAACACAAACAGGACCGTGTCTACAGAAGTTTTATTTACTGATATTCAGCATTTATGACATTGCTACAGCATAGTTAACGCACACCTCCCGATGTAATTCAAAAAAAGTGGTCTGAAGCACAAATCATGCTTGTGGGTTGTTCATTTAAAACAGGAAATATGTAACATTGAATATTTGGGAAAATTACCTACTAACTCCCTACACTTCTAGAGCAGCTTGTTGAGCAGCATCTCATGTGATGGTCAGACCGCCGGGTCAAAATCAACCCAACACCTCCAGTTGGACGCCTTTGCTTTTGGGGCGTCTTTGCCCTGGACTCACAAATCTGCATCACACTGCCTTATACACTGACTGCTGCTCTGGAGGAACCACCTGATTGGTTGACATGCCACAAATTTAACAGGTAGTTCAGATTTTTCAACTCCGGTTTCCAAGGCGGCTGCTACAGACGCCAGAACGCTCGAGACACACCATGAACGCACCATCATAATTAACTCTAACTGAACTTTAAGGCATTTGGCTTCATCCAACTGGCTTCATGAGTTGGATTGTAAAAAAACACACAGCATTTTGAAGTTTAATGTACAGAGAACATGTCTGAGCTGTCCCTACTGTCTCCTCTGTCCTTGATTACTCTGTGTGAGCTGATTTACCTGTGTCTTTGTCTTCACCTCTGGTTCATCTGCTCCTGAGCTTGTGCTTATCGAGTGAGTGTTGCATTGTAACATGAAATATTTGCACATGAAGATGTTCCACGGTAGTGATGCAGGGTTGTCTTTTGACCCGGGTCAGGTCTGGCCAAAAAAGTCTCATTTCAATGCGGCAGGTTCTGAACTGCAGACTGCCGTATATTGCACGTCCGCGTTCCACGTGTGTCTTTGGGTTCAAAGCGTGGGTAAAAAGTAGCGGCATGAAGTCAGAAAAATACGGTACATATCCTTACCAAACTTTAGGGACAGAATGCTTCTGTTAATAATACTACCTCTTGTAGAATTGTTACTTTTCACTATTTTTCATGATTAAAATATTAAGCTAATCTAAATCTGGTGAAAGTATTCAAAACTAGTTCAAACCCCTAAATTCACGCATTATACTTTTTTTTTACTTTTTATATAACAAGTCTCCTACAGGGAGCCATTTGAGGACATTTCCCAGGACATCCCAAGCAGGGGTTGTCACTATGGCAACACACCAGGGATGTCAGTGATTACGTAGCATGTTTATATTCACACATTTTTCTGAAAACCACGAGGAAGCAGAGAGCGAGAGAGAGCTTTGATGGAGAAATCATCTAAATGCTTCATGTTTGTGTCCAGAGACAGGACAAATAATCCAAGGCACTTTTGTTGTGACCACATTAAAGCAACAAGTGAAGGAGTGTGTGTAGCTGTGGAGGCGAGCACAGGGCTCCACACACGCCTGAAACTCTCTCAAGCTAATGTGCACGTCAACAGATCTGTGTGTTGTATGCACTTGGTCAACATTTCATCCAAAGGCATAAAGTAATATGCTTTGATGTATGTATAATATCCCAATATTTGTATGATTGATTAGACTGTTTTGTTTGTTGAATTCAGTAGTAAACTCTAGGGTCAGACTGCTGTGGGTCTAATTATAAAACTCTATTGTATTTTAATAATACAAAAGAAACATCGTGACTTGATAATGAATCTTAAGTTATAGAGCACTTTAATAAAATACTGCACACTCAGCATCTTAAAACAATAGAAGTAGCATAAACATAGCATATACCAGATCTATTCAATTTAAGGCCCGCAGGCAAGATCAGGCCCTCCAAATGATCTGATCTGGCCCACTGGATTAGTTTGGTCCTTTAGTAAATCCTTGTTTAGTTCTGCTTTGGACCTGGTTTGATCCTGATTTAGTCCGTTTTTAATTCTGCTTTGGACCTGGTTTGGTCATGGTTTAGTTCTGCTTTAGACCTGGTTTGGTCTTGGGTTAGACATGGCTTAATTCAACTTTTTTGTTCATGATTAGTAAATGATTATTAAACATTTGTTAATGATATTATAAACATTTATAAATTATAAAGTGTTGCGTTCTTTTTACTGTGATGACTAAACTCTGTCCCATGAAAGTTGTGAGATGTGGTTGTGAACTCGTCCATGTGAAGAACATATTATAATGTGTTAGAAAACGATGAGTGCCTATTATACACTAATCAGTTAATCATTTTACAAATGTTATCAAGTTCTACCTTTGCTCGCATTCGGGTCTAAAGTAACTGCTGATTAATCCTTGTGTTAAGGCCTATTGGTTTAAACACAGATGATTGTATTTTCATTAAGCTTAGTCTTCGTTTGGAGCTGTTGATGTTTCTCATCCACAAATGTACTCAGCGCCATTGTGTGCACGTTTTTGAAAAACAAAATAATTCATATTTCTCCAAAAATATGATGAAGGTTTTAGTTCAGGTTGTTTTGACTTCCACCCCTAAACCACAATGCTAATTGGTTCCAGTCTTACTTGACGTAAATGCCATGGGATTGGCCTGTTTACCACTGGTGCAAACTGCAAACTGCCAACAAAATTGATTCTCAAGAGTTTGTGAAATCTTTTGCGAGAATTCATCTTGCTGGCAAGGGAAGGGAAATTTCTCTAAAATATCTGAACCCAACCCCTGATGAGACTAACCCTGTGTACCTTGGCTGTGTTCTGCAGGAGCGAGTGGAGTACCTTTTCCTCATCATCTTCACTGTGGAGGCGTTTCTGAAAGTCATAGCCTACGGCCTGCTCTTCCACCCAAACGCCTACCTGAGGAACGGCTGGAACCTGTTGGACTTTATCATCGTCGTCGTGGGGTCAGTCACTTGTTTTTTATATATTTTTAAAGATTTTTGGAGTCTGTGGTGATTCAGTGATTTGTTGTCTGTAGTTTGCAATATGAGCGTTGCTGGCATGATGTGTGTCAGTCACTACTTTCACATGTACACAAGGAACTGGATTACTGGCCTAGTTCAATTTCAACCAGGGGTGTCCAACCTTTTTTCGCAGTGAAGTGAATCATTCAAAATTATTTTTTCCAATTTTACAGTAAAATTTGAATTTGAAAGTGTTGTTTGGGCCAATTCAGCAGGAAGCTTGAGGGTTCAAGGAAAATTGGTCTGAGGGCCACATTTGGCCCCCCGGGCCATAGTTTGGACAACCCAGATTTAAACCGATTATTCAAAACCCAGGAACTACGATTGAGGCGTTGTGGTTCGAATCTCAAAGAATCCCAATAACACATGTGTAGAAGTGGTGTTCCTGCTGCATGTAACAGTGCTGTCCCATCACAGTAGGAGCAGACGAGGAAAGGCATTCAACACACAAGAAAATGTTAGATCAGCAGAGATGACAAACTATGCTCCCTCCACCTCGGACTAACACGTGTGGTTTTGTTTTGGTCTGGACACTGAACTAGCTTCAATGTGTTTCATGCAGAAGTAACGTAAGCGATAAAGCTCCTCCTGCAGCTCCCTTGTGAGAATACACTGTCAATGACCAGACCCAAAACAAGACAGTGTAATCACACACAAAAACATGGAACGTTGCCCAATATTTTAAAAAGTGGCCAGGGTTTCCCAGGAGAGTAGTCTCTGGATCGATATCGGCCATGTTGCAAGGCAGTTTTCAGTCCAAAGACAGCAGGGGGAGACGACAGAAGCTTCAAACCTAAAAATACATATTCAACCATCAGACTTACAAAGACGTTTAATACAGTGCATAGTTGTCCTTTAAAATGTCGAAAATCAAATACTTAACGTAAATCAGATGTTGCTTTTCTATGTTTGTCAAAAGTGTTGTTTTATGGTTTTATTTGTAGTGCTAATGCAACATTGCTAGCCGCCCCTGAGAGTCACTCAGCCCCACTCGCACCTCATCGCTTCTTTTATATGAGACTTGTCAGGCCACTTTTGTCCCAGTTTACAGCAGGTCAATGTAGCTAGTGACGTTATAGATCTATTTGTTGTTAAGGTAACAAGCTAGCTGTCTTTCTTTTTTCATTTTAAGTTTATCACTATCAAAAAAGATGCCACATGTTAATGTTTGTCTCATACTGACAGCTCAAAGCTTCTGTAAAACTGATTTGCTTTTGTTGAAGCTGAAGTGTATGAAACTACAGTAGGGATCCTTTTTTTACAGTATTTTCAGAGGTGCTGCCAAAAGTCACTCTGAAGTTGTGTGTGACTGTGAACTCCACACAATGTATTGTCTGAATCTGATTAGCTTTTCAAATTCAGATAACAAAAGCTGGGCTCTGTTTTTCTTTATCGGCTAAACCCTTTGCGCCTGTGTGCTGGAACAGAGAGTGAGAAAGAGGGAACGGGAGAGTGAGTAAAGACAGAGAGGAAGAGAGTAAAGAGAGGACGGGAAAGAGAGAAGCTGTAATTGTACGTACTGTAGGCCTTAGTCGTTCTGTCAATTAATCAATCAATCAGAATTTCTATTAAGCTTAAAAGGCTTCTAGCCCAATTTTCCTTTGATTTCAGCCGTGCCTTGTCCCTCTCAGTCATCTCTAGTTGCTTCAGTCTCGTAGTGTGGAGCAGTTTCAATTGGCCTCGAATCGCAAAGTGACAGCAAGTCATTCAAACAAAAAAATAGACTTCACATTTGTCAAGCTCCTCCCCTGAGAATTACCATGGAGCTTTTGTCTCTCCCCAAATCTGACTCCTGTTGTAATGTTAATGGCAGCCCTGGTATAGATGTACATACTCGTACTTAGGTTCTCCTCGTGTCTGCGTAGGTTTCCCCTACCACTAAAACACATGTATAATAGGCTCCTCCCCTCAGAGGGACTTAATAACATCAGCCTGCCCGGGGACCACAGGTGGAAATTAGCTCTTGAGTTCCAACCTAGTACAATGCATCACTTCTGTTAAGGTTAATGTATATTGTGCACTGTCCCTGTCTCAAATGAATGAACTAACTAACTAACTAACTAACTAGTCCTTTATATAGCATTACCTGTAAATATTGTAAACAAAAGGTGAAAATCTGAATTTGTGTCAACAGCTCGCATTAAATAAATCAGAATGAGACACTTTGAGAGCGAGGGGAGTCAGAGTAAAAGAGGGATGAGAAAGAGCGATCCTCCTCTGCCATCTCTCATGTACAGCGCAGTGTTCCGACTCGGGCCAAACCGAGCTGACAGCTACATTAAGTGCTCTAATTGACCATGCTCATGTGTGTAAACAGCAGACACATGCAGCTCTGACCCGGACCGCAGGCTAAGTCTGTCTGAGTCACTGCAGACTGCTAAGACCAGGGCTGGTGGTTCTCTTTGGTCTGCTGTGGTCCTCTGTGGTCTTCCGTAGTCTGCTGTGGTCCTCTTTGGTCTGCTGTGGTCCTCTGTGGTCTGCTGTGGTCCTCTGTGATCTGCGGTGGTCCTCTGTGATCCTCTGTGGTCTGCTGTGGTCCTCTGTGCTCTTCTGTAGTCTGCTGTGGTCCTCTGTGGTCTGCTGTGGTCCTCTGTGTTCTGCTGTGGTCCTCTGTGGTCTTCGTAGTCTGCTGTGGTTCTCTTTGGTCTGCTGTGGTCCTCTGTGGTCCCCTGCTGTGGTCCTCTGTGGTCTGCTGTGGTCTGCTCGTGGTCTGTGGTCTGCTGTAGTCCGCTGTGGTCCTCTGTGTTCTGCTGTGGTCCTCTGTGGTCTTCCGTAGTCTGCTGTGGTCCTCTGTGGTCTGCTGTGGTCTTCTGTCATCTGATGTGGTCCTCTGTGGTCTGCTGTGGTCCTCTGTGGTCTGCTGTGGTCATCTGTGGTCTGCTGTGGTCTCTCTGTGGTCTTCTGTAGTCTGCTGTGGTCCTCTGTGGTCTGCTGTGGTCCTCTGTGGTCTGCTGTGGTCCACTGTGGTCCTCTGTGGTCCTCTGTGGTCTGCTGTGGTCCGCTGTGGTCTGTTGTGGCCTGCTGTGGTCTTCTGTGGTCTTCTGTGGTCCTCTGTGGTCTGCTGTGGTCTTCTGTCATCTGATGTGGTCCTCTGTGGTCTGCTGTGGTCCTCTGTGGTCTGCTTGTGGTCATCTGTGGTCTGCTGTGGTCCTCTGTGGTCTTCTGTAGTCTGCTGTGGTCTCTGTGGTCTGCTGTGGTCCTCTGTGGTCTGCTGTGGTCCACTGTGGTCCTCTGTGGTCCTCTGTGGTCTGCTGTGGTCCGCTGTGGTCTGTTGTGGCCTGCTGTGGTCTTCTGTGGTCTTCTGTGGTCCTCTGTGGTCTGCTGTGGTCCGCTGTGGTCTGCTGTGGTCCTCTGTGGTCTTCTGTGGTCTGCTGTGGTCCTCTGTGGTCTGCTGTAGTCTGCTGTGGTCCTCTGTGGTCCTCTGTGCTCTGCTGTGGTCTTCTGTAGTCTGCTGTGGTCCTCTGTGGTCTGCTGTGTTCCGATGTGGTCCTCTGTGGTCTACTGTGGTCCGCTGTGGTCTGCTGTGGTCTTCTGTGGTCCTCTGTGGTCTGCTGTGGCCTGCTGTGGTCTTCTGTGGTCTGCTGTGGTCTGCTGTGGTCTTCTGTGGTCTGCTGTGGTCCTCTGTGGTCTTCTGTAATCTGCTGTGGTCCTCTGTGGTCTGCTGTGGCCCTCTGTGGTCCGCTGTGGTCCTATGTGGTCCTCTGTGGTCTCTGTGGTCTGCTGTGGTCTCTGTGTTCTGCTGTGGTCCTCTGTGGTCTGCTGTGGCTCTCTGTGGTCTGCTGTGGTCCTTCTGTGGTCTGCTTGTGGTCCTCTGTGGTCTGCTGTAGTCTGCTGGTGGTCCTCTGTGGTCTGCTGTGGTCCTCTGTGGTCCGCTGTGGTCTCTGTGGTCCTCTTGTGGTCTGTGTGGTCCTCTGTGTTCTGCTGTGGTCCTCTGTGGTTGCTGTGGTCTCTGTGGTCTGCTGGTAGTCTGCTGTGGTCCTCTGTGGTCTGACTTGTGGTCCTCTGTGGTCTGCTGTAGTCTGCTGTGGTCCTCTGTGGTCCGCTGTGGTCCGCTGTGGTCCGCTGTGGTCTGTTGTTGTCCTCTGTGTTCTGCTGTGGTCCTCTGTGGTCTGCTGTGGTCCTCTGTGGTCCTCTGTGGTCTGCTGTAGTCTGCTGTGGTCCTCTGTGTTCTGCTGTGGTCCTCTGTGTTCTGCTGTGGTCCTCTGTGGTCTGCTGTGGTCCTCTGTGGTCTGCTGTGGTCCGCTGTGGTCTGCTGTGGCTTAATTGTCCGGTCTAAACACACACACACTCTCACACCCCGCGCCTGGCATCATGGTGTCACAGCCCCCAGCGTAAACATAACCTCTGCCAGCTCAGTGCACTTGTCCAGGCGCTCAGTCTGAAGCTGCTGCTGCTGCTGCTGGTGCTGGTGTGTGATGATTAGAACATGGAAGCGCATGGTTAAATGCAGTAAATATACAGAGTTATTAGCAGGATGGGGACAGGATTAATACAGTACAGTTGTAGTTTTCGTGAACCATCTTGATTTGGTTCAGGTTCAGTGTGGCTTTTACATGTTTTCTGAATTACGCGCACACACAAATAAGATTTTCAACATCAAATTTCAATGTTTTTGTACATCTGTTGTTTCCTTTAAATTGGGTCAAGAAAAATCAAGATAGAACTTTATTCAGTAGAGCTAAATGGCAAAAATACAGTATGGCTAAAACTAGAAAAAAAACACTGAACAATTACTTTTTGAATGGATTATGTATTATATGAGTTGTTTCCTCCTCACACGGTGGCACCAATATGTAATAGCCCTTTCACTGTGGACAACACTTGTAGGATTGTAGCTAGTTAATGTTCATATTTGTTTTTGGAAGGGCTTCAGCTGAATCTTCTCCAGCAAAACATTACTAACCTACCCAGACTCTTTTTCCGAAGGGAAGTTCTCGAACCAGTGAAAAGATCAATAAACCAGAATACTTGTGTGTGGTTTAATAAACAAAAATGTTAAAGCAAGTAATTATACTAAGTATACTAAGTAATGATTCTCTAATAAATCAAAAGGGAACTTCAACTACTTTTAATGCCAGACTCTGCAGGCTTCAGCCACATTTGGATCAGTCTCATGTGTCCGGGGGAAGGAGGCCTCCTCTGAGCTCTTTGGGTCCTTAGATCTGAACTTTGTGCAGGGTTTAGTGTTCGAAGATGCTGAAGAGTCCAATGAAGCAGCAGGACCCGAGGTGTTTTCAGCAGATTGAGATCCGTTAACTTGTGCATTCTTTACTGATGAAAAAGGCAGTGTCGGACATTGCCTGAATGCAGAAGAGGGAGACAAAGGAACACAATTCTTCAGGTGGGGTAGGGGCACCTGGGGGGGTCACTGACCAGAAGTATCGTGCTTGAAGGTCCAACATCAAGAGAGAGAGAGGGGCTTGCAGTGGTCTTTTTGGCTGGCTACTGAGGCGTGGCTTAAAATGGGAGTGACCTTAAGACTGGCTTTAACTCTCAATCAATCTTATTGTTTCTAATTACAATTTCAACTTAAACCAACACAATGACATGCACCTACAACAGAATATTACAGCATTGTCAAAGAATACACACATCATTAGCAGGTAATGAGGAAAGTACATTATGGCAAATATGGCATAAACATAACACATTTCAAACACAGTTCTTAAGGCATCTGTTCAACAAACATGGTTTAGTTACAGATTTAGAACACATAGTGAAACATGGGGTCAGTTTAAACTTGAAATATAGCCATTTGTCTTTGAGAAACTTTTCCATCCAACAGAATAAAGAGATTTTGGCTACAGTGGGACGATTCCACTTCTCCTTGGAACCATTTGGGGGGATTAATTGTCCCCTGTGTTGTTATTGTAGAGGTGTTGCAAAGGCAGTGTTTCTGCCTCAAGGGGGGATGGGTCACATTCCATCCAAACCTTTTGCTTTATTCTGCAACAGTGACGTCAGTGTTACCATTGTTTTGAATTATGATAAGATAATGTCTTTTCAAAGATCTTTTGGGACGTCTTACAGTTTTAATCGAAGTCACCAGTGACGGCAAAACAGGGGAACCTCATAACACCATAATATGCTTACCATTCATGAAGTTTATGTTAATTGCAAATTGGTTTAGTTGGCTCTAAGCTTTTACTATTCTACTCAGTTTAGAGAGAGAGGAGAGACATTTGGCAAATGGTCAAGAGCTGGAATCAAATCCATACCGCTGCAGTGGTAGCAGCCACACAAGTGCCACGCGCTTAACCACTGCACCACCGGACAAGCACCCCTGACACTAGTTTCAAGCAACAAGTAATATCAAAATGTATTTCCTCAATAAAAGCAGTACATTTCCTTACAGCAGTGGAACATGTGATCTGGTGATTAGGTTTCGAATAATCCTGAGGGGGAGACTGTGCACCTTTACCATTGTGGAAGATTAAAAGATTTAGCACGATCCTAATCGGAAGTATTAAGGCTTTCTTAAGAAGAGGGTTTGGGTGACAGAACAGGACAGGGAGACTGACCAAAATGAAATAAACTGGATATTAAGGCTTTAAAATACAAATACTTCAACTTTTCTAAAGTTTCATCCTGCTTTTGGGTTGTTTTCAGAATTTAGAATGCAATGAAGTCACTCTTGATTGTGCTTCAATAAATATAACAAGATAACGTCCCTGATGTAAAAGGCTGTATACACATTTCTGCATACAGAAACTAGAATAATGGCTACTGTCATCTTAAACAGCTTTTAGAATGCAGTGGTGCTATTCCTGGGTTTCAGCTTACTGTTATAGGCAACATTTTGAGGACTTTTCACCAATCAAAAGGGATTCTAATTTGTTTTGAATTGTTAATTGCTATGGTAATAGTCCTATTGTTTCATCACTCTGAAACCCTTGACTAGTAGAGTAAAAATGTTTTTGTTTTACTCTATTTAAAAATAAACTGTAACAAGTATAGATGTTATGCAGATTAGTGCATTCTGAATTTTAGCAGTGAGTGGCAAGAGCGCATGAGAGTCAATGCTGAGTAATGGCATTTTCTCAAATGTGAAAAGATTAGATTAGCCTTTATTGTCCCCGACTCGCTACAGTCTGACAACAAATATAAATATTGCTAAATATTTAGTTTGCGTCTGAAATCTGAAAAATAGTCAAGTGAGAGTTGTAGAAAACCAGTTCATCATCAGAACACTGCAGCTACGCTCACATTTATCACTGCTACAGACATTGGGATCACACTCATTTTAACTGATTGTTGGTGTGATCCCTCATTCGTCTAGGAGTGTTCCATTTTAGAAAAAGATTTAGTTGTTGTCATCTGGACTCTGTTTTTAGAAAAACAAACGTTTCGATCAATCTGCGAAACGAGTCTGAGGACTCAGGTTTTATATCCTCTTCTGTGTAAGCTCTGCCCACAGGGCAGAGACTCCTGATAAAGGAAGATTTCTTTTTTGGTTTCACTTGAGACTACACTCTTTGTTTACTAACAGCCCTTTGATGGGCTATCAACAACCTATTGTAAACGGACTTTGTAATGTAGGAGGGTTGTATCTTTTACCTCCATTGCAATTTAAAGAAGGATTCTCTTTTATAACAAACATTGCCTCCTTAAACCCTCTTTCAAACCACCTTATCTCCCTGCTCAGAATCTCCACCTCACTGTCTTCAAAAGAGTGGTTTGTGGCTTTAAGATGAAGATGCACGGCGCTCTGGGGTCCTGAACTCGAGTGTCTTCTATGCTGATAAAGCCTCTTGTGACGTGGCTATTTAGTCTCCCCTATGTAACGCTCTTTACAATTTTCTTCACGGCATTGGATAGATAAAATAAACAGGGATTTTGTGTTGCCTAAAAAATCTTTGCAGTTTTTCAGACAGTCCCGAGACATAAGGTGACCCCCTTTTTTCTTTGTTCTGTTTCCCTTTTGTCCCCTTTGTCCCTTTTGCCCTGCTTTTTGGTTCTCTTCACTTTGTTCAGAACCCAAGTCGGGTATCCACAGGCTGAGAGAGCATTCCGGACGTGTTTTTCCTCTTTCCTCTTGCCCTCTGAGCTGGTGGGCACCTCTTGTGCTCTGTGTTGTAGTGTTCTGATCACTCCCATCCCAGCTTATGTTGTAGTGGGTGGTTAGAGCCAAAGAGCAGGTACTGATCTGTGTGTGTGGGTTTCCTATATACTTCTATCTTGGAGCTTCCCGTCTTCTCCTCTGATAGTGGAACAATCAAGAAAGGCCAAGCGGTTCTCCTTAGCATCTTCTTCTCTTGTAAACCTGATATGCGGGTCCACTGCATTGATGTGCTCTGAGAAGGCTTCCAGCTCTTGTTTCTTAATTGTCACAAAAGTGTCATCCACGTAACGGTACCAAAGACTTGGAACAATGCCTGAAAAGGAGGTCAGTGCCTTCTTCTCAAAATGCTTCACGTACAATCTAGGAAAGACAGGCGTGTCCATGGCACAGCCGTGAATCTGTCTGTAAAAATGTCCCCGAAATTGAAAGTATGTGGTGTTAAGACAGATGTCTAGTAGTTTGCAGATGTGTTCAGGTGTCAGTTTGGTCCTTTCCTGTAAGGTGGTGTCTTCCGGCAGCCTCGTCCTAGCCGCTGCTACTGCGGGATGCAGGTGAAAAGGGACACAACATCATATGAAACCATCAGATCATCTGGATCCATTTGGAGAAGTTTCATTTTGTCCACAAAATTATTTGTGTTTTTCACATGATGTTTTGAGTTCCCCACCAATGGTGCCAACATGGTTGTTAAATGCTTGGCCACATTGTATGTGATGGAGTCTGTGCTGCACACAATGGGTCTGTCAAACCACTCTATCGAAGACAGTGAGATGAAGATTCTAAGCAGTCGTGTATAATAGTGTCTTGAAACCATGGAGACACTAGGGGCATTCTGATGCTAATCAGGTACTGAATGAGGTGGGAGCATAAGTCAGTTTACAATAGGATGTTGATAGCCCATCACAGGGCAGTTAGTAAACAAAGAGTGTAGTCTTGAGTGAAACGAAAAAAGAAAACTCCCTTCATCATGAGTTCCCGCCGAGGATATAAAACCTGAGTTCCCAGACTCGTTTCGCAGATTGAGAATGACTCTTGGATGGGGATCGAAATGTTTTGTTTTTCTAAAAACAGAGTCCAGATGACTACAACTGAATCTTTTCATCCAATTTTATTATTTATTGTAAAATTATTATCTTTTTCTCCTTGAATAAGATCATTTTGAGTCTATTTGTTGAGGAAATTTGAAGTGTCCTGAATCTCCAACTGCTGTTAGCATACAAACTAAAAAAAAAATGTTGAGGGCTGGGACCAGAGACTCAGGGTAGAGGATCCGTCTCGGCTATCTGCCCAGCCCCTCTTAGAAGACTGGATGCTGAATGAAAGCACATTACAAGGGGAGTGAGGGTGGGTCAAGAGAACAGAGTCAAGCGGTGACTGAGGCGTTGGACTGCTATAAGAAAGCATCTGGGGAAAAGAGGCGTGGTCCAAAGACGGCACTGGAGGCGTGGTCCTGCTCACAACCCTCAGTTAACATTACATTAACAAAATGTTATTAAGGCGGCATGTACTGTTATTCTGCCTCTTAACAGTGAATTTTAAAGGCTGAAAGTATCTTTGCACAACTTTCTTTTTGATAGACTTCTACTATTGAAGTAAATGAGCCTAAAGGTTGGTGGTTATCCTAATTAATGCACACGCGCTGTGGTAATTAAAGCTCCACTGTATAAGATTTCAGCCAAAGAATAGACTTAAATAAACGCAGTTACTTTATTACAGGTCTTTTTAAAGTGCTGAAAAAACTTGAAAAACATGCACACTTCCTGTGAAGGGGCTTGTTTCTCCACAAACTTGACTTGTAAAGGATCTGCCACCTGCTTATCTCCATTGAGATGTTCTTTTTTTCCCTCTGACATTTCAAAGAATGTCAAAAAACTGATCTATATCCATGGAGAATGTTCTAAAATTTGGTTTTAACTTCCCACCGTAGAGTAATGCAGGTGGCGAGCCCGCTCCCAGGAATCTTACGTGGCGCTCCTTAAATATTCTTAAATGCCGACCGTTAATGCCTCTTTTCACTTCTCATTTAAATGTTATTGTGAGTGCAGAAAACACAAATACAGCCATAATCACTTTACAGTAGTCAGCGAGAGAACAGAAGCAATGTTTACAACGTTGTGGCAGCATTTTGCGACCGTTAATGCTAACTTAAGTGAACCAAAGAAACAAAGAGTCAAAATGGACACAAAAACATTTACAACACTTACCCGTTAGACAGGTCCCCTCCGATCCCAACTCATCACAGACACGTTTTATTTTATTCCTGACTTCAAACGATTGTTCGTAGTAAATATAATTCAGTTTGTTGTTGTTGACAATAGCAGTTGCAGTGTGCTAGCTGACCAGAATCGTCTCTCTTCTTCACACAGACAAAATAAGTCCTATGTTTTCATTGGTGTGATCTGTGCTGAAGAAAACATTTACTCTTGAGTTAGTAGCTGAGTTGGGAGCTTTTAAATCCAGCGCCTCAGGCAGCGCCTTGAAAGGTCAGCGCGCGCAGGAGCAAACAGGAGCAAACAACTGCACAGAAAAATGGAAATGTGCTAAATATTGGAGCATACATTTGTCCGTACATTGGATGAAATTGTTGTATTCTTGAGAGTCTAAGATTTAAAATGCTGTATAACATGCCCATGTGGAATATAGCCGATATTTCTCCAAGTGAAATATTGGCCAACCAATATATCGGTTTGGCCCTACAAAGAAGATAATCTCTCATTAGAAGTGGTTGGACATATTTTTATGACTGACTGCATGCGTTGGTTGAAATGTGACATGAGCAGAAATGTGTTTGGGGCTTGTTGGCTGTACTTCCATGGAAAGTTCTATTTGTAGAGTCGGCGCCTTGCAATGACACAAAAGAAGAATTTAGCCCCATGATCCATTCTCAAACGCTTAATCTTTCAAGTCAAATACAACTTTTTACCAAACAAGTATTCAGCATGTACCTTACATCAGTGACAGTATTTGCTGCAGCTGCTAGCTTACCTTGTGAACTAGTCTACAGTCCATTTTCTCAAGAAACATTTTAAGCGATGAAACTACAAACATACAATTTCATCGACTCTGAATCATTGTAATATTGTATATTTTGTATTTGTTATTGGAATCCTTTGTCCTTTGCACATCATTTTTTGGAGACAGGTGCGTTGGAAAAGAGGGAGCAACCTAGAATTCCTAAATAGAAAATATTCCTGCATACTGACATGTTTTGGCCTTTACTATAAGAAATGTTTTTAAAAAAGAGTCCACAAATGTTATTATTTTAGTCGTGAACAGGTGCATTATCTAACTGCACAGTAAACAGTGCTCCTCAGCTCCAGCAGCAGAGAAGTGAGCTGTGACTGTTGTGCTGGTGTGTGATTGTGCAGAGATGAGCAGGAAAGAGACATATATGGGCACGATATACACTGGCGACTGAAGCATGCTACTGTATAGGGCGGCCACTATTCAGCATTTATAAACCTGTCAGGAATGTTATATTGTTGTTCCCTCATCAAAACATACCTGTAGTTGTAGTTTGGCTGCATTCACCTTAGTTTCATCCTTCCTGTTTACGTAGTTGTCTTGCTCTGAGGGTCAAAAAACACTCTTTTCAATTTCTCTTATTTTTTTCGTCAATACCAGGAAGCTATACATCATTTTAAAAATAAGCCAGACGAGAAGCAAACTATTCAGATGCGTAATGGTCGTAAACAGCCAGTTTTTCTGCGCACTCCGTCAAGACTTTACACACTGCGTTTTCTGATCTCGTTAGCCTTTTGGATGCGCATTTTGTTATACATGTATATATATTTGATATATGTGTTATTATACAAAAAAAATCAACAGCACCAAAATTCTTAGATCTGAAACTTTACACAATTGCTGTCAACAAGATAAAACAGCAAGTACAGTGAAAAGCATAATTTTAAGTATGTCTTGCTGAGGACCTTTACAAATTGACAATTTTGAGACGAGTCTAAAAAAAGGATGTATTTTTTTATGCTTGGGCTTCTGTAGTTTAAGTTCCGAAGCCCTGACAGTGTTCATATGCACATCTCAAGGAACTAGAAGGCCTAAGCTTTCTAATGATGCATCACACTAGCATGTTGGCTGTAAGATCTTCTTTTAATAAGCAATGCCATTTGGGTATGTCCAACTATTGTGTACAGGGAAAAATAGGTTGGTGTTAACGGGTTTTAAGGCACAATTCTGATTTTTAAGTGTTACTTCACAATAGTTTTTCATTTCATCTACTGATAATGTTTCATACTACAGATTGTGCTTTTTTTGTGAAGCTAAAATACAATTCTGAGGCCAGAATTTGTATTTATTTTTTCATTCCATTGAATAGAAAAGCAATTTAACTGAAGTTTTTACTCTGGAACTTCAAAATCCTTTGAAGTTTTTTTCTTTCTTTATAAACCAACGTGAAGATGGTGCTTCGCACATCAAATTCTGTAGCAGGTGCGTTGGAAAAGGTGTGCATAACGCTTGATATAATCAGGCAAATGCCTGAGGAAGGCGTAGTTGCCGAAACGTTGCCTCTTCACTTGCATAATTTCACCCTGCAAGTAAGACAGGGTGCGGGATCTTTTCTCTCAGTACTTTCTTGATAAACCAAAAGCATTTAGATTTGATGTCAGTTAATCACTGAAAGTGTGTCATAGTCTACTTCATTTTGCCTCCAGTTCCCTCCATTTTGGAATTTTGAACATTCTGGCAGCATTTGAAAGGATCTATATTTTCTTTCTCTATTGTGATGCATGCTGGGTGCTGTCTTTGTGATAAAACCTCTTATCCTAACTCATGGCACGTGTTGAAGAGCAACATATGTGCAAATGAAACAAATCACACTATTGCCCGATATGGGTTTTCTCAAAGCCGATGCAACTTAATTTAACATAACTTAACATAGTTATTGTCTATACACTGCACTGCATAATATAACAAGGAAACAAAATCTGCATACAGTCTTTTTTAGACTTCCACAGCCCTGTTTTCTTCTTACTCATAATGGAACATTTTGTGCAGTGCCAACGTCACTTTTAAGCGGTAAAACAAACCTTTATGTCCTTCCTTTATACATTAAATATTGGCCTATGCTGGAGCTTCATGGCCGATATGCTTATAGTGCCTTTTTTTTCATCTCCGACTCACACCTCTAAATGTTTTTGATGAGGCCTTGTAACATGGTTAAAGGCTCATATCTCTATTTACATGTTGTTTCACCACTTCCCGTGTTGGGAAGTAAATACCCAAAATACATATTCAGAAACTGTATTCCGGTACACTTAGTCTTTCTTTTGGTGGTTTTCAGAATACAGTTCTTTTTCTAAAATCAGAGGGAAACATTGTGGTATTTTATCATGAAACTTAGACTTCAAAAGCTGAATTAGAGAAATTAGAAAACGCAGCTCTCATAGTGAGTGAAAGTGCAATTTTTCCTTATTAATAAATGCAGAACTAAACTAAAAAAAATAGAAAATAAAGCTGCTTTAGTTCTATATGTCATGTTATTTACACTATGATATAATTCAACTCAATGTGGAAGTATTCTAAGTATCAGAATATAGCACTTGGATTAGACCACATAACAGAATACATAACAAAAAACTTTGCAATGTAAGTATTCTATATTGTGTAACAGAATGTGCCGGTTGGCTTTATTGACAGGAAAGTAGTGTGAAATGGGGGATGAGAGAGAAGGGAGGGCATGCAGTAAATAGTCAGAGTCAGGAATCAAACTCACAACCCTGCAGCCGGCTGCACATGGAGCCTGGCACACGTATGCTGTGCCCTAACCACTCCACCACCGGGCAGCACTTCAAACTAAGTACTTTCTTCGAATCAAAAAGTTCTATGACCTAACGCTGCCTAAGACCTTATACATCTGTTATGTTTATGAATGTGTCTCATATCTTTAGCTAAACGGAGCGCTTTACTCATTATCATTTAATACTTAACACCGCGGGAAAACATGCCAGTAGTTCTGCTGAAGTGTGGATGCTAGACATGCTTTTCACTGAAGGGCTTTCCGGAGAGGCCGAGTGAATCAAATGGAGGGGGAAGAGAGAGAGTTTGGAGAGGTCTTTTTAAGTGGCCATTTCATCTGTTCTAATTGATAATTCTCCATGACTAACGCGCCAACCACTGGCCTTTGAGTGGCTCGAGCTGGAAAACAGTATTGTATGCTGATTTCTGCT
The DNA here is from genome assembly GCA_015082035.1 of Chaenogobius annularis. Classification (NCBI taxonomy): domain Eukaryota; kingdom Metazoa; phylum Chordata; class Actinopteri; order Gobiiformes; family Gobiidae; genus Chaenogobius; species Chaenogobius annularis. The sequence goes on along the minus strand of BJKM01000411.1, from coordinate 439,378 downwards.
GGATTGAAGAGAGAAGGGGAGATGTGAGAAGCACAACTGGACCTCTATAAATTTAAGTTTGTGAGGCGCTGGCAGCTGAGGGAAGGGAATACATGGAAGCCCGGCCTTTCTGCAGGCTAGGAAATGTAATATTAGTTATAAATGAGATGTGTGCTGTTGAGAAAACACTGTGCAATATATAAACTCATTGCATTGGAATTTAATTAGAATTAGGATTATTTTAGTATAGACAACAGCAATTATGAGTTCATTGAGTTAAATGACCAATCACTGATATTGTCTAGTTAAACGTTAAAACATTAAAGAAGATCTATTGTGCTTTTGTCTTCTGTGTAGTTCTCATCTACTGTGCCTATTTTGGACATCTTAGATTGCAATATTGATCTAAAACAAGTCTGCTTACTTCTGCTGAATCGCTCTAAATACAACTTCCAGTGGTTTAAGCGAAAACTATACATGGTTAAAAACTCCTAAAAATCAATTTAAAAAAATAACAACACTATTTTCACCGTATTTTCCATCATATCAAATCTGTGATGTATTTGCCTGAAGGATTATCAGTCCCATTAAAAGTAGAGATGCAGTAATACCTGTACTGTACAGGGCAGCTTAATATTGTTGTTAAGCAACACAAATACATTTTCTTACATCCCTATAGGCTATTAGAATAAAAAAAAAATTCATTTTGTGTAGTAAAATATGTTTATAAAAGTATATCCACTGATTTACAAAAAATACAACACAAAATCTAAATGAGTGTTTAATCATTGTTACTTTTACCCATTTTTAGTTTGCTATTTCTCCTGGCTTGTTATAATTTATGTATTTAGTTTAATAAAATGTGAGTATATTTACTGAACTAACTTGCTCTTAAAAAACAAATGTGATTTCTATGAACATTGTTTGTGCCTGTGATTGTGTTTGCGCCAATGACTCCAGTGTTTGATCCAGTTGTGTACTTGTGTACTTGACTAGTGCCGGGTGCCACACAGCCAACAGCTCTGGATCTCAGGGTCTGACCTGGTTTAATCCCACGTTTACATGTACCGCTCACACAAACGAGGGCCTGTCTTTGAGTTTCTCCTAATGACGTGGTCTGTGTTGCAGGTTGTTCAGCGCCATCCTGGAGCAGGCCACAAAAGGCGACGGGGCAACTCCCATCGGGGGCAAGGCAGCGGGGTTCGACGTCAAAGCCCTCCGAGCATTCAGAGTCCTCAGACCGCTGCGCCTCGTCTCCGGAGTACCCAGTAAGGACCTGAAGGAAAAATATTCTTGTGTTTTGGAGATTAGGATTCAGTTCACATTTCCAACGCTTCAAGCAGCATTAAGAACGGAGAGAAGACTGAAATATAAACTGTTGAAATAATACAAGAATCACATGCATTTCAGAACATGTTTGTCGAGGTCTAAACCACAGCGTCGGCAGCTTTTGAACAGAAAATGATGATAGATTTAGTAGATGGCAGAAGTCAGTTCTAAATTAACTACAATCATTGATGGATAGCCAGTGTTGATCAGATTGTAAAAGTAATTTAATGACTAGAGTTAGATGATGTCATAATGTCAGATGGAGGGCGGGGCCTACGTAACGTAATGTTGAACCTTTCTATTATTTGTAAGTGATTGGCTCCACAAACTTGTCATATTAATCGTATGTTTTAAAGTTCTTTCACACGACAATAATTACATCTTTGGAGTTGAATAACGGCACCACTTTCAGAGGCTATTGTGAACAAATAATTTCACTTATGTTTATTTATGGTGCCAAAGCAGATGTAAGATGATAACTTTATCGCAGTTTTTGTTTCATGTGGATAGGCCCTGTAATTGGCTCAATTTTAAACTATAGGAGTTGTACAATGCAACCTATTACTACTCTGATTACTATATTTTCACTATATTGCTAAGTAACTAGATGACTTATTACTTAAAAAGAAAAACATTGAGTATAACTTATGAAAAGCATGACATCTTTCCACTTTCCACTTCACTTTACTGACTAAATAAAAGCTTGCTATAGTGCACTTAGAAAGCAGTATCTCCCAACGTTTTAGTCCTATTTATTATGTAGGCCTATGTTTGTTAGCTATAACTGTGGTGGGTGTATTTTAATTTACAGTTGCTCTTTGAACATGAATGCTGTTCAAAGCATGTTTCTCCCTCACTGAAAATGGACAACGCCATTTCTTACCTTAAGCAGCAGTAAACTCGGAATGATTTCCGAGTCTCCTGCGTTGTTGTTTTTGTTTCAGTTCACTGCTGATCCGAAAGATGACATCACTAAAATGCATCTTTTATACATGGATCTATTAACATAACAGGTTTTTAAAGGAGCTGTCTATGAATAAAAGACATATTTTGGTCGGTAAAAATAAAGTTACTAGGGCTAACTTCAATCTAATTACTTGATGATAACGCATTAGATTGCTGCGTTACTAAAAAGTAATGTAAATAACACATTGATAGATAAATATTTAATTGAGCCCCTAAAGGAGAAACTCAGGTATTGCGATTCATCATTTCTTCTTGCCTGTAAGTACCACCACAGTCAAACCAAAGCCACTGCACTGCTTGGGGATCAGGTGCGTGCTGAGATGGGCTGAACAGCAGGAGGAGAAATGAACCTGAGTTTGGCCAGATATTGCTGTTTTAGATGTCACACATGAGGAGGTTACTCACTCGCACATACTTTAGAGTGCTGTCTGTCAAAGCTGTCGATAATCCACCGGAGCTGGTGCGCCTGAGAAAGGACGGGCGAGTGCATTATGTGGTCAGAATAAGGTCAACAATCTCCTCACGTTTAAACTCTAAATATCACTGTCAAATTGCTAGGTTTTTGATGGAGAAATGTTTTAGGATTAACCTGATTGTTGACACCAAGAATGAAGAAATAGTCAATTCTATTATGAGCTTTTTTACGCTGTCTATTATGCTTAAATGTAATATATGACCAGCTTTAATCAATCAAATTTGTGTTGGCACTTTTCTGTCTGCAGGATTAATATGTTTTTTAAATGATTAATATCATATTGGATTAGTTTGAATACATTTATTTTTAAGGAAAACTATCCATCGTGAAAAAGCTATACGTTTTCTTCAATTAAATTAGTCATGTGTTGATTGTTAAATGGATTCACCCTGATCGCAACACTGCAAAAAGTAAAACGTACAACTAAAGGAACAGGACGTAAACGTGAGCTCTCTGTCTCCAGATACCAGGTTAACACGTTCAAATCAAATATGGCTTTTACTTAGAACAATTGCGAGGTAATTGACGATATGGAGGTATTGAAATGTTCCTTTTCCTTTTCCTTGGAATCGAAATGAAAACTGTAATGCACTTAAAGTAACAGCGTCTCATTCGCTGAGCTCTGCTTTTTGCAGTGGTGCTGATGTTTGTGTGTGTGTGCCTCAGGTTTACAGGTGGTGCTGAACTCCATCATCAAAGCCATGGTGCCGCTGCTGCACATCGCTCTGCTCGTCCTCTTCGTCATCATCATCTACGCCATCATCGGCCTCGAGCTCTTCATGGGCAAGATGCACAAGACCTGCGCTTTCAAACACACAGGTACGGAAAAGACACACATGTGAGAGGAGAGTACGTTTACAGACGCACAAGTACGGCCAAGACACACATGTAAGAAAGTAAGTTTACAGACGCACAAGTACGGCTAAGACACACATGTAAGAAAGTAAGTTTACAGACGCACAAGTACCGACAAGACACACATGTAAGAAGAGAGTAAGTTTAAAGACACACAAGTACGGACAAGGCACACATGTAAGATAAGAGGGGAGTACGTTTACAGACGCACAAGTACGGCCAAGACACACATGTAAGAAAGTAAGTTTACAGACGCACAAGTATGGCCAAGACACACATGTAAGAAAGTAAGTTTACAGACGCACAAATACGGACAAGACACACATGTAAGAGGAGAGTAAGTTTAAAGACACACAAGTACGGGCAAGACACACGTAAGAGGAGAGTAAGTTTAAAGACACACAAGTACGGACAAGACACACACGTAAGAGGAGAGTACGTTTACAGTCGCACAAGTACGGACAAGACACACGTAAGAGGAGAGTAAGTTTAAAGACACACAAGCACGGACAAGACACACGTAAGAGGAGAGTACGTTTACAGACGCACAAGTACGGACAAGACACACACGTAAGAGGAGAGTACGTTTACAGTCGCACAAGTATGGACAAGACACACATGTTGTTGAAATGTGGGTTGAAACATCTGAATTTCAACTGTATTGAGTGCAATGACAAATGTCGTTGTCAGCACTAGTTCAGAACCTTCAGTATTCAGTATTTTAGAAGCATAAACTATATTTAATCAAAGTATTTTTGATGAACAATAATAAATATAAAAAAATATCAAAAGTTAAATAAAAAGTACCACGCTTCAGCCTTATGATAATAGCGTGAGGGTGGTCTCCAGGATTTCTCAGCCCTGGGTACGGACAAGATACAAATGTAAGAAGCAGAGGTGGGTGCTATGCATTTACACTGACTCAGTTACTGTCTTGACGACTTTGAAAGAAATGGAGCTTCTTGGAGAGGTTTTCAGAGGTCATACTTTTAATCGTACACTTGAGTAATAAACACACATTTTAAAATCTTCATTCATCACTAGATGTAAGAGCAAACGATAATACAATACATACATTTTGTATTATTGATTGTATGAATTTAGAAGGATGTTTAGGCAGGTTTTCTCCTTTCTCATCAGTCTTTCAGTGCTTTAAATTTAAAATAGTCTGTGTCAGCCATCAACTGAGCTTGCACTTTAAACTGTTTAATGATCATCTTCATTAACTATTTACGACATCATTTAGATTTTGTACAGCGAACGATTGGGGCTATAATTGAAACCGCCATGAATGATTGAAGCAGGTCCCACTAAGGCCCTGGAGGTATAAATGGACTTGAGTGTTGTTATGGCGGTGCTATGGGTCCCATAAGGGTTATTAGCCGTGGACCGTCTGAGGTTGTAGCGTACACCACCCCAGACAGCTTGTTTAGGATAATTAGCACGGCACATTTACACATTGATTTTTCTCTCCTCTTCTGTGTTTCTTTTAACCAGTTTAACCTGCATTTAACCTCCATGAATACTTGATCTTCTCATATTTAATTGAAAACCATCTCTTTTTGCAATTAGCAGAAAGCAACAAACCATTTATTTTCTGTGAATGTGTCTGCATCTGACCCATCACTCAGGATTCGGATCAGGAGTTCCAGCTGGAAAATTGCCCACCTTAGTCTGCCCGCCCCCTCGCATTTCTGATTAATTCATTTAAATTGAAAAATAGAAAAATATCTAAAATATAGCAACTAAAATATAATATAAAGTGGGTTGGCTGGTTGATTAATTGATTGGAATAAGCACCAACAATGCACTTTTCTTTGTGTATATTGAAGACGGCTTTGTGGTCTGTATTGAACTTATTTGATTTGATTCATTAAATATCAATCCAAATAAACTAGCTATAGTGCTAAATAACCATAGCAATATAAAGGATCTTGTAGGTATTTTTTTTGCTGTTATTCTGCCTCAACTGTCATTTCTAAAGGCTGAAAGTTTCACTCTTTTAGACTAATCAACTATTGAAGTGGACGGTCCGATATCCGATATGGTCTTAATTTGCGTAAATACCAACAATTAAGGCCCCATTTCACAGCCCTTTCACTGATCAATGTGGATACAGTCATAAATATTGTCAAAAAGACACATTACAACACTCACCTCCTTTCATGCCACTAATCACTAATAAGACTTCTTATAATCCTGACTCCAAAATAATGTCCATAGTGATAATATAATCCAGTATGTGTTCTGCTTTCTTGAGTTCAGAGTATTTAAATGCATGAAAGGTCAGAGAGCACACAAACAGGAGTGTCACTCTGGTGCTGCAGTCAGGTTTAAAAATGATACAGTAATTCTTCATTATTCAAATCAACTTCTGTGTGTTTTCCAGGACTAAATGCAGAGGAGAAGCCCGCCCCGTGCGCTCCAGACGGGGGCTACGGTCGCCACTGCACGCGGAACGGGACGGAGTGCCGGGTGGGGTGGGAGGGGCCAAACGACGGCATCACAAACTTCGATAATTTTGCCTTCGCCATGCTGACCGTGTTCCAGTGCATTACCATGGAGGGCTGGACGGATGTGCTGTACTGGGTGAGCCGCTCGCCAAAACTGTGTGTGTGTGTGTGTGTGTGCGTATATGTGTGTGTGTGTGTGTGTGTGTGTGTGTGTGCGGGTGTGTGACAAAAACCCAATTCATACGATTATACCGTTTCCCTCTGATGATCATATTCAAAAAGTCAGTGGCACCAATAAGTTGTGTAAATGTTGGCATTTTAGAATTCAGTTATTAGTGTTAAAATATTAGCAAGAAAGATGTTGTTATATTTCTTCAATTGGATACCAAATAGGTTATTTCAATAAATGTTAAATAATAATAAGCCTCTGTATAAACATAGAACATTTTTGTAGCAAAACGTTTTAAAGATGTAGTTCATGTAGCATCTCGGAAACACAGAATTGTAATATCACCAGTAATACATCAAGTTTAACAGTGTTTAATATAATAAGTAAAATGGATAGCCTTCTCAAAACGTAACAGCGGTTTTTGTTTTGGAAAACATACCTAGTCTTGCTTGTGAAAATCTGTTGCCATTCTGATATGTTCATCTGACAAACTGCAAAGGCTCAAGTTTAGTAACGTTGTAGTAACGTCAAAGAGTTTAAATTATATTAAAGATGTGGATGTTGGGCGTTGGACGTTCATGTGCCTTTTTAAACTCAGACAAACATTTTCTCGAGGGCCGCATAAACACAGCATTAATCCACCTTAAATTTACCCAAAAAATCACTTCCAGCCACTTGCTTACTCCAAAACAGCCTCACCTTTAATTGGGAGAAATTTAAATCTGGTGTTTTAGGATTTCTAAAGCAATTCAATTTAGATATTACAACTAAATTCAGTTCATATTGTAACTGATTCAAATTGTGTAAAGAATCAAACCCGACACATATAATATTAAGTCTGAAATGTTGTTGGAGATGTGTGAGTTTGTGTGAGTGCCTTTGGACACAAAACGGAGAGCTTACTGGCTCCACACCCTGTAAACCGTTCTCCACTCTTCTGTACACACTGCCTCATCTATAATTCACACTATTTACTTTCACGAGAGCTCGGTGCTGTCTGCTTTTCACAGAATAAAAGAGTTTGTTGTAGAAAAACTCATGTTTGATTAAGGTTTATTATATATTTATTATATATTTTGAAGTTTTGGACTAAATGTAGAAGGGTTACTCGCGAAGATAGTCATGCTTCTTCGCCTCCAACAATTCAAATCGAAATGTTCTATCTCTAATCACAGACAATCATAGACTGTTTTAAACATGTGCAGAACCAACTTCAAGCCAATATTTAACAGTAAGTGTATATTAGTAAAGTAAGTTCAATCAAACGAGAAAAGTGAAGTAAAAATCTGATCCCCAGAACAAATTATAATAATTATATATATATATATATATATATATATAGGTGATGCTAGCAACTAAGTAATATAAAACACTTCTATCGGAATTGCATGTAAAAGTCTTTTTATGTTATTGAATCATTGATTTAACAACTATTACAGATTACAGAACACTAACAAATGTTGCTCTCCATATTAAAGTCATGAACTGTTGATTTTATATTTATGTCAGTCATCTGCTCTCCTCACCAATCACATGTTACACATCAGAAATCTCAACATAAAGTTAGTTAGCCTTTAGCTCAGGGGCCAGTTTTATTCTACAAACAAAATAAAACACCAAAAATTACTTTTACCATCATCTAAATATGGTTGATGAGATTATTCATAATTTACATGTTTGCAGGCAAATGCTAACGGCTAAAGTAAAAAAAATTGTCCTCACAACGTCTTTTAAATGAGGAGGGAAACTTTTGCCTGAAAGCATGTGACTTATATGGTTAAAAACCTGATGCCCAAATTACAAAATAGGTTAAATGGAATTTGTAATTGATAATAGTAACCCAAAAAATGTCTTCCGGGCTCAAGATAAAACTTCTATTTAAAAAGTGAGAGGTGACGCTGCGTTCTTTGGCTAACGGCTAACGGCTAACTCTTTTCACTGTAATTGTGTCTCATTCACCAGCTGTTTCTTCTAACACTGGTTTGTTTCTTCACTGCACTCTGTCCTTCTCTCTTTATTTTACTCTCTTTCACTCTCTCACCCCTTTTTCTCTCCCTTCTTTTTGCTCCTCTCATTTTACCCACCACTTACTTGCTCTTTCTCTCCCGCTCTCTCTTCTGACTCCCTCTCCTTTCGCTCTCTCACTCTTCCACCCACCCTATTTCTCTATTGCTACCTTTTTCTCTTCTTCCCACACTCTCTTCTCTTGTCTCACTCCTCTCTTTTCCTCTCCCCATCTCCTTTCTCTCTTTCCTCTCTTCCTCCCCCCTCTCCCTCTCTCTCTCTCTACCCACCCTTGCTCTCTCTTTTCCTCTTGCCTCTCTCTCTCTCTTACCCCCACTCTCCTCCCTATTCTCTCACTCTTTCTCTTCTGTCGCTTTCTCCCTTTCTATCTTATCACTCTCTCCCCTCTCTCTATTCCCTCCCTCTTCTCTCTCTTGCCTAACTCTCTCTTTTCTCTCTCTCCTTACTGTCTCTCTCTCTCTTCCCTCTCTTGCCCTACTCTCGCTTCTCTCTCTATCCTAACTCCCTCTCTTTTCTCTCCCTTACTCTCCTCTCTCTCTCCTCTCTTAATCTTCTCTCCTCTCTCTCTCTCTCTCTCTCTCTCTCCTCTCTCTCTCTCTCTCTCTCTCTTCTTTCTCTCCCCTCTCTACCCTCTCTCTTTCTCTCCTTTCTCTCTTCTCTCTTCCCTCTCTCTATCCTTACTCTCTCCTCTCTTCCCTCTCTTTGTCTCCTTTCTCTCTCCTCTCTTCCCTCTCTCTTTCTCTCCCCCTCTCTCTTCTCTCTTCACTCTCTCTCCTTACTCTCTCCTCTCTTCCCTCTCTCAGATGCAGGATGCTATGGGCTATGAGCTGCCGTGGGTCTATTTTGTCTCTCTCGTCATCTTCGGCTCCTTTTTCGTTCTCAATCTGGTTCTGGGTGTGTTGAGCGGGTAAGATCTCGGTGTTGTCATGCCTAATGTGTTTTTAAATGCTAAAAATAAACAAATACACAGCAAGACTCCTTTGAACACCAATGCCCAGCCAATGTAGTTTGCCCTGCCAAATTTGGTTGTTTTAGCTCACTCCACCCGTAAATGATTTACTTTTCAGGTCTGTAGCTAGAGTAAAGACGAAATGTCTTGACAAAAATATAGAAACATGAGAAACGGTATATTTTGCTATGCACGAGCCAGTGGAGTCTTGCTGTTTATTCATAACTCAGTTCCAATGCGTTTCCTTTATATGCCCTTTGTCATATTTTGCATATTTTGCCACAATAAATGACTGATCCAGTGTCCAGCCAGACCTCTCCAACAGGCTAATGCCCAGTGATCCTCAAACTGTTCAGTCCAATCAAGTCACAGCCAGGGCCTTCAGCCGGGGTCCACTGCACAGTTTTGACCAACATCAGTAAACATACACATGTGACCTTTGGTAAAAACAAACATGTGACCTGCAGTAAACACAAACATGTGACCTGCAGTAAACACAAACATGGGACCAGAGTAAACACAAGCATGTGACTAACAGTAAATGCAAACATGTGACCTACAGTAAACACAAACATGTGACCTGTAGTAAACGCAAACATGTGACCAACCGTAAACACAAACATGTAACCAACCGTAAACACAAATATTTTCCCAACAGTGAACACATACATGTGACCAACAGTGGCTCTCACTATGTCGACAATCAATATCTGTCAAACACGTGACCAACAGTAAACACAAGTGCTCCTCAAAGTAACAACAAGAGAGCTCAGATGTGAACCAGGGGACACATTTCCCCATTTCCTTTTCATTTACTAACTTGTGCAAAAACCCTTAACACTTAACACTCAACTCCAGTCGGACAAATGTTGGTCGTAGCCTTGATTGATTGTGTGAACATCACACAGCGTCTTCTAGTGTGACATTCATCAATCGTACAGTGGACACAGGCTTTAGTCAGGACTAAACCACGTCCAAACTTTAAGCAGGTGACAAATCTAAAGCCAGAACAGAAGTTTAAGAATCACTGGTCAAACCCTTTTATCTCATTAATACTGGTGCTTTCCCCTTGCACCCTCCTTGTTTTGTGTTCACCCCATCCCTCCCTCTCACTTTCATGCATCCTCACCCCCAATCTATCTTTTTCCCCCCTGTTTTTCTTTCTCCCTCTTTTACGCTCTCTCATTCCATCTCTCACCTCTATCTCACTCCATCTCCATCCCTCCTTTTCCCTACTTTGTTCTTTCATCCTTTCTTTCTGTCTTCCTCGCTCTCTCTTGCTTTCCATATATCCCTCCCTCTCCCCTCCCTACCTCTCCCCTCTCTCTAAATCCCAGGTAAACGATGCTGTTGGCTCAAAAGGGCCTTGGCTGTATTTTGTCACCCTAATCATCATCGGATCGTTCTTTGTGCTAAACTTGGTTCTGGGGGTGTTGAGCGGGTAAGACCAGGGTCCAAACGGAGAACTCCAAACTATGTCCTAAACTGTCCTTTTGATTGTTCTCTGCTGCAGTCCATTGACTCTTGACTAACACAGTTTTAACCTTTACCGGTAACACTTTAAAACAACTGTAAAGCATGAACAAAGATTTAAATCATGATGTACATATAATGTATGAACCCTTGGTACTTGAGTGCCAAGGGTACTTTTTTCAGAAAAGTAAAAGTATTATTCATTTTTGCACATGAAAGTGGACAAGATGACCTTTAAAAGGCACAAATTCCAAAAGTTTGTGATTTGAATTTTTTTTTGAGGGATTGAGAAACGTTTTACATTTTGGGGGGATTTTTTTTTAATTGGTCTTATTTGTAATATGTAATATACTATGTAATTGGTAGGGCAGCAGGCGTAACTATAACTGGCTCACAATGAAAACTCCGACTTGAAAACAGGAGCAAAGAGAAAAATAAATAAAAGAAGAAGCATCATAAGAAATTGAGCATTGTCACTACTTGTATTACTTTTCCAGTATTTATTTGTTGGGCTCCATTGGAACGACTGAAGCTATAATCTGAACCTGTGAGTGATGTGTCAGCAGCGTTTCAGAGGAATAATGTGGTTCAAACGGCTTGGAGGGGTTTTCCTGTCGAACTCTTTGTCTGACTGTGCGGACTAATGATGCTGTCACAAACTACACTCTGCCCTTTTCACCAGCACCAGCAGCAGCCGCAGGCCTGTCTGTGTGTGTGGGGTGTGTGTGGGGTGTATGTGGGGTGTGTGTGTGTGTGTGTGGTGTGTGTGTGTGTGGGGTGTGTGTGTGGTGTGTGTGTGTGTGTGGGTGTGTGTGTGGTGTGTGTGTGTGTGTGTGGGGTGTGTATGTGGTGTGTTGTGTGGGTGGTGTGTGTGGTGTGTGTGTGGGGTGTGTGTGTGTGTGGGTGTGTTGTATGTGGGGTGTGTGTGTGTGGGGTGTGTGTGTGTGTGTGTGGTGTGTGTGTGTGTGTGCTGGTGGGGGGAGTGTGTGTGTGTGTGGGGTGTGGTGTGTGTGGGTGTGTGTGTGTGGGTGGTGGTGTGTGTGTGTGTGTGTTGTGTGGGGTGTGTGGGGTGTGTGTGGGTGTGTGTGGGGTGTGTGGGGTGGGTGTGTGTGGGGGGTGTGTGTGGGGTGTGTGTGTGTGTGTGTGTGTGTGTGTGTGTGTGTGTGTGTGTGTGTGGGTGTGTGTGTGTGTGTGGGTGTGTGTGGGTGTGGTGTGTGTGGGGGTGTGTGTGTGGGTGTGTGTATGTGGGGTGTGTGTGTGTGTGGTGTGTGTGGTGTGTGTGGGTGTGTGGGGTGTGTGTGTGTGGGGGTGTGTGTGTGTGTGTGTGTGTGTGTGTGTGTGTGGTGTGTGTGGGTGTGTGTGGGGTGTGTGTGGGGTGTGTGTGTGTGTGTGTGTGTGTGTGTGTGGGGTGTTGGTGTGTGTGTGTGTGTGTGGTGTTGGGGTGGTGTGTGGGTGTTGGTGTGTGTGGGTGTGTATGGGTGTGTGGGGGGGGTGGGGGGGGTGTGGGGTTCTGTGTGTGTGGGGTGTGTGTGTGGGGGGGGGGGGTGGGGGGTGGGGGGGGGTGTAGAAAAGAGTCAGTTGTTGTCATCTGGACTCTGCTTTAGAAAAAACGATACCATTGAAACTTAACTGGGATGGGCCTATTGTTCTATTGTTCCCGGGCATTTGGCTGCCTCACCTTGAGTGCCTGTTTAGCATCAGAATGCCTTGAGCGTCTCCAGGGTTTCAGCAGACCATTAGAAACAACTGGAAGGTTGAATCTTAAACCTCCATTACGATTTAAGATGGCCTCCTTAACTCCTCTTTCAAACCATCTTTTCTCCTGCTCAGAATCTCCACCTCACTGTCTTCAATAGATTGGTTTGTTGCTGAAACCCTGGAGACGACCGAGGCATTCTGATGCTAAACAGGCACTCACGGTGAAGGAGCCAAACGCCAGGGAACAATAGGCCCATCCCAGTTAAGTTTCAATGGGCCATTATCAGGAGGTCACGCCCTGTGGGCAGGGCTTTCACAGAGTAGGATATAAACAGGAGTTCTCAGACTTGTTTCACAGATTGAGAATGACTCTTGGATGATCCAAGTCGTATCGAGTCCAGATGACTACAACTGAATCTTTTTCTACAATGGAACACTCCTGGACGAATGAGGGATTACAGCGACATGTTGTAAATATATGTCAGTCAGGGATAACATAATGAGCACAGTCTCAATCATTTATCCATTAGTTTCAGAGAGAAGAAAAACAGGAAAACAAAATAATGTGTAAAATTGTGTCCATAACAGAAACAAGTTGCACGTACTCTATGTCAGTCACTAATATACTGTAGAATTAAGGATGTCAGGATTTGGAAAAAGGAACTGCCACAAGTGAAGTAAACTGTAAACATTCAAATCAAATAAATATAATCCACACAAATATATCAGCTTTTTTTCTCATGTAATGTAAAATTAGTGATAGTGATAGTGATATTAACATTACGTCTAAACTAGAACACGTTAAAGTCTCCAAGTTTGTCCCTTTACTCTAGGCATGAAAAAGCTGACCCTCGGTGCACAATCCTCTTGCACTTTTTTTCCTCATACTTAAAAATCATCTAAGATTCTAAAGTTCACTTGTAGCCAGTCAGTAGTGCATGTGTGTTCCCCCATAAAAGCACTGACAAAATCAGACCGCTGTGAGCTGTCTGTATCGAATCATTAATAAGTAATAGCTGTAAACTCTGATTGCTTTTTGGCTGTGCATCCCAGTTTCACTTTGCTGTGTGAAAAAGCTGTTGTAAGAGTTTGTGAACTAGTTAGATTTAAATACATACTTCATCCTGTTGCGGTTTGAAAATCATGTCCCCGAGCGTTAAAAAAAGCTACAGTCAGTCACTATGATAGGACAATAGTGTTCAACCTGAATATATTGACATCTCTGCAATCAGCAATAACTTAAAATTATTTTATTTTTGCATTAGATTACACAGGCTCGATTTCTGTGGAGACACTCTGACCCGGGAGTCTAGTCTTTACAAAATGATCCATGTCAAACTCACACGTAAAGAGACGTGTTAGTCACTTCACCTGTGGTCGTATTTTCAAGCCTGAACGTTTTAAATAATGTACTGTAACGCTTTGACAGATTAGGACGTTTATCTCTTTGTGCAAAACCAAAACGACAACCGTTCTTAGTGCTATTGATTTAGTTCAGAGCCTCTCCACTGACTGTACTCGCTCAGATGCGTTATCATTTCTCATCATGGATCCGTTTGTGACACCTACAGCTCCAGCAGCAGTGTCCGCACCGATAGACGGCAGCGAAAATCAATGCAGACAGCACATGGCCATATATAGAGATTTATATTCATAGCAATGAACTGATGTCTAAGAATAACCTTGTCACTCAAATCTAAGAATAACATCAAGGGACTTCATATTGGGCCAACTTGGCAAGCAAGTAAAAGATATATTTTTAGAAGACAGAGCTCTGCTTATAGGGCTCAAATGTGTACTGCTGTTTGACGGCTGCTCATACTCCAAAGTGTCGTCAATTTTAGATTTAAGTCGCAATAAAATATTTCTTCTTTACCTTTGTGGCTGAAAGATAAAGAAGGTTGCTTTAATTTAGTGATGAGCGATGGTGGTGATTTTAGTTTCGATCTGACACCAACTAACTGTAACTGTACAGTCTGGTCACTCGGTGGGAGCAGGAGCAGATCTGTGTGAAATCCCAGAGGCTGATCAGACTGGACAGCAGAAGGTCCGGCTGAAACACGCTCCATGGAGGTAGATACGTTTAATGCCGTACTGTGGACTATTCCAGGGAGCAGAGCAATAACATCTCCATGGAGACAAGCAGGTGGTGAACCCAGAACAGTAATGCCCCTTTAAAGATCCTGTGCAGCGGTCCACATGTATCGCTCACTTACCTAATGGAGCCATTCCATTAAGTTTCACTATATTTATCAGCAAATATGTATTTTTGACAATACATTTATCATATTTAGGGGCAGATTTGGGTTAGGATTAAGGTTAAGAGCTTTGGGACATGGAATGCTGGTGCTGACCCTGGAACAAAACGCAGAACTTTTTGGGAGTCCAGAGTTTTGCTGTCATGGTAAAGCTAACAAACATTAGCATTAGCTTCCTGCTTGGCTCTATAATCAGTTGCAGAGAAAGCGCTGGGGCACATAACCTCACTTTGACGGTTGTGAATCGAAGTGCACGATGAGCAACTCTCACACGAGCTCACAAATGCAAACGCAGAGAAAGCTCCGGGTTTAGTGCCGTCTCTTCAGTATTTTGACAGGAGCGTGCCCGGGCGGGACAGCTGGCGGGGGCACCCTCTGTCTGTCTCCCTCGGGGGCTGTAGGGAGCCTGTGCGTTCAGAGGGAGTCCTGGGGCACAATCGTAATACAAGCATAAGTTGTGCGTCTCCCAGCATGCACCTGGGCCCTGACGCAGCAGAATGTGCACTACAATGGGCCTAAAAGCAGAGACGCAGCTGTTTCAGTGTCATTCACATTACAGGCAGACATATTTGCTTTACTTTTAATTCAACGTTTTAACACGCTAAAGACTACGCAATCAGTTAGAAGTTACTAAAAGACTGCAGGTGAAAAGGAAAAAAAACATACATTTATAAATATTTTTGATTGAATATATGTTGTTTTATTATTACTCAGTGTTTTATGTTGCACCTTAAGGCCGAGACAAGTTCCTATGTTTTTGAATTTTGTTCATTGACAATGGCAATAAACTCTTTCTGATTCTGATTCTGATTCTGATCAGTTTGAGTTCCGCTGTAGTTTACTCACATGCAGTAAATGTATGAAAAACATCTATTATATGTTTTTATTTCATAGAATTTATTCACATATAAATAAGATTTTGTGTAAAAAGAGCCAAAATTGCACTTTTTGTTTCTTCTTTTTTTATGTATAGAGCCCGATTTTACATTTCTTGCTTAATTTAATTTAATTTTTTTTACATATTAAATGAAATAAAAATTGCAAACGATTTTGGATTTCTTATTTAGTATTTGTGTTAAACATTCAAATTACGTCCACATTTTTCAGAGTTAAAACTTTTATACATCAGGTTTAGAATTAGCTATCAATAAATCCTTAAGGAAAACATGTCAAAATTATGTTAAGTCCAAGATTGTAAAGTGTGGTGTTTAGTGCCACTTTAAGGGCTGATCTTTATGTCTCAGTGGGAGAAAATGCCTTTGGAGAACACGGCCTTTGAACTTAACAATTGAAGTGGATTCATCAAAACAATACAACTTCTTAATGTGCAGATTTGACAGTGTTTCCAAGTGATAGCTTTTATGTTCAGAAACAAACAGACCAAACAAATAAAACAAAAACCTTTTAATCCTATAGTGAAGGAAATCATTCTTCTGTCGTTAGTTTGTTAAATTTGTCTGAATTGTCCCAAAACTGCCAATCAAAAAAACAATTCAACTTTAGTGGCAGATTTTGCTGTTGATTTTTTCCTCTTCTTATTTTCTCACAAACTAGATCCTTTTGTATGACTTCAGTTGAACTCAAAATAAAACTCAAAGGTGAAATCTTTGAAGATCATGTTTTCTAAATCTGAATGCAAACTATTCATTGTTTGTAAAATAAGAAGTTAATGGGCAGCCGTGTTCTTTGTATTTGTTCTGTGCAAAACTCACTGCTAACATACTAACTCCTTCTGCTTCCTGTACAGGTTTTCCATCTTCACTTTCTAAGCAGTCTTCAAACAGACAGTCTAGATTTTCAGATCTGCGTTCTTTTTGTTTTGTTTTTTGCAGAGAGTTTTCCAAAGAAAGAGAAAAGGCCAAGGCACGAGGCGACTTCCAGAAACTGAGAGAGAAGCAGCAGCTGGAGGAGGACCTCAAGGTATGCAACAGTGTTCTTTATTTCAGTCTGTAAAACTCTCACTATTACTGCGGCTGAGGGACACTAACAGACTCAATAAGATGATGGAGAAGGCCGGAGATGTGTGAGGAGCTGGACTCTCTGACTGTCGTGTCGCAGAGGAGGATCTAGTCCAAAACCATGACCGTTCTGGACTTTCCCTCACACTCGCTCCACAGTGTGCTGGTCAAGAGCTCGTTCAGCAGGAGACTGTTTCTGTCAGTGCTCCACTGAGACGCAGGAAATCCTCCAACTGCGACCCTCAATCTTTGTAAAGTCATTGTGCAATGTTCATGTCGTTTTATAACTGAGGGTTTAGCTGATAAAAGCACGGATGGTGTTTAATTCCTACTGTGATACTGCTATTTAATTTGTTTTATTATTTGCTCTGCTGATTGCCTGCATGTCTGTTACAAAAATAATTTCCCCTTGCTGATAGATAAAAGTATTTCTGATTCTGATAGAAGACCGTAAAGATATATTTGAAATTATATTCAAATTGGAGTAAAAACAATCAGAATTACTTTTATTTATCCCCAAGACATGCCGCCGACCGGCAGGAGAAAATATAAGTTATCAAAAATAAAATGTAAAATTAAATACATTTACATTTGAACTTAATTTTTGAAAATAAAATAGTGCCCTCAAAATATACTTACATTATTTTAAGCTGAATATTGCACAGTGACAGGGATTTACAGCACAGAGTTCAGCAGTTTGATGGCAACATACACATTCAGAGTTCATGTCTTCATTTGACCCCGGTCTGAACGACGTTTTAAAGTTAGTTTACATTCACACTTGCACAAACGCCACTTTAAAACCGGGCCTGAACTTGGACTAGAACAGGACCAAATCAAGTCTCCATCAGAATTAAACTGTCGTCCAAGTGTGAAGGCTGCATTAGAGTAGGCCTACAGTAGATCCTGACTGCTGTGTGTCATGTGCACAGGGCTATTTAGACTGGATCACTCAGGCGGAAGATATCGACCCAGAGAATGAAGACGATGGATTAGACGACGACAAGCCCAGAAACTGTGAGCATCCTTTATTTATGATTATTACTGATTGTGTCAACATTACATATGTTTTAGCGGTTTTTAGTATTTGTTAACGTCTTATTGTTAAAGTTTATTATTTTATTTATTGCAGCGTTGCTTTTCTCTTTTTTTCTTCACTTTTCTTTCTATCTTTAAGTTTGTTGTTATTACCATTTAATTTTGAGTACGTAAACAGCCCTTTCACTCTTTATTTTTGTAATTATAATAGTAGATATTTCTGTCTGAAAATAAATGTGTGTGTTTGCTGTTTTAGAGAAAAACGATAATGATTTAAAGGTACACTATGTAACATTTCTGGTGAGGCGGTCTGCCAGAAATGCAATTCAACTGCAGTTGTTTTCATTGCTTATAAATACCTTGAAAAACACCAGTCATGCAACATTTACATGGAAAGTGGCTGATCCTGCACCGCCAAAGTTGCGTAGTGCACTTTTAAATGAAAATAATGCATAATATTGCCCTTTTGCTATTCATTTTACTGTGCACAGCCTGTGTTTGCACTGCAGGGGCGTCGGCTCACGCGAAAACAGACAGCGACTTTACCGACAGGACGAATGACTGAATGACACTAATGTTGTTTGCTCGGGTTTTGCCGCGGAATCTCCCGAGGTTTAACGCGCGTTTGGATTGAGGTTGAATGTGTGAGACGGCGGCTGACGACCCCTGGGCTTATATAGAGTCCACACGTCTGCATTTACATCCAGGAGCCGCATCTCAGGTGTAGCGGAGCGAGGTGTGCGGTGCAGGGAGATGTTGTCTGTCAGAAATGATAAACGCAGACAGATCGACTTTGTGTTACTCCATTACAGCTGCAGAGAAGCAACAGAGCAGATGTCACTGTTTGTAAAGAGACGTGATGTGGTTTTGTTGGTTACGTGACACAATAAGTGGTAAAGACACAGTGCACACGGTTACATTGTGTGCTTATCATGTTTATTTTGTGGTTGTATAATTCCTGGGGTGTGGTTATAAGTGTGCTTACTGTATAATCAACAGTATTTTTCATAAAAGCTAAGACAAAGTGATCGTAAGAGTTGTATTTCATCACCCTCATTTTTATACGTTTTTATTGAACCATGTAGGGGTGTAACTATTCAAATATTTAATCAATGTATCGACATATGTTTAACACAGTCACCAAGTTTAACACAGTTACCATGTTTAACACTGTCACCGTGTTTAACACCGTCACCGTCCTTTCTTTATTCCACGTAGATTTGTAGCTTTGATTTAAGACCACCGCACACCAAAAAGCCATAAATGATCTTATGAACAAGTGATACTTTTAAAATAAACTTCAAAGCAAAGTATCTATGTGTAATTATTTGTTGATTCTTAAGATCATCCAGTTTCTCCATTTTTGCTTTATTCCCACAAAATTCACTGTACCGAATCGAAATGTAGTTTTGAAGGGCTGTAGCCAATGGAATTAATTAGTTTTTAAAAAGTCTAAAATACTTTTGTAATCATTATATGAAAAAGAATCATATCGTTATACACCTTCCTGTGTGAGCCTGTTTATGCACCACGTTTGAGCAAAGTGATTCACCATGAAAATGGAAAGACTAAGACAAGAACAACTACATGTTTTTGTTGTTGCAGAACCTTGTTAAAAAATCTGCCATATCACGTGTGTAAATCAATGATCCATAATCAGGAACATACACACAACCGTGCGCCTGTGCCATGTAAAAGGATGTGTGTGAAATCCCTGAGTGTGCGTGCCTGTTTCTGAACCACATTTGAGGACAGTAATTGTGAATTATTCATTGTGAAATTAGAGACTCAGATTAGATTAGATTAGATTAGATTAGATCAGTGTATTTTATCGACACTACTATACACTGCACACTAAATCATAAGGTTAAACTGACAGAAGTGATTTGAATGACACTGATGTCTGTATGAGTCTGATCCATCATGTGTGTTTGGGGGGCTCTTGCTTTCTTCTGCTGTGTCTCGTCCTCTTCCTCGAAGGATGGTCCTCTGAGGGAAGATAAATGGGGCAGTTTGTCCTCTACTCGGGACGTTTTACATAGATTTGCTCACACACACACACACACACACACACACCCACACGCACACGCGCACACGAAATACACCGCTGTGTGGGGACATTACACAGACATGAATGTTTTTTTCTGCTGTTCAGCCTTAACTAGACTTACTACTGCTTAACCCACGCAGTAACCTGTGCTCCTGCTCTGAAAGGGTCGATACAATCACAAGAACCATAGAAGCCCTTAGCTGTCATAGGGCTGCAGTTTGAGTGCAGGAGAGCTCAGAGTGAGTCCAGTAATGGTTGGAAACCCTGACCCTGGTTTCTGACCTGGTACAAAACAACCTCAGTGAAGCAGAAGTGATAAATGACTGAAATACTTACGTAACTTTTTAGAAGAAAAAAAATGCATGTTTTTCCTGATTGAGCGGACTTGTATCTCCACAAATCTGGCTTGTACTTGGCCTGGAGGAACCTACTCCTGCTTGTTTCCATGAAAATGTTATTCCTTTGGCAAAAAAAATCCTCATTATGCCATAAAACGTATCTATCTCCATGGAAAATATCCCGAAGTATGGTTTTAAGTTTCTGTTTCCATGGAATCATGTCTGGTCACAGGTGACTTTCCACCTGCAGAAAGTTACCTACTGCTTTATACTGAAGCTGAATACTGAATAAAAGAAGCCAAAGACCACATCAGGTATGTTTTTGATTAGGGAACAGCCAATGTTATAACATGATTAAAGATGATCATAAAATACATTATGGACAATGGACATTACATACAATGGACATTAAAATGTCCAAAATATGATCTATAAAATGGGGCCTTTAACAAATACTCCACAAAATGAAGAACAAGACCCATCCTCCGCTACATCAGCCAAAATCAGCATGAACAATAGTAAATTCACCTGCCACCACCTCAATCAAACCCTTCTAGGCCTGAACATACTCTTCTGAAACACAGTCACCAGTGTACCTTCACTCAAGCCCTATACTCACACACAAGCGATCATTACTAAAAATACAGCAAATCAATAGAGAGAATGGCACCCACTTGTCACTGTCACTAAAGCCGTGCACATACACTATTATCATTAGTCTTCATAAAAATTCCAAGCGCAATTCCCATCTGTCCCATGTCTTACATCCCTCCTCTGTCTCACAAGCACTTCCCGTCCCGCACTCTCTCTGTCTTAATATCGCCTTTCCTCTTCACCTTTCTCCTTGATTTATTCTTGGGACGTGTGTTATGTGTGTATGTGTGCATGTGTGCGCGCGTGCGTGTGTGTGTGTGTGTGTGTGTGTGTGTGTGTGCGTGTGTGCGGGTATTCATCACAATGTGGGGCCCGGCACCTGTATACAGTCACTTCATTATGTTGTAACAATGTTCCCCCATTAACAACATACCTGGAGTTGTATTTGATGCTGTTTTTAAGTCCATGCATCAACATCAGACTTGTTAGGAGCATTTTTGCCTCAAATCACATTCATTACAACTGCGACGGCGGAAGATAGCTTTGTTTTTTTTACCATGGTATTTCCTTCTACTGCCAGTAGAAGGAGTGATAACACAAATCCTGCTGAAAGAATTCCTGACTGATGGAAAAGTAATGTGTGGTTCTGTAGATACATTGGTCAAAGCTCTAAAACATAAGATGCCAACGCAGAGACACGGAGGAGCCCGTTCAAAGGCCAAGAACAATACAAACAATGCACAATACCTGCCCAACATAAGCACTCATTTACGTTTTATATCATCAAATACAATTGCTAATGTTACAAAAAGCCAATAGACAACAAAATAATGTATTTTTTTAATCATTTAATAATAATATTAATAATAATGTTTGGAAAATCCTTTAATTAAAGTCCTAATTTCTGAGCATATAAAAATGACCTTAATTATGCACTGAGGAGAGAAGCAGTGTAAATAAGGCTAAAAATAGTAAGAGCAGTTAGCTGTCTACTCAAAGCTATTAGAACAATGAAATAATCAATTCTGGTGAAGGTGAATAAACTCCTGAATGATAACCATTATGGGCCAATCTTTTTCAGCCCTGCAGAGTGAGGCAGCCCAAACACGCACAGTCACATGCTTGAATAAAACAAGACACAGCTCCAATGAGGAAAAAAACATGACAACATGGTTAAAAGTCCAGCCTTTAAAATAGCATGGAGGATTTGTTGCTTCTGCTCCATCAGCGAGAAAGCGAATTGTGTGACTAATGTGTCGACCTGCTTTATCACTGATGTAACGTGTGATGCATTTCCTCTCCGCACTGAAGCTTGTGTCAGGATGTCAGTGCTGATTGGTGCTAGTGTTGTTTTGGTCTTATGTCAGGTTGTTTGTCCTGGTTGCTTGTTGTGACCTGTCCTCCTGCGTGAGTTCACCCGTTGGTTTAATAGTTTGGTCACTCACTACGTTTGCATGCACGTCAGGAAAACTGGATGACTGGCCCAGTCACCCAGTTAAAAAGATTTTTCAAAAGGCATGTAAACCTGGGAACTACAATTGAAGCGTCTTGATTGGAATCGCTAAGATCCCAATAACACGTAGAGAAATGCGTGTGTGGTTTTCAACGTAGGTGAGATGTCGCTTATTCATGGTTGACAAAAGTGTGGTTTTATGTATGATAGCTATTAGCAATTAGCAGCAAAGTTTCAGTGCCAAGGCGATATTACTACACATCTCTGAACATCTCTCTTTGACCTGCTGTAGATTGGGAGTTTCCTACAGTTGATTTGAGCTTAGTTGTTTACTGCACTCGGAGTTCTCTGTTTGACCTTGCCAGGTTTTCCTCATTCTGAAAGAAAGATTACACCATAAAGTCTCTAATATATCATAAAATTCGCCTTTGTTGATACTGCCACTGCTCTGTTCTTTGATTGGTTACTGCAGCATGTCAATCATTCATTCATTGTAATTGTTGTCGTAGCTATTAGCTTAAAAAAAGCACAGTATTTAGGTTTGCTATAGTCAGATTTATCCACGTCAGGGTCCCTTGGTTTGGTCAATTGTAATTGTGTAATTGTTCTTGCATGCACAAAGAGTCTGTTTTATCCCTTTGTTTTGTGTTTTAAGAACATGAAAATATGTTAAGGCGATTAATGATAATAAACAGTTTCATTGTTAAAATTAAAGGGCCTATATTATACAAAATGTCCTCATCAAAAACACACCTGGATTTGTTTTGTTTCATTCACACGTTTAACACACAAATCCTGCATATTTAGGCTGTTGTTCTTATCTCAAACTAAAAACACTCCCAAATGTCTTAGTTGAATCCTTTACTTAAAAACAATTTGAGTAAAAGGTCGCTTACAACCCCCATTTCATATATATGCAGTCTTTAGCTTGAATGTCTATTCATTACATTGTGTTACAATTACAAAGAAATGATGTTTGTAATCTATTGTTAAACTTGTTTTTAGACTATGGAACAATTGGGCTTCAAATTGGGGCCAAATGTTACAAACAATGACATCCCTGAGGAAATGTTTGGATCAGTTAAAGGGGCCGTGTACAGCTGAACAGCTCCATGCTTCGTCGTTTGCGTAAAGCCATGTGACTGCAGTCTATAACGCTTATTGCTGCTGTCCGTGTGTGTCCTCTCTGTTTTGTGTGTCTGAGCCATCCTCTTTATTCCAGGTAAGAATCATCGTTTTCAGTCCCTCCGCGGCGCCGTCAAGAAAAACGCCGCCATTCTTCGTAAGGCGTGTGCGTCTGTCTGCATGGTCCATACTCGATAACCCAAAATGCCACAAGCGGATTGCATCCATCCCCTTTTTGCTTTGATTATTATTTTTTTTTTTATTACAATGTAGTTTGGATTTACTAGTTGTTTAATTTTCCCCTTCTCCTTTCCCCTGCATTGGACTACGCATCTTTCTCTGACCACTCCAGCGCTGGTTGAAGCTAAGGAGTGGTTTATCCTGCTCTGAAACGTTGAAAAGTATTCTCATTGTCTCCTTCAAGTTATTTAAAATACGTTTGTAAGTTGCTGCAGCATGAAAGACAATCTCTAATAACTTCTTTAAGGACTATAGACACATTTCCATTTAGGCGGTTTGGACTAGCTCCTACACATGACTTTCTAAAAATGTTTCTATTAATGTAATTTCTGCTCCAGGACTCTGAGCTTCCGGGTTTAAGACACAGGTCAAAAGAAATCATTATTATAGCCTTTATTATTTTGTAAACACCTACTTTTCTTAAAACCTCTGAACATGCATCAGTTTATGTCCTGTAGTGGGACAGCTTTATCACCTAAAATGGGATAGGACACAATTATTTAACTTTAACACTATAGATATATCAGGTCATTTATGATTTTATTTTTTCTACATCAGCACAACATATAAAGTTAAAATATCTCAAATTAAAAGAGTTACACCCCAAATGATGTAATATGTGTTGGAAAAAAGCAACCTTACGATTGTTGTAGAACTAACTGTTGCAGGACAGAACAAAAGTTACACGGCAAAACAACAACTGCCCTTTTCAATTTCACCAAATCTATAAAAAATTATAGGTGATAAAAAAAAGATACATTTCAGTTCGATGTATTAATGAATATTCAAAAAGGATGAGCACAGAAAGTGAACTTTTTGTATTGACTAAGGTAAAACTAGCAGATGGTAAAATGGACAGATAAGAGACTTCATAAATAGAATAAAAAATAAATAAAATGCCATGCCATATCGTCCAATGGAAATGTAGCTGACAATAGTTTCTCTTTTGCCTTTGTCCTGCAGCATGGATTTCTTATCGTTCAATATCACTTTCTGCCAATGCCTGAAACTTGTACATTGCCAGAAAGATGAAGCTAAACTCTAAAAGGAGACAAAGAGAGATGATTTGATATTTGGCTCCCGATTCCTGTAGTAGGTCTCTACCCTTGCCTGACCTTTAGATAGACAACAATAACAGCACAGTGGTAATACAGCAAGACAAAACACATTACTTCTTCAGCATTGTCTGCATTATAAAATGAATTCATGTCTTAATGTGGTGCCACTGTTCTATTATGGCTCCCAAATTAGATTCCCTTTACCTGCAAATCACTGGAATTGCTGCTTTGATTGAAAATTATAGTCTAGAAAAATAGTTTACTTCGATTGTTGTGTTTGACTTTTAAGTATCTGAGACTGGTTTGCTGTTTGTGAATTTGTTTATATAAATTGCATATTATCCAAAACAATGCATTCAATTAACATCAGGCATCTATTTTTGAAGTGAGTCTTATTTCAAATTTGTACTTCTTTTTTTGATCAGGTTTTACACATTGAAAACTTAAAGGGGACATGATATACAAAATCAACTTTTAGGAGCTTTAAACTATGTTGTAATGGTTTCTCATCGAACAAAATGTTAAATTATAATTTATGAGTGTCAGAAATTAAACCATAAAAAAGAGCATCAAATGTCTCCTTTAATAATACTTCATTAAAGGAGACATATTATGCTTTTTTTCCCAGGTACTTAGTATTGAACTATGATATAAGTAGATCATCATTTTCCATTTTGTTCATTGTAAATTGCAATATTGATCTAAAACAGCTTAGTAATAGAAACAGGTCCATTGACTTCCTGTTCAAAACTGTAGAACTGATAAGCCCCGCCTCTTCATAGTGTCACTTCACTGTAACAAGCAGCAGATTGTCATTTATGTGTTTTCATTGGTGAAAAGTATCTACATGACATTTTAGAACATGTGTCACTCTGAGTCTTAATTTTTCAAATAATCATAACTAAGTACATGGATGTGGGCGGGGATAGGGGGTAGGTGAAAACAGGAACTTTCTGAGCACTCGAGCCTCAGTTGCAGGACGATAGGGGATTAACTCAAACATGCAGGAATCAATCAAAATACAACTTTTAGTAAACGAATGAAGCGGAAACCCTGCTGTAACAAAATTAAAAGCTCATTAAAGATGATTTTGCATAATTTGTATTTAGAAAATCCTTCCATTTTAATGATTCTCTCTATCTCTTCTGACTGTCTTCATGTCTCTCCTCTTCACCTATTTGCTTTGTGTTGCAGGTCTTTAGGGTTTTCTCTATAATTAGGTGTTAAACTAGTTCAGAAGTCCAATGAGGAGCAGCAGTGGGTTAGTCATAGGGTCTTCAGAAGAAATGAAAACGTGTCTAACCTCAAGTGTCCATATTCACAAGGACCAGTGTAGTTTAGACTCTTCATTTTATATTTACCAGTGTTAAGTAATGACCACACTTCTATTTGTACTTTTTTGCTTCCCCCCTCAATATTTAGGTCCAACTAATCGAGAACAGTCATTATTACTACAATTGCAATTGCTACATTACAATCGATTATATTATATTATATTTTATGGATATTTGCTGTGCATTTGATCTAAATTGACAGAAGAAGCCATGCGCATTTATCCTCTAAATCAAATATTTGCTATCTTCCCGTAGTCACATAAAGAATTACCACTGTCAAATTGCCTTTTAGCTATTTTGGATTGTTAATATTATGCCCCACTCTCTTTAATAAAACGACTCTGGTTTTATGGAGTTGCATTAAGAAACAGGTCGTCTTCACAAGTTTGCATAAGTTCAAGGTGATTGCTTACGCCAACAAAAATCTACAATTCAATAAAATTACCGGTACTTGAATTCAGAAAATGAATCTTTATATCCCAATAGTTACGATGATTTTCTTACGATGGTTGTATTCATTAAGACGATTTGACAAGAATAAATTAAAACTGTTTTCCAAATAGTAAGAAATAAAATAGATATGTTTATTGCTGTTGAACATTCCAGGCAAAACTATGGCAGCTCGATGGAGCACCTTTAAAACAAGTCAAATTATTCAATAAATAAAAGTAATTATCTAAACTAGTCAAACTAGCGACTTATGAGAATATGAAATCTTTTTCTAATTATAACTAAGTTTGGTGGGAGAGTCCCTGTGGTAGATATGTAATAGTTTTATATCAGTCAAGTTGCAGATTGTGCAGAAAAACAGGGGAAAATAAAAGTTAAAAAGGACAGGAAGTAGAGCTGTGATGTCACGTGACATTACCTCTGCCTATGTCACAGTTGCTGCTCATGTCCAACCAGAAAAGTAACATTATACAGATCACAAACATTGTCAAAATGGGGAAAATAGGCAAAAGCTTATTAATATATATATATATATATATATGTATATAATTAGAAATATAATCATCTTCACTATGTTACAGTGAAATGTGGGGTCATATGCACTTTAAGTCAAGCTAGATATTCAATGTGACTCGTGTAGTAGTGCCTTTTTTCCAGTGTCTAATAATGAACACACCTGTTATTACTTGCTAATTTATCTCTCTTTTCTCTGTCTTTTTCTGTTTTCTGTTTGCCGTGTCTCTTCCCTGTCGTGCAGTGAGTATGCCTGCCAGTGAAAATGAGTCGGTCAACACAGACAACGCGCCCGGGGCAGACGTGGAAGGCGAGGCATGCTGTACCCGGCTAGCGTAAGTGCAACCAGTCACACGCTACACGCTACTTCCTCTTCCTTAGCGCTTTATGCTAAAACCACTATGACCCGCATCTAATGTCACACTTTTAATAGTTTTCCTGATAAGTACTTGGTTAAAATATGTGATTAAAAAAGCATTTTAACGGTGAATAAACGTGAGAAAACAAAGGAAGGGGAAGTAAACTTTGTCTTTATATGATTCTCTTGCCATAAACTCTGAACAACTGAAATAGTCCAACTTTGATATACATCCATTTAAAGTGAGCAGTACATGGAGCCACAGCAGTCAGAAGAACACATAAAAAGCACATTTAATTGAGTTAAATGACTAAAAGGAAAAGGGTTTAAAATCGGACATCTCTTTAGCTAGCATGTCATGTACTATTGCTGCAGTCATGTGGTCTTTGGGTGCTTGGGATACCGAGATGAGAAGTCAGGGTTCAGACTTGTTTACATACATGTTTTTATCTCGGAAAGTCTAGATTTTTATATCACCAATTATAAAATCAAAAAGTCCGTTTTTAACATCGCTTAATAGAGCTAACCCGTAAGATTTGTTTTTATTAGCCTGCTCAAAGGCTAAACTAGCTAGCTAACATTACATCAGTAATTACTTAAACAATAGTGTTGAGCCTTTCTGTGCACAAAGACACAAAACTCCAAACGTTTAAGATAAATGAACAAATCAGATTATGTTGGTCCATCTCCACAGCAGTGACGTCAGTTGTAGAAGTCGGGCAGCAGCTTTTGACCCGAGTTCCAGAGTTCTTTGTCTCACTTGTGTGACCGTTCATGTGCATTTTTTAACACAGAAAAACATTTTCCTGAATTTCCGAGGACCACATAAACACAGAATACGTTATCTACAGTACCCTGTTTCAGTATGGATATCACAAATCCTGAAGTAGTCTTATTAGTAATGTATAAAATGTCTTAAGTTCACATTCTAGAGTTGATAATATTGTGCTTGTTTGTTCTTATTTCTAGGGCATTTTAATTGATATTTTCTAATAATCTACAACCTTAAAAAAGCAAAGCAATACTCTGTAAAATTTTTTTTTTTTATTTCACCCAGATACAGGTACTGTAATCCAAATTTTTCATTCTTTTGAAACCAATGCATGTCTTTGTGCCTTAGAATAACTTTGAACATCTAATATCTTAAATAAATTGTTTAAGTCTAATGTGTTATAACTGCATTCTAATTTCCCCTTACTGTTAACAATAGCTAACATACTAAAACGTTTTTGCAATGTATATTTTGTTTCCTAAAGAAGTGGGGCATCTGTCATAATCACCTCTAAACCTCTCCTTCTCTGTCTCATTGATGTCTGTGGTGGTGAAGTACCTCCTCCTGCCTGTAGGGGTGCTCCTACAGTTGACTCACGCTCACCTTCTGTTCTTTTGAATCAAACAGTGATAATTTTTTCTTCACTGACACAAGGTCATGCGGCGTCAGAGTGCCAAGCTGCCTCTGCCTCCGAACAACAATAGTGTGAGCTGTTTCAAGTACAAACCACGCAGATTGTTGTTTGAGCCAAAGTTTGTATTCCTGTGTTCTTAGTCAGAGGAATTAAAAGTTCACACTAAAAGTGGATTTTAAAAAAAAAAAAAGGGGGGGGGGGATAAAACTCTACAACTCACTTAATTAGTTCTGGTTGAAGCTGGTTTTATCTCATGAATGAATGAATAAATAAATCCAGAGATTATATTGTTTAAGGGCACATGTTTTGAATTATGCTTGCATTATTATTGATCTTTAAACATGCTCTCTGCATTGGTATTTTATTTCATTTAAATAATGAAATATCATTTCCTCTGGATTTGGGGTTAACACTCCATTTGCAAGCATCAGAGGGAATTACCATGGACAAATAGCATGCCCCTGACATGCTAATGTAAAAACGCAGACGTAATGAATGCGATTTGACAGCAGAAAGGCTTAGAACAACTCTGGAGATTTATGGACTTAAAAACAGCTCAGGAGATCTCCGAAATTGAAATGGATTGTTTGCCGAGGCTCAGAGATAGAAGACCTCATAAATTAGATTCATGAAACTAGCATAAATGTTGATGAATACAACTCCAGCTCCAAGTATGTTTTTGATGAGGGAATACTGTGGTTTAAATCCCAAAAAGTTCATTTAGCTTCTGTGTCCTTTAAAGCAACACTTTATTACGCCTGTGTGCCAAAGAAAGTGTCGAACATGTCGCTATGTTACGCTCTGGGATGAGAGTTTAGCTGTTATTAGCTAATATCAAGCTGGGTTCTGTGCTCAATCTCTGGGTCCAATGCTAAATCTGGTGTACTCTTTGTGCCAGTCCCAAGCGTGGATCAATAAAATGTGGTTTTATCAGGAAAGAATAAGGGTTTAATATCTGTGAGTTAAATAATGTTCTTCTCTTGTATGAAGCCATGCATTTCATGTGAAGAAGTCAAATTAATACTGATTTATTGTCAATTGTCTCATACTACTCTTGCCTAAAATGGGCAAATTAAAGTATGTTTTATACCATCTTGTACTTTTGATGTCTCAACATGTTACAGTAATACAGTGCTAGGTCTTAGACCACAGTGCTGTTCTCTAGACCTTAAATGGTAAACCCTGCCAGGACCCAAAACGTAAGCACTCAGTCTTTTAACCGTTAGCCTGTCACAAGTCTTGGCTGGGTGTATGAGCTGGCACCGCTCTGGAAAAAGGTGAAGAGTGTCTCCACCAGGGCTGTTTCTCATGACCACATCCTGGGGCTGAACTCAAAATGGAGTCGAGCACAGGGAAAGAGAGAAGACAGAGAGAGATCGAGTGAGAAACAGGGTAAAAGTCTGAGGAGAAGTGAGAGAGAAACCCAGCGATAGAAGGACAGAGAGGAGGGAGTGACTGTAAAGCCACGTTTAGAGGGGTTCGCCGAATGTTTTCTCAATCAATTAAATCTAAATTGTACCTGAGTTATTCTTCATCATGAGGCTGCTCTTAGCGATTCACAAAAATACTAGCAATTCCAAATTTGTGTCGCTGTTCAGTTGTGGCTAAAGCTAAACAGGAAACTGCTTCGCCTCTACACCACATTTTACTTTCTCTTTATGTAATGCATTGAGTTTAGATAATGTTAGATGCATTATGCCCTTGAAGTACTATATACTATTTTCGGTCTTGAGTATTGTGCGTCGATAAACAGGAAACAGCTAATGACAACGTGTGCTAGCTTTGTTTTGCTAAGTATGTGGGATCAAAATATAAGTTAGCATCACTGGAAATACAGTAGTTTATCACAAGATCAAGTCAGTGTAATTTCTCTTTATATCTTCTTATTGTCGTCTTGTTTTGTTGAGTTTGCATTCTCTCTTGTCCAATCATTTTGCACTAAAGTATTCTGGGAGCAAAAGAGAGCCAGGCCGCTTTGGAAGCCATTACCACGTCCACAGAAGAAGGGGAAAGAGAGGGAGAATGAGAAAGAACAGAGAGAGAAGAGAAAGAGAATATAGTTTGCTGACAGCATCCATACACTGCCAGTCAATCTCCTGCAGTGCTGTGTCTATAGACACAGCTCTAATGGCGTCAATCTTTCTGCCCAGTCAAACTGTCAGTCTGGATTTTCTTGTGTCTTCATATTGGTGAAAACTGGGGACAACAACACAACACTTTCCTTTGGGTAAATCTAGTCCTGGACACAATATTAAACCAGTTCTCTTCAAGCACGCATTGCTTATCCCAGACTCATTCTAATACGGATGTCCTTCATACAGATACAATCCAGAAATCCGAATCGGAAAAAACCTTCATATTCAATAGGGCTGTAATCGACTAAAGAAGACTAAAGTCATATCTACCGCTGAACTATGTATCTGACCAAAAAGGTCACAAACAAGAGCATGAGTTTACATGAGATCATGCAATTACAAATATTTCCACAGAAAACCACCAGTAAACTGTGTGTTTATCAGATTAAAGTACTTCTCAGGATCATTTGGGCCAATTCACCACGAAGCCACAAGGCAAAAAAAATGTGGTGACATTTGGTCCCAGGGCCAAAGTTTGGACACACCTGGATTAAACTCCCAATTCACTCCCACTCTTTTTTTGCTGTTGTGCAGAAAATAATAAATCCTTTAAAATACTTCTAAAATCTATTGGGTAATAAAAATTTGGTTGACCAAGTCGACATCAACCTATTAAGGACTGAACGACTAAATACAAATTAAGTGTCGAGTTGCACGAGGTGTACAGTGAATATACATTGGAATTTGACCAGGAACTAGCATAAACAAGACTATTCTCTATTCATTTGCCATATTTCTACCATGAAATTGTATGTATTTATTAACAATTAGAGGTGGGAGGTATATCAACAGATGGATATAAAGTGCATTTGCTGTTTTGGAGCTATGCAAAATAAGTAGGATCTTGCATATAGTGTACAAAAAATAAAAATAAAATGGCTGCAAAACTTGCATTATAAAAAATGAAATACATATACCAAACAAGCACTTTCATTTTACATTCCATTCACTTTTTGTGCGATACTTTGACCTCAACTAAGACTTTCAAGATAATTCAAATGCCATATATGACTCCAGAACTTTTATCCATTCACCACAGCATCAAATCTTTTTATTTATGTACAACCAGCACCACAATACTTTGATACTTCTCTCTGTCTCATAATGTCTGCAGTTTAAATGTATTGTACTTATGGCTGTGTCAGCGGTGAACAATCAACAATGACCACAATTTATCAAGTTTACAAAATCCTGCTCAACTTTTGATTGTCCACCGCTGTCTCCCGTTGTCTCTGTCGATGGTGATTTGAGCCGCAAAAGGCTTTCCCAAATCACTTTCCCCTTGTCTCTATATGTATGTGATGTGAGTATGTATAATCCATTCTGTTTTCTGTGTTCCAGAAATAGGATCTCCAAATCCAAGTTCAGGTTAGTACATGGTGTTTCCCATTGTCCTGTACCTCGTCCATCTTCTCTTCTGTCCTGTGAAGTCAGAAAGTATTGTGTTTGTGCACCGCACTGACAGAAGCCCTTCTTCTCATGAGAAAAAACAGGTCTATATGAAAAAATGAAGTTTGAATAAGATGTTTTTAAGCAAACAAACAAACAAACAGGGATGTAAATGCAAGAGTAGGTGTGCATGCCATCTTGTGTTGTGCTGTAAATTGGGATTTATTTACATGTGAGATGATTGCAAAGGAAAGGACATTTCAGATTTCAAAATATATACATTTTTTTTTTACTAAATAATAATAGCAATTTCTTTTATTACAAAAACACATAACTAAAGAGTTACCCTACTCTTCCTTAGACTTGAACTATTCATAAGCATTCATTAGCACTAGAGTCGTATTCATGCTCTTACAAACTTTCTGTTAATGGTTTAATAACACACACATATTTTTGGTTAACGGCTTATTAACTTTTACGTGGTATTATAAGCTAGCTACAAATGCTAGTAAATTATTTATTAGAGCATAAACATGTAATTAGTGCTTATTGATGGCTTATAAATAGTTTAATAAGAGGAACCATATTTTAAAGCGTAATAAAGCTATGAATTTTATCAGCCTTTTAAAACAAACAGATATCATGTCATACCAGGGCTGCACAATATAAAAAAGTAGATGAAATATATGGTGCCGTACTGGATATTGCTGTACACTCAACAAAATGACATTTCGGCCCTATCTAAAATTTTTGTGTCACCTTTTACCATTTCCTACATTTTATTTATTATTATGTATGTTCATTTAACATAACATATCTGAATAGAGAAAGGTGGCATTCACTTTCATCATATCTTGTTTATACTGACAGTATTCTGACAGGAAATGTCACAACTTAGCAAAATCATTATAATTCTTCTTTTATTTATTTATTTTATTTTTTTAGATCAGAGTTTTTTCCATTCCTGACAGTTCAAACTGCTTTTCAGAGCTGTCCTGTGATGTTGCTGTGACATGTTATGTCACTGCCAGTAGAGGCAGGACGACAGCGCCATCTGCAGTCCGACTTCTTCAGGACAGTATCCCAGGTGTGGGAGCATAAAATGTCCACCTCGTCCTGGTTTCTGTATTTCATGATGATGATATTTGTTGTCAAAAGTATCGACAATCAGATATTTAACTATACTAAATTAGGAATGCTCGAGTTTCAACATCAGATACTTGTCCTCGTATTTATCAATGTGGTGGCAATACCAAGAGCCGATTAACTGTGCCGCTTCACTCCTTTGACGAAACTGAGCAACATTAACTGTCAAGTGCACCTTAAGCTCAACTTTCTGTCAAAATAAATCACCTAAATCAGATTTGACTGTCACAAACTATCACCGTCATATCAGCAGTACACGTTGAGACTTATCAAGATTGAAAAACAAATTTAGTGACTGAAAAGAGCAGGATCTAAGCTTTTAAATTAGCTTTGAAATTAGCTTTCAAAGGTTCAACATATTCATGTTTGTCAAAGTGGGGCTGTTATGCTTAAAGTACAGCTACCGCAGTTAGCCCTTCAGAGCCTGAATAGTAAAGCTTCTATATATATATATATATATATATATATATATATATATATATATATATATATATATATATATATATATATAGTATATATATACACACATATATATACATTCTATCCTTTGGTTTCAGCTGTTCAAATGAAATCTTTTGAGGACTTTTCAAAACTATTCAAAAGTTACATTATTTTGTTTTAAAAGGTGAATTTGCTTTCATAACAGTTCTTACTCTTTATCATTCTGAAACGATTATTAGAACTAGGGCTGCAGCTATCGATTATTTTAGTAATCGAGTTATCTATCGATTCTTTTCTTCGATTAATCGAGTAATCGGTTAATTTTTTTGTACCTTCAGTAAACCATTTAAACACATATTAAATCATTTTTTAGATAAACGTTATAGCTCATAGTAATAAACAAATACAAAATAAGGAATTTCTGCTTAAAATAACACATTTTATTCTTAATTTCATATGAATTTGTCCCCAAAACAGCAACATTTCACTTCAGTCCAAACTGTTCTGTTTGTATAGAAAGAATATATATAAAGGACTTCATTCACTTGTCACAGGCTGTAAACAGTTACAGTGGCTCTGTCACATCACTTCAAATAAGACATTTGTTAAACGTTCTGTTGGGTGGGACTGGTGGTCCTGTGTTTTGCGCATTTTTGCGTTTTGGCCGTTTTGGCTCGTGTGCCGGTCACTTTGGCCTCCGCGTCTAGGACTTTCTGTTTCACAACAGATTATTCTAGCATAACCGCGGTCCTCGTGCTGTTTCCATGTGCATTGGCTTTTTAAAAGTACGACTGTGACTGGGAAGCAGAGCTGTTGAGTGGCGGAGCGCGGGGGTCCGCAGTGTGTGTGTTGACGGCGCGGGGGCTGCGGTGGGCGGAGCTAGATGCGGTGTTTAGAGTTGCAGCTCGGGATTCTTATAATAGATCCATGGCTCTTTCACTCATCCAAACTCTTCCAGTCGCACTCGTGAGTTTCAAACGCGCCGCTCACTTCCTGTCGCGCCTTCGTCAGAGCGGAACAAGCTCCGTGTGAAAACTAAAGCGCCACAAGTCGTTCCGTGCGCAACAGAGATTCACGTGTTTTTGATTAGATATGTAAATTAAACGAATCATCGAAGCAATAAAATAATAATCGAAGCTTTTTTGTAATCGAATTATTCGATTTATTCGAGTAATCGTTGCAGCTCTAATTAGAACCATAGATCTATTATTAGAAGTGCAGTGAAAATATTGCCTGGTATTGGTATCGGCAAGTACTAAAAATGAAGTACTTGTATCGTTTGGTAAAAGGTGTATCGGCACATCCCTAAAAAAAAATCATTTGAACAGGACAAAATGTGACCTTTCTTGAACAATTTTCAAATGATCTTAAGCTTTATCGAAACTAGTATAAGACCACACTGTTTAATAAAGAAAGTACTATGTAGTGTTGAAAATATACTCAGTACGATGGCGCAGCAGTAAGTGCTCTCGCCTCACAGCAAGAAGGTCCTGGTTTCGACTCTCGGGTGTTCAGTTCAATTCAATTCAATTTATTTTTGTACGCCCAAAATCACAACAGCAGTTGCCTCGACGGGCTACAGTGGAAAAAAACTCAAAATAAACAATGTTCATAGGGACTTGGCGTTGTCCCAGCATCCTGTGTCCTTAGACAGATGTTGTCAATCCTTTCTGTGTGGAGTTTGAATGTTCTTCCCGTGTCTGCGTGGGTTTCCTCCAGGTGCTCCGGTTTCCCCTATCACTAAAAACATGTATAATAGGCTCCTCCACTCTAGGTCCAGGACTCCCCTGCAAAAGAGATTCTACATCTCACTGGGACTCTCCTGGTTAAATAAAGGTCAATAAATAAATAAATATTGTTTAAAACCTTGACCTAAAAAAAGAGCATCACTGTGGTATCGATCAGTATCGAGAATCAGGCCTTTTCCTTAGTATCGTGTCGTTCCTTATGTTAGTAGCCCCCTGTCCCACTGATCTTAGCTCCAGCCCAGTCCATGAAGTGGTTTAAAGGGCCTTTTTACTCTCTCACACCTGGGATATTGTCCTGGAGAAGTAGGACTGTAGGGGGCACTGTCGTCCTGCTGCTGTATAAATCAGGCTCATCACAGCGACATCACGTGACAACACTGAAGAAGACTGCGAGTGAGCAGTCCAAACTACGATGGTCTGAGAAAACCTCTTAAAACTAACGATCAGAAGACCAAATGAACCTCATTGCAGGACCATTTTAAAGAGCTGCTTTTATTACTGCTAAATTGTGTCTTTTTAATATTGGTATAATAATAATAATAATAATAATAATAATAATAATAATAATAATAATAATAATAATAATAATGGTTCACAACCCATTTTCCTTCAATCTACTGATAGTTATTGCATTATATTTTTTTTCTTCCTTACATACACATTTGCATATGGATTTTGAATGTTGCAATATATTGTACAGCCCTATTTTAAAACAACACTTTTCTCCAGTGCCATATCTCAATCTTTTTTCTTTGAATTCCTTAAATTTTTATTCACAGGATGCTGAGCCCACAGTCCAGGCTGGTACTCAACACTCTTCTCCCTGCTTCGGTCCTCTTGGTGTCTACTCTATCTAACCCCATGCATTTGTATTTTCTGCCTCCCTGTAGTCGTTACTCACGGCGATGGAACAGACTGTTTAGGAGAAAATGCCGAGCTGGCGTCAAGTCCCAGGTTTTCTATTGGCTCGTCATCTTCCTGGTTTTCCTCAACACGTTAACCATCGCCTCAGAGCATCACCAGCAGCCGCAGTGGTTAACAGACGTGCAAGGTGAGTTACACAAATAAAAATTGGGACCTGGACTTCATCATGACGAAACTAGTACGAGAACAGGACTACACCTACATCAGAGCCTGTACCACGACAGTATGCTGGATTTGAGGGTTAGTGAGGTGACTTCTTTCTATCAAGGCAAATCTCTGTGATAACTGGCTCTGAACTCAGAACCTGGTTAAGTTCCCCAATGAGATAAGAAGACAACTTTTGGACCAATCAGAGATGAGAATCCAGCTGCTGTGAGACAAACGAGAAGCAGAGAGAGCGCGACAAATGAGGAAATGCATAATTCTTTTATATCAAAGTGCATGGATTTATAACGAGGAGGAATGTTATTTAACAACACTAATCTTATGCAGGTGATTCTTAGATGGAATATTCACGTTAAATGTAATCAGACTGCATTACTGTAATAGAATGAAACTGTAAAATGTAATTGTGCACATTTAGCTGCTTTGCTCAGACGTCAGTGATGTTCAGTCAGTTTATGGCGCTGTATGAAAATGTTTTTGATGACTTTAACACATTTGTACTGTATAGATGAATAAAAATAAACTGTCTCCGTGGTGTACACTGCATGAGCAGGCTTGGCCACTACTGCCGACTCTGAACCAGGACTATACAAGGACTGAAATAGTCTCATACTATATACCTGCACCAAATATAGCTAGCAGAGTTTTAAAATAGTTTGGACTGGTAATTAAATCTTAAATAAGTTTAGGATTCTTATAGTCAGATGTGTATTTTCGTATCATACCTTGACATGTATCGACTGCACTCTGTTGCCTTCCTCAGAACTGTCACATGTCACTTTAGGGCAGTATCCCAGGTGTGTAAGAATAAAAAGGCCCTTTCATCACGGTTTATAGCCCCGCTGCGGGCACGTTTACGTATTTCAATTGCCTCTTAATCCAGTGACAATGTTTGTTGTCCCCTGTTGACCTGTTTTGGCTGCACTCAGAAATGTCACTGTGGAAGGCAGCAGAGTGCAGTGAAACATGTCACGGTATGACACAGAAATAGTGGTCCCACTGTTAGCTCTTTGTTATATGTTAGACTTCTCATGCCTGACAGCTAGGGGGCACTACTGTTCCTATTACACATGTTACACGTGTCTGGGTGTGAATCAAGGTAGATGCGGTTGTCACAGGAGACGTGAACTAAACTAAACTAAACATGTGGTTATTATTTAAACTAACATGACTAAATATAGAATACCAAACTTATTAAAACGTGAAGACTTAATGACCCTAATCGAAATATAAATCCCATGTAACTCCCGGCAATGCCAATAAATCCCCAGTAGGATTTCTACCTCTATTTGTATCATGGTTTGTCTCAAAACCGTTTTTCTCTATACATTGTTTAGATATCGCCAACAAAGTTTTACTGGCTCTCTTCACCGGCGAGATGCTCTTGAAGATGTACAGTCTAGGACTACAGGTAAGGAGCACCCAAATGTTTGATAATCATTTCGTTTTTCTTAATTCATTATATTTTTTTTTACTCTGTTTTGTCTAGGCATATTTTGTATCGCTGTTCAATCGCTTCGACAGTTTTGTGGTCTGTGGAGGAATCCTGGAGACCATTTTAGTGGAAACCAAGATCATGTCTCCTCTGGGCATCTCTGTGTTACGATGTGTGCGGCTCCTCAGAATATTTAAAATAACAAGGTACAAATCCACACAGAAATTGTATAAAAAGCCCTATTTATCATATTTATTAACAACAAATACAGAGGTAAGATTTGAAAAGGTGAGTCACATGCAAATTAGTTTTCTTCTTTCAAAAAGCGAACGCATTATAAGAAATACAATAAGAATTCAAACACGAGTGTTGTTTATCAACTTTTTCAAAACTACATCTTTCCTTTTTGTTTTTGTTAGCGAGGGAGGAGCCTGTTTTCTGTTGAAGTTATCTACACTTATGCCAGGGAATCTAAATACTTCAGTTGCCACTCTTATATCTTACATGTTTTTGTTTATTGTGCCTTTTGTCCAAGTCTCTTTTGAGGCAAAAATGGTATATCCTCGGCCTGTCAATAGCACATCAGGAAATGGTCTGGTGCTGGCACAAACCATGTCCACCTGTCCATTTTTTGCGCTGTTCCCAACCATGACCAATATAAACTTGGTGTGTGTCTGGCATATAAATGGGCAGTTTTGGTAAATAACTTTTAAAGATTAAAAACTCTGGAAATATGTATTTTCTGCACCGGATGAGCAACTGGGCAGCCTGGCTTTCATAGAAACTTTACAAAAATAATGACCAACACTTAATAAACCATGATAGACAGTGGTAGAATTATTTAATAAAGAAGGGTGCGAGTCAGTGCCAGGTTTAAATAGAATGCATAGTCAAATGAAGATTATGAATGAAAACGTGGACATCAGATTTGAGGGACACGCAATTTAGACAATGCCCAGTTTGACCATTTTTGTAAAGTTTCTAATTGTTCTTCCTGGTTGCACAAATATGAAATAGATAGAGGTAAACACTGTAAACAAGAGCCAAACCATAATACCAAATAACACCTTTTTTTGGTTGAATGATGGTTTAAACTGTCAGAAAAGTGTGTCGTGTTAATAACACATCACAGAGGGATTCTGTTTGAAAACACAACTCTACTTCTTGCAACTCTGATTTTGATAAATATTTAAGACAGGTTCTATCCCACCAAACTAAGTCATAATTACAAAAACAGATAAACAATCATATAGACTTTTCATTTTTGCGTTCCTGCAGTTTAAAATTGAGCTGGAACACGTCAGAAGTCTATGATGGAATTTGTCAAATTTCAGATTTGTTGACCTGGTTTATGCTTCATTTCTCCTCATGAAACAAAAACTGACACAAAGTTCATCGTTAGCACAAATAAACAAAAGTGAAATTATCTTTTCACAATAGCCTCAGAAAATGGTGTCATTGTTGGGCGTCGAGTTCTTGAAACTAACAACTTTGAGAATGGCTGCTTCAATGTGTAATAAAACAGCACGATACATTCTAATATAAACATAGGGATTAAACTAGTGTGTTTTCTTTTAATGCTGCCTTTAAACTGCCTATGCTTCTCTCAGATACTGGAACTCCTTGTCCAACCTGGTGGCCTCTCTGCTCAACTCGGTGCGCTCCATCGCTTCTCTGTTGCTGCTGCTCTTCCTCTTCATCATCATCTTCTCACTCCTCGGGATGCAGCTGTTTGGAGGGAAATTCAACTTCGACGAAACACGGCGCAGCACGTTCGATAACTTCCCCCAGTCACTGCTCACCGTGTTTCAGGTAATTTTAGACGAAAAGGATTGTAGTTACTCATCTATGCAGGTTGAATCTGAATCTGATTGTTTTTATTAACATAAAATCATGTGAAAATTCTGGTCTTTCGGACAGATATTACGATAGATTTTTATGATTTTCTCTTTTTGACTTTGACCTGTTGTAAATATAAATGATAAATAATCTCTAATCAGTTTGAGAGGAAAAGTGAACAAATCTTCTGAAAATTACAGGATGTAGAGCAGAGTTCTGAAACATATTGATGACATCAAACTTGGAAAACAATTTACACACAAGAAACACATTTTTCCGACTCGTTAAACAGGAATTATTCTCACCACTGCAAAAAGATTATTAGGATGACAAAAAACAATATAAACTATTTTTAAAGGGTCAGAAACATTTGTTCTCCCTAGTGTGATCAATCAATCTGTTTTAGAACTCTGCTCTACTTCCTGTCAGTTTAAACACTTTTTCTTTTACTTTTCTTCACAAACTACTGCTTCTTTGGTATAAAACTATTATATATATATATATATATATATATATATATTTATATATGTGTGTGTGTGTGTGTGTGTGTGTGTGTGTGTATATATATATATATATATATATATATATATATATTACAGTATATAATATTTATAATTTATATATATATATATATATATATATATATATATATTTATTTATTTTTATTTTTTTTTACAGGTATTATCAAACCAAATAAATCAAAATTCGAAAATCATAAAAACCCGTCATACACACGATTTTGAGCTGTGAATTGTGTTGCCTTTTTTGTGTTTGTTATTTATTTTTGGAAAAGAAATAAAACGTATAGTGTAATAAAACTACTGTTCTTGTGTCCAGATCCTAACTGGAGAGGATTGGAACTCGGTCATGTACGATGGCATCATGGCGTATGGAGGCCCGTCCTTTCCCGGGATGTTGGTCTGCATCTACTTCATCATCCTCTTCATCTGTGGAAACTGTATCCTTCCATTCACACTCAGCCAATGCCAGTTCAAAAGGCATTTCACATATTTCTCATGAACCAAATGAATTGGAGCCCGCTTCTTCGTTCTTGAACTCGTTTATTTCTTATTTACAATCCGGCTTATTAAATGTAAAGGTAAGACCATAAACTTTCATTTATTTCGGCTTGAAATAGGCTGGAATTTGGCTCAATTGGAATTCATTTTGACCTTAAATCAAATATGTCACATGTTTGTGTAAAGAATGCTGAAATTAGATATATACCACAACTCCTTGTCTTTTGTCAATAGAATTATGTTTAAGGTGCTCTTTTGGGTTAATTCGCATTGGCAAATCTGACTCTGAAAGAGTGAATGCCTCACTAGCCATGAACCTCACTGCACGTCACTGATATAAACAAACTAATCTTCTCTAAAGTTATGATAATTGAATATGTTGAGCCAATTTCGTACATATAAACAAAGCTAGCACATGTTAGCGGCAGTTTCCTGTGAAATAAATGCAGAAAAAGCTGAGGATAAACTGGAAGTAGTTTCTTGTTTACTCTAGCTTTAGCCACGTCTCAAACTTGGAATTACTCAACGTCTTTTTGGTAGATTACTGAGATTGACCTCATGATTAAAAAGTATATTTCAGGTACAACATAGATTTTATTTATTAAGAAAACATTTTCCTAAGGCGACCGCTCAGGGGGCAGGGCCTGTCTAACGTGGCTTATAGTAGAGACATTCTTTCACTAATGCAAAGGTTGGTGGTGGTAAATGTGTGCTGGCATTGTGTCCTTGGGCAGCACACTGCACCCACCTCACGTGTACAAATTTGTTCATGCAATTGGCTTCTTGACTTTGATTGACTAATTATTTCTTTGGCGAATAACTGCTCTACCTTTATAATATTCCTTTAATGGCTAAATATACTTGACTTATGACCAGACATCCTCCTGAATGTCTTCTTGGCCATCGCCGTGGACAACCTGGCTGATGCCGAGAGTCTCACTTCTGCTCAGAAAGAAGAGGAGGAGGAGAAGGAGAGGAAGAAACTGGCCAGGTCATTTGCTTTTTAGAGAACTTTAGACCAATTTTATGTTTTAAGTTTCTTACAATATGTCATCTGTCTCAAGAAGTCAATCATGTTACAAACCTTTACATTTTTACTTCTTAACCAAGTGTAATGTTAAAGGGAATAGTCTAAAAAAATATCTGCATGGTCTTTACTTCCTATTTTTTATTTTCAGAATGGCTAGTCCTGAAAAGCGTAATGCAAATGAGAAACCACCTCTGGAAGAAGCGAAGAAGGAAAAGATCGAGCTCAAGTCCATTACTTCGGACGGAGAGACCAATAATGCCACTAAGGTACTGTTCATATCAAACTAATAGTTTACAAACTGCTGTGATTTCATGTGTTTCATATATTGTAATGCACTGACACTTGCACAATACACGAGAATAAATAAATAAGAATATTGATTGAAATGTCTGCCTTTTCTTCTGC
The DNA here is from genome assembly GCA_015082035.1 of Chaenogobius annularis. Classification (NCBI taxonomy): domain Eukaryota; kingdom Metazoa; phylum Chordata; class Actinopteri; order Gobiiformes; family Gobiidae; genus Chaenogobius; species Chaenogobius annularis. The sequence continues at coordinate 397,158 of BJKM01000411.1, read as the reverse complement.
AGATCAACATGGACGATTACATTGTAGATGAAAATGAAGATAAGAATCCATATCCTGCGAATGATTATATGGGTAAAGTATTATTATTAGTATTTATGTTTCATTTACTGTTGAAATAAGAAGATAAAGATTGGAGTTAGAGTGCTAGTGTTTCTCACACCCTTACCAAATAATAAATTATACCACTAATGATGAAAATAATTATGAGAAAACACTGTTGTAACAAGGTTAAAAGCTCCTTAAAGTGGACTTTGCAGAATATGTCCCTTTTAAACAATTAGTTCATGTTCCCCTGCGTTTCCTCTCAGGAGACGATGACGAGGAGGAGCCGGAGATGCCTGTGGGGCCCAGACCACGCCCCCTGTCGGACATCCAGCTGAAGGAGAAGGCTGTGCCAATGCCAGAGGCCAGAGCCTTCTTTGTATTCAGCCACACCAACAAGTGAGACACCAACAAACTATGTCTGCAGTTTAGTGTAGTGCAGTAGCAATGAGAGGTGGAAGAAACACTGTTGAGATGAAATACTAAATGTGTAGTAAACATTGGAGGAAAGTGATGTGCACTAAATAAACCAACACTTGCACAACTGGGACAAATGTAAGCCTGTAACTAACAATTATTTTCGAATGTATTCATTTATTGACCTTTATTTAGAAGTCGACCAGTCAGTAATGTATTTTGATTTAATTCTTTTGTTGTATTGTACTTTTTAAATACATTATTTAACAATGAAAGATGGTGATTGAAGAAATCTAGAGAGAAAATGTTTACAGATAAAGTGAATTATTGGTGAAAATCAGACATTTTGATTTAATAAAAGGTGTTTATGTATATTGGTATAGTTCCGGAGTCCATGTAGTCCAGATAATGATTACAATGATAAAAATACAGCTATTTTTGCTTGTTGACTAGTCACGATTAGTCAGTTAATTTTTGAAGCCCCAATCTAAAGCCAGAACTAAACCTGAACTATGTAAACCAGGACTAAACCAGGACAAGACCAGGGCTTAACCATGTCTACATCAGGACTAAACTGGGCTTAAACCAGAACCAAACCCGGCCCAATGTGACAGATCTTAATTTTCTACCACTGAAAGTACTTCAGATTTCAGGAAAAGTATGATGTCTGTGCCCATTGAAGTAAGCCATTTTACTTTTCAGCCGTCTAAACTGTCATTTCTTGCTTCTTTTTTTGTATGTTTCCAGATTCAGGGTTTTGTGTCATAAGATTGTCAACCACAACATCTTTACCAACCTCATCCTGTTCTTCATCCTGCTGTCCAGCATCAGCCTGGCAGCGGAGGACCCGGTCAAGAACGACTCCTTCAGGAACCAGGTCTGGACCGCTGATGTAGAACAGGGAAAAAATGATTTTACAAGAAAACAATCAGGCACAGCCCATTTAAGTATATTCAAATGTAAAATATACACAAGTTAAAAGGCAATAGCAGGAGGAGAACACCATTATTAGATTAACATAAATCTGAGAAAACTTCATATAGGATTATACGTACGTAGACTAAAGGATTAAAGTTTGATATAATACCAATAGGATGTAAGTGTTGTTATTTAATTTTGAAAAAGAAGGATTAGCCAACATGTTACATTTAGAATAAAGGCAGAAAAAGTTTCACAAGTTGTCATCTGGACAATGTTTTGTTTTTTAGTGGAGATGTTTTGACTGCCATACAGAAGTCATTTTCACAGATACAACCAAATTATTTTAGTTAATTACATAATCGTGTATGTAGATTTTAAGTACTAATATAGTTCCGCGAAATTGCATTAAATTTATGCAATTTGATTATGCTGTAACTGACACCACACAGTAAATACTAACTAAGTGTCTGTTATACATAACATTTCTATATAAAAGAGACACTGATACAAGGCTTATCAATATATTTAAAGACTTGGTCCAGTAGGGTTGCTGTAACAAAAAGGTTTTGCTGTTGTATACTATTGTATTTAGTACATTGAAAAATGTGGTTTTCTCTTGCCTATGGCAGTATGAAAAACAAATACATCCACTCTAAAGTTGAACCTCCCTCAACTTGTATCCTTAATCCTGTATCTTGTGCAGATCTTGGGCTATGCAGATCACGTCTTCACTGGCCTCTTCACCATTGAAATTATTCTTAAGGTAATCATACATTCATTTATGTTTTCTTCCTACTCAAAATGCCCTACACTTTTTGACCTTTTTGACTTCTGATTTTGTGACCTTTGAACAGATGACAGCCTATGGAGCTTTCTTGCACAAGGGTTCATTTTGCAGAAACTATTTTAATATTTTGGACCTGGTGGTGGTCAGTGTGTCCCTAATTTCATCAGGAATACAGTAAGTTTGGCTTTGTATTTTGGAACACTTGGCACCACTTTATTTACACTACACTTGATATTTTGTACCTGATATGCCATGCACTGTGTAATAACCTGTAATAATAACCTGAGCATCTAACAGGAAAATAATGTAATTAGCATGTTATTACAGCTTGTTACAGAGTGCATTACATTGTACTTCATGTGTAACAGCATGTATTAACTTGTAACATGAACATGTAGTTACTATGTTATTACAAATTGTTACATACATTACGTTGGGCTTAATAACTGTGTAACAAAATGTAATGGCATGTAACTCAAACATAACACATAGTGTAACATTTAACCAAGTACAATGTGCTGTGTAAGTACGAACAAAGTATCAAGTGTTGTGTAAAATAAAGTGTCACATTTAATTATGTTTAATATTAATGATGATAATATACTGATATTGATTGCTAGATAGTATGTGGCTAATATTTGATTTATTGCTAAGCTGATATCTAACCTGCCACACCGCACTCTCCTTCTCTAATGCCTGATAGTCTAGACTTCTCGAAGTAAGTCCAAAATGGTCCATGTTAATAACAAACCCTCACTTCAATGTGTAAAACGTTCACGATTTTGATTTGGTATTTCTATAGTCCGGGAGAGTTGACAATATGTTGTTTTCAATGTGCAACACGCAGTTGATCAACTGACGTTTAGGAGTAACTGTATTGTAACTGTACTCATGCCAAGAACTGTACTCATGCCAAGGACTCCTCCAATTATAAAAGCTATACAATACAATTCTAATCCCAAACTCTTCTCTGATGGTACAATAGCTCTCAGTGCGTACAGGAGGTTATATAGTGCAATGGAAGAACTCTCCTGAGCTATACAAATGAGATCTGAATGCTGAACTTAGTTTTTGCCCGTTAAAGGTTCGTCTGATTTGTCTTAAAATACACAACCATCAAAATAATTGTGACAGTGACACAGACAATGTATTAGTTATATTTAGTTTATCCTTAAATCCCATAAAGACCAAAAGAGCTCGACTATAGCACATGTCGAATGCTGCAAAGATTCAAGATTTGGCTTGTAACACATCACTCCCAGTCCATTATCTATATGGATTGAAATTTTATTTGACTTTATCTTTTGCAACTCAGACAAATGAAACAGAAAACATTCAACTATTTCAATTGTGTCTTACATACAATACATACATTTTAGAAGACACCATTGTCTCTGAAGTTCGAATCAAACTAAATTAAATATTAAATTATAAAATAAAATCGTAAAAGATTGCTTGTACCAATAATAATGTCATTTAAAATAATGAACAGAAATGCCTTTGCAGGAACCAGTTTTCACAATTTTAGTGATAGGCCAATGTCACAACTAATTTGATTGTAGCGTGTTGAAGATAACATCTGACTTGACAAAGTGCCTTTAACCGCCTTAAACTCTTCCTCTGTTTATTAAAAATGCACAAATGATCTTTTCCCTTTCTGTTGAAACCACTTCAGTTTGACAATAACACAGCAATACCACCTTTGTTTTCAACCTACTCCTTTTAAAAACTCTGAAATATTTAGCAGAATACATTGACGTTTTGAATTGAGACCTCTGCATAGATTAGCTCGATGTTAGCATGTCTTGTCAATTCAAAATGTTTATATATTCCTATAGCACTTTTATTTCCAAATAGCCTGTGTGTATATATATTTTGATTCCGTTTAGCTTGACACCGTCTTTCTCTTGCAGCAGAGTAGCCTTTCCTTTGCCTGTGCGTGTGTCTATGTCACTGTGCTCATCTGTGTCCTTGTCATTGTTCATCATGTTTACAGTGTGTGTCTCTGTGTGTGTTTTTTATGAATATTTAAGTTCATTTGAAAGATTTTAAAGCCTATCGTTGTTGTAAGCTTCATAGTAATCAAGTTCATTTCCTACAACTGATCACGATAATCCCTTGTATTGTTTTGTTTCAAGTTTTTGGGTGTGTCAAATTCTACCTCAGTTTTAACTTCATTTCCTTTTCTGTATTGAATTCCTGTACTGTTGGATCAGCTGGGTTTTGATGCCGAATTTATATCTTTTTTCTTATTTATAATTTTGTAATTTTTCAGGTCTAGTGCAATAAATGTGGTGAAGATCCTGCGAGTTTTAAGAGTGCTCCGACCACTGAGGGCCATCAACCGAGCCAAAGGGTTAAAGGTCAGATTTACTTGATTTAGCGATGTTTGATTTTCTTCAAAAGGCTGGATTAAACACCAAATGTGGTAATGCTTTAAACAACGTTCCTTTGTCAACTATTCATAAGGCATTAAAAAGCATTAGTTATTTGTTTATAACACGTTTATTGATATGCACATGTTTTTGTGTAAGGTTTAACATGTATAAAGTATTAAAAACCATCAACTAAAGCTAGAAAATTACTTATAAATGCATATAATCAAGTACTTATTAAAGCATTATAAATGATATACTAAATAACACAATACTCTTACTGCATTTGACCTCTAAACAAAAATGATCCACAATTGAACAACTTCTTTATCAATGTAAAATCTGTATTGGATGTAGAATAATTCCAATCCTTTTCTCAAACAGCATGTAGTACAGTGCGTGTTTGTGGCAATTCGAACCATCGGGAACATCGTCATCGTCACCACACTCCTCCAGTTCATGTTCGCCTGCATAGGAGTCCAGCTTTTCAAGGTGAGCAGAGGAAAGGAACAGCACTTGTAGCTGTGTACATTTTGATAAAAGGTTTTAGTTGGCATAATAAACACTGCTAAATTCCTCCTTTTTGTTCAATAGGGCAAGTTTTTCTTCTGCACTGACAGCTCTAAGCAGACTCATGCAGATTGCAGGTATTGTATTATCTTGAAAATATGAAGAACAGAAATAGTAAACAGTTTGCAGTGGTCCAGATTGATTGCTCTCTTACCTATTCATTCCAATCATCGTAATTATTCACCGCAATGAGTTTATAAGCTCTTTTACAACTAAGAGCGCACTTCCTGCTTCACAGCGAATAAAACGTTATAATTACATGCAGACAGCACACAGCGGTCCCATTTTGACTCTTAAGTGCTACATTACAGTATATCTGTGCGGGGGTCGAACAGATTTTGAACTTTATGACATACAAAAAACTCTATTTTAGCAAGTAATATGATGATGTTTTAGTGGATGATGTGCTGCTGCATCTTATTTAAGAAAAAAAAAAGCGCGCCACCAGTAAAAAAAAAACACTGAATTAGGGTGACTGGATATTTATAGACAGCCTTTAATATCAAACACTTGATCAAATCCTTTCACAAAAATACACAGCTAAAGATCAGTAATACTTAAGTGGTCCTTATAGACACCAAACGCGTGTATGGGAGGGCTCTTCAAACCTGTTCTGTCTGGATATGGCACTGTGTTGCTGAAAACCCTTCTGCTGTTTGTGTGCGTACAGAAATTGTGTGTATTGTAAGCATTAATTGCAATAACAAATGTCATTCCAGGGGCTCATACATCAAGTATAAAGACGGGGACGTGGGGAAGCCTGAGCGATCGCAGAGACACTGGGAGAACAGCGACTTTAACTTCGACGACGTGCTTCAGGGCATGATGGCTCTGTTTGCTGTGTCCACATTTGAGGGCTGGCCCGGGTAAGACTGATAAAAGACTAATATAAAGCACACATGAAGATTAGTGGATCTATGTATCATACAAACGTGGCTTTTAGAGCTTTCAAAACATACTTGTCATCAACTCTTGTTAAGGCAAGGTAGATATAGAATCAGATACAGTAAGCAGTTCCATAAAGGACCTGAATGAATAAAAGCCTGGATCATCTTGTAGTCCAAAAGCACACGCTATCATTTTCCAGTTATAAGATTAAAATGAGTTCATTCCATCCTCTTCCAGGGCAGGGGATGGAAATAAAGATTGTATATTGTTGTGATATGCACATCGTATACATTAAGAAAGCTTTTGCAGTTCCAGGGGACATGATTACTGCCAGGACAGGAGAGGGCAGCACTGTACATCTACGTACTTGATTTGCCAAACGTTATGACATCATAAAACTATTTGTAATTTCATGTGGTTTTATGTTGCATGTACATACATATATGTAAGTTACTGATATTGGGATCAATTTTGGTGACACCAGTTTGGCGCTGATTATTGGTTATGAAAGAAGAAAGAAAGAACCCTATTAATGTTCATTTGCACTGAAGGTTTGTAACTTGTGCAGTCTTTTTAAATGTATTCAGAGCAAATGATTGCAGTTCCTTGGTATAACATTTAACCCTAATACTTACTTTTTTCATTTATTATGTGTAAAATATTGCAATACTTATTAATAAGAAATCATAATCAATTGTGTATTACAATATCTTGACATGGCAATACATTTGACATTTTATCGGGCTATGTATCGTGATCATATCATCCAGCCCTACTTCCCAGAAATGTATAAAACAAAATCTGGACTTTTGAATCATTTACACAATACTTTCATTTTTTTAATCAAAAATGTATTAGGTAGACAGAAAAAAAATCATGACCATAATTATGTGGGTCATAATTGAAATCATTATGTATTGAAATAATGATTTATGTACTGTCAAAGTTTAAGCGGTAGCGTAACATTTTGTAGGCCTCATTTTGGCTGCTGTACCCTCACAACAGCAAGGCTCCTCTAAACTAAGTGCTTGGGCTCTTTTAAGCCGACATGTTTAAGCATGCCTGTTCTCTGTGTCCTCAGGTTGCTGTACCGGGCCATAGACTCTCACACAGAGGACGTGGGGCCCATCTACAACTACCGCGTGGTCATCTCCATCTTCTTCATCATCTACATCATCATCATCGCCTTCTTCATGATGAACATCTTCGTCGGTTTCGTCATTGTCACGTTTCAGGAGCAGGGAGAGCAAGAGTACAAGAACTGTGAGCTCGACAAAAACCAGGTAACATTTATGAGATTGTATTTCCAAGCTACAATCGTTTATCCTTTTTATCATCAATCTGTCCTCGGGTTTCCCCCATTCCTCCCACTAGGCTTTTAGGCATTCAGAATTGTGACTAAACCCAAAAAACTAAACTGGACCAGATCAGGACTAAACAAGGACTAGAACTGGACCAAAAAAGGTCCACATCAGGACTATTATGGGCTCAATTTCTACTACACATTTCACTAAAATGTAGTGAATACAATCATATTTCTAAGTTTATAATTGTACTTCCTGGTTGGTCATGAGCAGCAAATATGACATCGAAAGAGGTAATTCCACAACTGTTACCTAGCAACCATACTGTAAACAAGAGCCAAAATCCATATAAATGACACAATAGTTAGAATGTGACAAACAATAATACCATATAACAACTTTATTTTGTTGAATTATCATTCCGAAAAGTGTAAATTGTCTGTATTTTAAATGAAACGTCACATATTGATGACATCACAGAGGGATTCTGTTTTAGAACTCAGCACTACTTCCTATAATTTTAAACTTTTATTTTTAAATGTGATTAAATGTCTTCACAAACTGCAACTTAACTAAAACTATGATAAATATTTAACACAGGTGCTATCCCACCAAACTAAGTCATAATTCGAAAAATCTCAGTGGGACTCATCTGCTTATGAAATAAAGGACTTAGAAAAGACTGAAATTTGAGCTATTACACTTATAAAATAATCATATCCTTTCAGAACATGTTTGTAGGGCTCAAAACTGTGTCAATTACACTTACTAAAATGGTGATCTTGATTCGATTACAAATGATCTTACAGTTCCACAATGGTATGTTTCTATTTATATGGCGACAATGTACAAGTTTGTAGTGACCAAAATATAGTAGAAAAGATGCCTCGTACCAGGTTATAGCAAAAGGAGATGCTCATTTCCACCTGCCGTCCTGAATCTAAATGTAGATGGATACATTTTTACATATTTAATACTTTTATTGAATTAACTTGCCTTACAATAATCCAACTCTTGTCTCTTGTCCCCAGCGTCAGTGTGTGGAGTACGCCCTGAAGGCCCGTCCCCTGCGTCGTTACATCCCCAAGAACCCGTACCAGTACAAGGTCTGGTACGTGGTCAACTCCTCCTACTTCGAATACCTGATGTTCACCCTCATCCTCCTCAACACCATCTGTCTGGCCATGCAGGTGAGTCAACTCTACGGCGTAATGAAACCAGGAGACACTTTTTGGATAATTCAGAGTCCTAGTTGAGACATGGTTTAGTCCTGTTTCATCCACAGACCACAAAGCATCTCTGTTTAGAGTTTTGTGGTCCCACCTTTGTTCTGTTTAGTTTGGGTTATTTATAGTGAAAGAGTGAAAGGAGTATATGTTGTGTCCACGATAATCCAGAATAAAGTGGTCTAATTGTAGATGGAGGTAAGAAGAGGCCTTTATAACTGTTGAGTGTTTTTTTCTGTTTTGGAAAGTAATCTTCAAACAAACAAATCTGAACATTTTGAGCCTTATACATTTTACTAGTTTGTAATTGGGTCAAAGAATATATCAAGTTTAGTTCTGCTGTTGTGGCTGAAATGGGATAGAGAACAATTGTAGCTAAACAGCCGTGGGAAGGGAAGAGATAGTTTCATCAAAAACATACCTGGAGTTGTATTTAGCCTCATTCACATTTGATTGATGAATCCTGTTTAGTAAGTCCTCTCCCTCTGAGCCTCAAAAAACACTCTGAATTTTCCTTTAAAAACAAACAAACAATAAAACAAAAAACTAACAGAACAAACAAAAACAAACAGCAGGACCAAAGGGGGGAAAAACAAAATGGATACATTTAATCATGTAAGGTTTAAGAAAGGTTAAGGCAGGTTAAGGCACAGGAACTCCAAAATAAAAGATTTTTTTCCCTTTTCCAAATGTCAGTTTGGGTGTCGGCCCAGTCTTTAGTGGTCGGTGCAGTTTGTGTCCTCCATCTTTTTGTGATGGCCTTTTTCCCTGCCACCCAGTTGTATGTTCCAAAGGTATCCATTCATGTTGTCCATGGCAGGAGTTTGAGGCCTAAATACATAGTTCTGAAATTGTGTGGGATGGTGATGTCAAATACAGTCTGCACACACATTTTCCAGACTAGTGACATCATAGGTTACACTCTGGAGGTGCTGTTGTGAAGTCCATGAATGATCACCAGACCAGGCTTGTTTATTTCTCCATGATAATTCCTGGAGCTCTAACTCAATTCCTGACATGGATTAACGTGTGCTTTTTGTGGACCAATTATTATCTAAAACATGAGATGCCAAAGCAAGGGAACTCAAGCGCATGTATAAAGGCCGGCTATACAAATAATGCTAGAAGATCTCATAAGCAGTTATTTGTCGTGGCACCTCTCGACCGCCAAGAACAGCCAGACTGCACCAGTTGCCTCGTGATTTAAACTTAGGAAATAGCGGAGGACACCGACATTGACTTTTTCAGTTTCCATCATCGCTGCATTGACTGACACAGGCTCTTTACCAAATGGAATTCGCAGCTCCTTTGGCAGCAGTTTGTTTTGACCACTTTCTTTGTTCTCCAATTTGAACATATTTTTCCTGCAAACAGCAAGTGTGTGGTGTCGCTCACCTTCATGCCTGTGTGAGACAAACTATAGTTGCCAGCAGAAGACAAGACGAGCTGTCTCTTTGGTTGAATCTCTGCTGCACTTAAATACGTCAGTACATGTCTTTAATCTGCGGTCTACATCACTCACTGTTGTGGTTCTCCTTTGTGGTTCTGCAGCATCATGGTCAGACCAAAAGCTTCAACGACGCCATGAATATCCTGAACATGCTCTTCACTGGACTCTTCACAGTCGAGATGATCCTCAAACTTATTGCCTTTAAACCCAGGGTAAGCTCAACCTCAAAATGACTAAACAAATGAATTAATAATTTATAGTCTTTCATGCTACTGCTTTTCTATTGTTGCCCTGTTTTTATTTGCTAATACAGTATATGGTTGTAACCTCAATCAGATATCAGTCTATTGTAATTTATTTTATTATAACAGCTAATTCAAACCTACCAAAAAAGTGAATTTTTATTGAGCTACGTGGTAAGAAATCAAATTATCTTTATTTGTTTGTTTGTTTTGTTTTGTGTGTTTTTTTAAGGCTCCTTCTTTTCTCAGTCTCGCTGCCTCTGGAGATGCCAACACAAAGAATGCATTCATGTTTTTTCTCTCATTTTAACAGGTTGTGGGCCTCTTGGATGAAAATGTATAAGATTTGAATTCCCATTTTGTTCATGTTTCTTTTGTATTTGGTTATTGATGGATGTTGTTGCCAACCACCTGTTTAACCATAAAACTGTGATAGAAAATATGCCCTTCACAAACCTATCCTTACTAACAAATATTACACCCCGATTTGATGTGAATGTCTTAAGTACAACTGCACTACTGACATTTAATTGACAGGTTATGCTAAGTGTTAGAAAAGAGCAGACAGAGTATTACCATCGAGTATTACCATCAATTTAGCATATAATTTTTTTTTTTTTAATGTCAAATGGAGTTTAAATCAACAAAAGTATATTGATACAACACAAGCGTTGAAGTATCGCTGGTAAATATAGCAAGAACTGAAATACCTATATATATAATATATATACCAGCCTAAATAAAATGCTTTGTGAATGAAATAGTGTATTTATATTACAAATACAATACAGAACATAAACAGGCTTTCACTAGCTCACAAAAATCAGGCTTTAGTTAAATGATTGCACAATTGACCAAGATGAATGCTATTTATGTAATGATCATTTAAATCACAAAGTACAGGAAGTGTTAGCGGCTTTATTTGATCACTTCACTAAATGACAAAAGATTACAATTAAAATATACACTTTTGATGGAAACGCATTACCAAAAACACATATTTGCCCTTAAAATCTATTTTTGAAACCACAAAGAGATAAGTGTTCAGCATTTTATTTTATGTTTTATTTTTTATTTAAGGCGAGACACTGCAGGTGAATAGGAGCAAATCTTTCTCTATAGTTTACGTACATATATGTAAGGAAAAAAATACATTACAAATGTTTTATTAATTGTGTATTGTTTTCATATAAATGGCATTTAATGTGTTCCAACTGCAAAAAATTACCATATTTGGGACTTAGGCCAGGTTTAAATTTCTTTGTTGACTTACTAGATGCAAAACAAAGTCCAATATTTGAAAGTTTGGTGTGTGTAGGTGCTACTTTAAGGGCTGATCTTTATGTTTCTGAGATAACTAACGTTGAAGTTAAAATGTTCCAGAGAAATATTTGGATGAAGTGGATAAAAAAAACATCTTTAGTTGTAGCTTGGACAATGTTGTTGTTTCCAACGGCAATTTGTTGAGAGAATTTTAAAAAAAGGCAGAGACATTAGTTTTCCTTGTAGTGTCTCGCCTTCATATATTATTTAAGCTTATGGAAAGTTTACATTTGGAACCAGAAGCACCAAGCAACTGTCCAGAAGCTCCATTGTCAACTAGTTTCTGGGTGACTATAGCTAAGATGGTGTGCCTGCTAACCTAACCTAATCCTTCTCTTCTCCCGGCCTGTCCCGTCACGTGCAGGGGTACTTTAGTGATCCCTGGAATGTGTTTGATTTCCTCATCGTAATTGGCAGCATTATAGACGTCATTCTGAGTGAAATCAACGTAAGTATAATGCCCCAAGCTGTCTCTCTGCTACCCCTACCTCTACCTCTCCTCTTCTGTCTGTCTTTCTTTTCTTTTGTGTTGTCTTTTTCTGTCTTCAGCTTCTTTCTCTTCTCCTCTCCATCCTACCAACCCAAGATGGCTACCAATGGGCACGCGCCACCGTAGCTGTCCTCTCCTTGTATCTTATAGTCAGTGGGGGGCAGCAGGCTTTTAGTATTGAAAGTCTTGGAAAAAATGACACGGTTTTTTGACGTTTTCCAGAATGTGACATGACAATGCTTCTACTAACCCAAACTAACCAACTGATCAATCACTTTACGCATTTTGCATTTCCAGTGACATCTTGGTTGACTTTTTTTGTTTGACGGACGAGCAATAAAGCATGGTCGGCGTCTGCTGCGTCCAATCTTCCAATATGTCCTTATTCTTAAATATCCAAATCATGTATATATAATGTTTTATCTTATTTCTTCTCTCTCCTTTGGTTTCTTTCACCATTTGTTTTGTTTTTTTACATATTTCACTTTGTTTTTTATCTTTTCTGTTCTTTTCTCCACCCGACACAGCATTATTTTGTTGATGCATGGAACACATTTGATGCCTTGATAGTTGTGGGTAGCATTGTTGACATAGCGATCACTGAGGTGAACGTAAGTAGCCCAAAACCCCTCCTCTTCTCCTCTCTCCTTACCCTTCGTTCCTTCCTTTGCGTGGCTTGTTGCTTTGCCATTTTCTCTCTTTCTCTCTCCCACACACGTGAACCAATGGGCCGAGCGCTGATACCATCTCGCATGCTTTCCAATCATTAGGAAACTTCAGCTGCATGAAACCTGGCCTTAACACAGCGCTCAAGTTTAACAGAGGGGAAAGAACAGCCAGATGGTAGCTATGAGGGAGATATGTTTAATACGTACTGGCTCTTTGCACAGCAACGCGCCGCTACTTCCGCCCTAATGATATCTTTATGGCGTGTTCTCGAAGCCACGCTCAGATAATCAATATTCTAAAACTATTGTCGAACAGACGGTAAAACAGAACTAGTTCATTTCAAACAAATTGAAGCAATCCAAATATATTCCTCACGTTCTCACGTATTCCGAGCATGCTAATTCTTCATTGCAAATTTTTATCAGCACTTTTCTCAACTTTCAGATGCCAGTTTTGCCGCCACAGTAAACAAAGAACAGCTAACATGCTAACAGCACACGTTCTGGTTTTTGCATTCAGCTGTCTCCTTTTGCCTCTAAAAGCTAATTTTACATTGTATCAATATTGGAGCAAAACTAATTTTGTTTATTTTACAGGGACAGTGTACATTAAACAACATTTCTGTCAATGTATCAGCCAGAGAGGCCATTTTTCAGCTGCAGTCACACAGACATGCAGAACCACTTTACCTAATGATACGGCTGTGTTTATTAAGTTAGCTTTTTGTGTCTTAATGCTAATGCTACCATAATAGAAAACAATATTATTATTGTACAAAATACAATTAAGGACAAAACATTTGTTGTTCATTTTATTTCAGGTTAGCATTAGCATTGGGCGCAAACACCAACCTAATAAACACAGACGTATCCTCCGGTGAAGTAGTAAGATGATATAATTTAAAGATAAAATAATAAAAATTAAGGGGATTTCAGAACATTCGTGTAAACCAGAAGTTGCGGTGCGATGCTGTCTTCAGAGCCTATTAGGTTGGAACATTTCTACAGGATAATAAATTTAGACTAAAGCATGTTAATTTCATTGCATAGACTCTGGTTAGCTTAAGTTGATGTTTATGAGGAATATGCTAATAGCCTGACCAGCAAATGTAATTCGTTTTTATGTCATTGTTTGATCTTTGGATGGAGACAACAACAGCATTAATTAACAAGGGGTTCATTCTGAGAGGTCTGCCTCATGCCCAGAGTGAGTACCAGAAAATACTATTGTAAACTTGTTCTATACTTTTTTCTGGTACTTAGTATTGAGTATACATAAGCAGTAGATTATATTCCATTTTGTTCATTGTAAACCACAACATTGATCTAAAACAGCTCTGTAATAGAACAGGTCCATTGACAAAAATGCAGTACTGATAGGCCCCGCCTCTTCTAGTGACATTTCACTGTAACAAGCAGCAGATTGTCATTTACATGTCATTTTAGAACCCTACATGGATCACTCAGGAGTCTGAATGTTTAAATAATGACAAATTAGTACAGGGATGTGGGGTAGATGAAAACAGGAATTTTTTTAGCACTATTAATGAGCAAACACCATTTTAACAAGGTTGAAAGCTCATGTAAGTCAATTTTGCATGCAAAAGGGAATATTATGCCACATAACGTCAACTAAACATGATGTAGGACTGGCTGGTCAGGCTAGTAAATTGAATATAAAGATTGATCTGATTTCTTTGTCTAAATTTTCCACAAATATTCATATAAGTAGAATTTATATTTGGTTTGTAGTATTTTAGTCCGCTTCAGATAGGTATCCAAGCCTCGGCCCTCTGAGCATCAAACATTGCATTTGCCTATAGAAACCCGTTGCATTGTCTCAGCATTTGATTTTGGTTCACATCCTGATCTCAAATCAATGCCTCGAGGGGAGAGGTCTCCTGGCATGTTGGGAATTGTATAGCATGACTGCATTTAAGGTTCTATATCAAGGCCTGGTAATATTTGCATGTACTTCGTTTGTAATGCTTCAAAAAACAGTTTAAATCCATTGAAATTGGCTGTAAAAATGAAAAACCACAGAACATGCAGCTGTGGTGTTGTAAATTGGACCGGCAAAAGCATAACACAAACACAAGAGGAACAGTTTTATCTGTAAATGGATTTACTCAGTGCCCAATAAATGTATGTAAATGTATGTATGAAGTCTTTTAGCGCGGGCGACGAGGAGGCCCATGGTCAACAGTGAGGCTGAAAGGGAGTGAATGGAGCCCAGACACAAGTCAAGTCGTACTTACACTCCAGGGATAATTTGACTTTCATGCAGAGATGGGTAGAGAGTATAGCCGATAATTATGCCACGTACTATTACTTCAAAATACTATTACTCAAGTAGAAGTACAAACTCGATGTCCTATTAAATAATCCACAAAATCTGGGATAGATTACAAAAATCTGAAAAACTAAATCAAACTAAATATCTGAAGGAACAGTGCAAGAAACACAATTTTTCAAATAATGTAATAGTTAAAAATGTGAAAATGTAAAAAAAAAATTAAAGTTATCAGAGGCTCAGACAGATTTGGCAGCCAAATGTTTCAAGATGTCAGACTAATTACTGCAACCATCCTAAAACCATGGATAATTATGTATCTAGGTATAATATATGAGCTGTATTCTCGACCCTTGACAAAAAGTAGCAGCCAAATGCTAAACATAATAAACCAAATTTACCTTTCCTCACTCTCTCACAATGAAAAATGAGCGCAATTCACTACAAAATATATTCTGAATTGCGAAAAGTATTCAAAGTGGCATCTAAAAACGGCAAGCTGAATCCCATAAGTCGACCTTTTAGATCGTTATGGAGTTGAAACATAACATATTTACATTTTACCAACATTCATGCCAATATTCTTTACTGTTGACCCGATACAAACATCTCCTCATTGTATTTATAAGAATTAGTGAAATTTCTGTCTTATTTCTGCGACGCCCAGGCCGTAGATATGCACCTGTAGCTCATCTATACAACAACGCATTTTGGTTTGACGTTTGCCTTTAATTTTGATTGATTTGGTTGATTGGTTTGCAGAATGACTCATCTAACCAATAGGCATGCCCCAAGTCTGTTCTCCGACCTTTCTTGTTTGGGTGACCATCCACCACCCAAGGGATCCGATTTGTTCTTGCTTAATAGATTGTATGTTCATATATTTTGCAATATTTTACTTAGAGACCTCAAAATGTGTAGTCTATTTTAGCCTGTGACTGCTTTTTGTGATGAATGAACAACCGATCTTTGCAATTAGGAAAATTGGCAATGAAAGTCGTTCTTATTGCATTGCTGTCAGCTTATATGTTTTTACTTTGCCTCCAGTTGACGTCCAGGTCAATCTGTCGTAGTATTTGCGTAACTCAATGTCGTTGTCTCTATATTATTTAGATTAGATGTATAAATGGTGGTTTTAGTAACACATTATTTTATCTACTCTTGATTCATAGTACCTGCCTCAATAAGTACACTACGCTCACTTTGTTTACATGCACAGAGGAGTCAGAATGTGCCAGAAACTCAAATCAATTTGTCCCAGTTCTACAGCAGTTCAAAATGATGAATAAGTGTGAGCGGGGGGCTGCCAGACATTCAGGTGCGTCTAGTACTTTTGCATTAGCGCTAAAACTTTGTAGCTATAACTGCTATATTTATATAACCAGATTTAGGCAAACATAGACAACTGATTGATTTTCAGACAGGTTTTTTTTTTCCTCCGCATCACAAAGAAACACACTGAAATTACACAATTAAATTAGAAAAATACACTTGTTTCAGGCAAAAATGTCCTCGAAAAAAAAGTTTAATTATCTGCCTAAATAAGCTTAATAATCATACTTATTTACCGTTTATTTAGTAGAAATGTCAGATTTTTTGTATAAATTTAGGTAAATAAATCTTTGTGAAATTTACAGTGAATCTCAGGTGGTTTTTACGTTCAATTTAAGCACGTGGTTTTGTTCTGGTCCGCTGCGTTAAAGTGAAAGTAAAAACTAACACAGCTTCAGCGTGTTTATTTGCCCTGCGTAGAGTGAATAACTTGAGTCTGAAAATGATTTCTCTGCGCATGTAAAGGTAGTGAACGTGCGTTTGCTTGTACTTAATGAGGTCAGTACAATGCATTAAAGCGTACTGTAAAATAAGAGTTGACCATTTTGTTCTATTTGGACTATATATATATATATATCTTAATGTGATTTCATTTTCTGTTTTTATGTTTTGGATGAAGTCGTTCTAGCGTCAGTAGAATTAGCTTTGCCGTGAGCGATGTTATGCGAGCGATGCCAGTATGGACTGCATCTCGGGAATGCCTCTTCTCTCCTCCTCCTCTCCTCTTCTTTCTCTCCGATCTCTAATGTTTCATATTTTTTTTATATATATATATTTTTGTTATGAATGTTTTTTCTCTATCTTCTCTGCTCTGTCTTCTTTGGTGTGCAGTGATGCTTGCCAACCAGAAACGCAAGCTGGGTAACATGGGTCTCTCAAATTTGAATGAAATCATTGTTATACTACGACATACAATTGGAGCAGCAAATTTTGATTTTAGAATTACTTTCACAGTTCATTATTGTGGTGACGAACCCATGTTATCTACAAACTCCTAAAGTTTTTGCTTGGAGAACTTTGTTGAATTGCTATTAATTGATTTGATTTACAACAATATACCTCACTGCCACAGTTCAGCCTCACTGACCTGTTTCTATTTCACATTAATATAAATATAAATACAAATATATATAAATATAAATATAAATAGTAACTAAAATGAGCAATAACAAAGCGTGTTTAGCTGTAATAAGCCTAACCTAACTAAACATAGCTCAAGACTGTTAATACCTCAAATAACTTTAAAAATAATCTGTACTATAATCTATACAACATTAAAATCACCTTTATCATCACCTTTTCTTCGTTTCCTACCTTCTTCCTTTCTTCCCAACTATATTTTCTTCATCCTCTTTGTTTCGTCCTTGTTCCTCTCATTGACCTTTCTCTTCAATATAAGTCACACTAGTTATATCTCTAAATGAGCATATCCTTACAAAGATTTGTCACCTTCATTCCATGTTTATCGTCGCCGTAGTGTTGTGCGTATAGCCCTGTTAAACCGCTGAATCATTTGGTTGGCTTCTCCCTGAACATAATCATTTCCTTTCGATCTTAAACGGCGATGTTACATGACTCGTTCGGACATTTTAGCGCCTTCTTCTAAGACGGGAGGTAATGATCCATCAAATTGTGCTCGGAGCATTTTAACAGGGTCTATAGCGAAGCAGAGTGAACAGATTCTATTACTAGTCAATCTCTCACTCTTATGTCATCGCCACAGTACCAGTAATGACCAACAGGTGTCGCTGTTGTCCTATCTTGTTCAATTAGCTTGAATTTACGAAAAAACATCTTAAACTAGTCTTGTTGAGCAAGATGTTTTGAGTAAATGAAGCTTCAGCTGCTAAAGATGAACAGAAAACTAGCAGCGACACAAAACACAATCCGCACACTCAAACTTAGAGCTGCACAATATAAGACAAATATGATATTCAATCAGTATTTCAAAATGTGATTCTAATCCTGTTCATGTAATTAAATTAGAAGAAAATTGCTTCGTAAAACTATACCTGCTTTTTTTCCCGATGATGTTATATTTGAAGTACATTGTAATTACATACTACTACAGGTTGTTTCACTCTGCGTTATATATTGTGCTTAATATTGTACTACTTGTAAATAATCATACGTAAAAATTATAATAACTGCACCTTAATTACGCATGCATGAAACTTAGAATGATATATATTTTTGAATCATGAATTATTGTCATATACTGTAAAAAAAAATGTGCCGCAGTTTGCCTCTTTTAATGAAAAAACATAATGCTATTTTTCAACATTTTGTTGTTTTACTCTGGGTACTTTGAAGGCCATGTGTGTATATAACTTTTGCACACATATGAATAGATTAGATGAAGCGATCGTGAGTTTTGAAAATAGAAAACAAAAATTGACTATGTGGACAAACGTACCCTTTTGTTCAAACTTCAACCTCAATAAAACCAGAAAAAAAGTTGCTTCCAAAAGTGACCGAAGGGTTATTTATGGGGTTACAAAGTCAAGTGAAGTTATTATAAAGTGTTACCAAAATTAAAGACTAAACAAGGACTAAAACTATTTATCTAGATCTAATTATTTGAATATTTTGAATGCCAACCATTGCTTTAGGCTCTTTTAGATAACATTTCTATCAGGTTCAAAATCTTGAATCATTCAAACTTCTATTGTAACATTTCCTTTCTTGTGTTGCTCAGGTTGATATTGCAATAACAGTACTTTTATATTGTGCAACTCTATACTCCAAAAGAATCTTGCCCTCACACTTAGGCCTTCTCTCTCACCTCTGCTGACACCTCAGACCATCACTCATTATTCTGTCCCTTTAGGAAAGAGGTTGAAATCTCCCAATATCCTTCACTTCTTACATGGTTCACTCTCACACACGTTTCATTCAGACACTCCTGGTCCCATGTGAAATTATACCTCACCTTTGTAAGACCACTAAATCCCGAAGGTGGACAGAGATGCCAGAAACAGAACAAGAGAATTGTCCCTTCAAAACCACATGACTCAGATACATACAATTTTAATCATCCTTAAAGGTGCTGTACCTGGTTTTTACGGCCTTAAAAAAATGAAAAACAGAACCAGAACAGTTTGCAGCGGTCAAACTGTGTTCCTCACGAACTACTGCACAGTGGTCTCATTTTGACCTTAAGAGCTGCTTTTACATTAGATCTGTGCTGGGGCAGAATCAGGTACCGCTCCTTTAAGTTGAAGTAAAAAGTAGTGTCTATTAAAGGAGTACTGTATACTTAGCAAAATATGTTCTATTCTAAATAATATACAACATAAATATAATAAAAATGAATAATGACATTTCTAAATAAATGAATGAGAAGTAACAAACCATGAAATAAGTACAAAAATAACAAGAAAAGAGCTTCAATACATAAATGCATATATTATTGTATGAAAAAAAGAAATATTATTAAATTGAATTGATTCTGAAAGTTGTAGGCGAGAGGTGGGTAGAGAGACTACAAAACTGTTAAGGTCCCTTAGTAAGCTTTACAAACATTTACAAGCATTAATGAGCACTAGTTATTAGTTTATAAGCACTTATACACAAGTATTTATAGATCATAAATGTTATTAAACCATTAACAAACACATGTATGTGTTATCAAACCATGTTTATAAGAGTATTAATACAACGCTTACTAATATATTCAATAACCAAGTGCAACTTGTGCTTTTTAAAGCCATATAAATAATTCACTAAGGAGCTTTATTTTAAAGCGTTACAGAATATTGTCACATCAAAACAAAAATATACACAAATGATTAAAAGTAAAATGATTGCAATTTGTTTAGATGATGCATAAAGAAATGATAAACTTCTGCATAAATATCAAACTATAATCTCCAGATACGACATGAACACGCACACACGCACACACATAAACACACACATTGATAACCCACAGTCTGCGCTGGTGCTGATCTGTGTTGCCTTTCCTTAAAGCCAGCTGATTCGTCCCACTCTTCCTCCTCTCACCCCCCTGTGGTAAGGCCAATGGTACGCTCCGACGGTAACGCCCGCCTCCCCCCTTCCCCTCTCATCATATCCCCCCTCTTCCCCTCACCCTCACCCCGGCAGCATCGCCCCGGGTCTGGTCCCTAAACTCTGGCTTCTCGTGGTGGCGGTGGTCGTGGCCTCCCTACCGTTGTCCGCTGCAGCATGTCCACAGTTGTGTACATGATTGTGTGTTTGTGGTCGGGTTGAGACTTTTGTGTGTTTTTATACATGTGGTGAGAGAGCGGATGCTAGAGGGTAATCTGCCGTGTATATGTGCGCAGAGGTGAAAAGAGTGAAGATTAGTTGTCGAAGAAGCCTATAAACACTTGAATTAGCACTCATTATTATTTTGATTCGTCAATGAATACAACGTAGTGATAATATTGAAAGTACTTTATGTCGCTGATACAATAACCCAACCATCACAGTAATCCCACATGGTAAATATTGTGTGCTGTGCTAAATAAAGAGCAGAATGAAACACGTTTTAGTTCATTTTTGAGTCGTATAAGCTTTATGTTACTGATTCAACATTCCACGTCTGAAATGTTTAAAGTAACAAATAAATATTGAGCACCAAAAAATATAGTTCCAGCTTTCATCTTTTCATGTCGATATAGTAATAATGGTGACAGGCCTAGTCTAACGATTGCACATTGAGACTTTTTAAATACATTTTTAACCAAATAAAGGTTGAAATATGGTGACTGAAGGCTTCTCGATAGATGAATAAAGTGTATTGATGATAATCAGAAATAGTTTATTCTTGTTTTACATTTTGATTAAATAATGCCACTACCTTTGTTAGGAAAATATCATGTTTAAGAGTCTGCATAGACCAGATAACGATCATGATTATCAAAACACAACTACGATTATTTTATGATTAGTCACAATTAATCGATTAATCATTGCGACCCTTCATAATACCACTTTTAATTATCAGGAAATATATTGTAATAGCAGTGTAATAAAACATAATAAACATAATAATAGCACATTAGTCTTTTATAGCATTTTTTCAGACACACAAAGGTGCTTTCAAATTGTGTGCGATATACATTTTTTTCCACAAAGTTGACCTTGACGTTACAGATTAAAAACATTTGAATATGTGCCTATATAGTAACTTTGACCTCTACATTTGCGACAGGGTTTTTGCCACTTTTGGATGTTGTGTTTAAGTGTGTGTGAATGGATGTTGGAGGTTATATTTCTCTGTTGCTGGTCCTTTTTTTACCCGGCGTGCTGCTTTGCCCGTGCCCCGCAAACCGCTTCCTTTGTTGGGTGTGTTTTAAGAGCTTCCTCACTGGTGCCATCATCATCACAGTCACAAAACCCCCTCCTCCTCCTTTCACTTCACCGGACTTAAATATCTTCCTGTCTTCTCCTCTTTTCTATCGTTTGATCTATTTTCTCCTGTTTTCTACGATTCAAAAACCCTGTCTCTCGATCTCTTCTCTCTATTTCACATAATTACTGTTCCTCCTCTTCACTTTTGTAACGGTGGTCTAAGGACACCCTCTGTGGTCACATTGTGGTAGTACATGCACAATTTGGAACGAGCACTCCTCAGAAAGAGTCGTTTGCTGCGCGTAACAGTGCAGTTTAGGACAACCATGTCTGTTCTGCAACGCGTCAACAATTTGCAACAATTTGAGTTTGACAAGAACTCAAAGATGTCTGTACTTGAATGCAATTGTTGGTATGGGAAAAGCCAAATTCAGGAGGAAATGAGTTCAATTATGGCAAAAAATTGCAACGTTAAATAAGATAATTTGTGAATAAGTGATTGAATTAAGTCATATTTATCGTAATTTGAGTATATTTTGCAAGATTTTGAAGATGGGACAAGTATTTTGTTTTTTCTTATTTCGATTTCATGATGCAGTAGGTAATTTCAAGTGAAAAAATGTGTGCATTTTATTTTAAGCAAAGTAAGACATTTTATACTTGTTCAATTTGCAATCAAGTTTAAGACCAAAATCTATTCAAATCAAGATCAAACCTACTTGATTCAAGCACTTATTCACTTACTATCTTATTCAAGATTGTAATTTTAGCAAATAATTACATATTATTACATTTTAGCAAGACTATAATGCAATTTTTCTGTAATTTGTACAGTAAAAAGTTTAAATAGAAAGACATTTTGAGCAATTAATTAAGTATATAATTTGAAATTTACCACCATAAAGCAAGAAAAAAATGCATTTGGATTAACAGTAACATTTCAAACTATTATATTATGATGATTCTTCCTGAAAAAGTACAGCGTCAGACTTGTGTTGTCCCAGGCTGCACTGCGCTGTGTGGAGAACGACTCGCTCTTTGCAGCAGTGCTCCCTGCTCTTTGTGGGATTAGCTTTGAAACTATTAATGAATGAATGACCTCTTGGAAAAACTCAAATGGCAACAAACAGCGTCATGTTTATTTATGCGGGTAAAGAAAAGGTTTTGTTCAAAGAAAACTAGAGAGAATAAAACGTTTGAAGCTTTGTATTGAATTTATCATTGCAAAATGTCATTTAGGAGTTGGAGCTTGTATTTAAGTGGAAATAAGAAATAATCAAAGTTAAACCATAAATACATAATTTTATCTGCGAAGACCACACAATAAAACCTACAAATTAGTTCACATTTCTTAACAAAATAAAAATTGTAATTTATTGGAAGATTGTGAATTTGAAAACAGGCAAATTGCAGCAACAACAACAATAACAACAACAACAACTACTACAACAACAAAATTATAAATTAATTATTAACAATTAGGGGATGTCAAGATGTGGTTTATTGATAATTATTCAGGTCACAATATAATTGAATTAATTAATTTGTAAAAACAAATATACATTCAAACTACACTCCAAAAGTAAACCTAAATTTGCCATAACTTTTGAAATTTGATTTCATAAAACTGTGAAATGATAAATTCACTGTTGTTTTTTTCATGCTGACAATAATTATGAATAATTGTGTAAAATCTTGATGTTATAATAATCAATAATAAGCAATAATCGTAACTGTAAACTTTAATATTATGACATGCCTCAAAATAAATAATGAAACACAGCAATACAAAGTCACTTCAGTGTCTGTAAATGTGGCTTTTGTCTGAGGGAAGGAGCAGCAGCGGCAACATAAATAAATAAATTAGTTTGAGAATAGCACTGAGTGAAATTACTGAATATTTCATCATGGGCTTGTGTTCTCGGGAGTTTATCCGGGACAATAGGCAGTGCCACTAAAGCGTCACAAAACCCCTCAGAATGTGCAATATGAAAAATAGCTGTTTATCCCAGTTTAATTTTGCTTTCGTAATGATAAAGTGAAGCCATTTACAAGTAGCATCCGTTGACGTGCAGTAATGACATTGCGTCATGAGAAAGAAATGTTTTAATAAAAGTTGATTTGATGCCATTTCCCAGCTGTAGACTTAACTCTCAAAGGCAAATTTAACTCATTTTGAGTTGTGTAACGCTGTAAAATGGGTGATAAACAAACAGTTGTCATTTTTTTTATTTATTAGTTTAGATTATACTAATTACACTTTTATTTTGTTTATTTTATTTTATTTTATTTATTTATGCTTATCTCCTTCTGTTTTTATTTACTTTTCCTATTTTGTACCACAGTACTAATGGGGATTCATACTCCATACCATAGTACAGGAGGCTATACACAGCCTAATAAGTGGTCAACAGTTCAGCCCCCTCTAGCTGTAGCCGATAGTACTGCTGTTGTGTCCTCGGGCTAAGACAAAGTAGGTGATGGCTGTTTGTTGCCAGGTGAGTTTTGCGTTGGGGTCTAAATCTGAGCATGACTGCCCGATTCTCTCCCTGATCTCGTATCAGTAAATTTTGATGGGATTTTGCCGGACGCAAATTGATTAACTCTTTCTGTGTGTCTCCATGTTGTGAGTGCGTGTGTTTACTGTGTTATACCTCTTTTCACTGCTATGGTTTCAATCCATGGGTGAAATGATACGTATAACAAAAATTATGGCATTGGTTTAGGGACCACATATTGATGGCAAACTACGTGGTAATTGTATGCTAGGTAGCGGTTATTCAGATTTGTGTTGGTATTTAAAAGGCTATAATTGATGATTGATGTAATCTTCCATCAAGTGCTTTATAAATGCAAACCTCTAATTAAAGGTGCACTATGTAACTTTTCTGGTAGAGTGTCCACCACCTGTGAGCTTCCATGAATATGTTTTGCCAGAAATGTTCCACGGTGAGATATTAAACATATTTTAAAAAAACAAAACGAAAACACCAGATTAAACACGCACTTTTATTGCCTCGCCACAGATCTGACCTGATAGTGCTGGTCTCCCTGGTGATGGAGTTGTTTAATGCCATACTGCGGAACATTCCAAGTATCTCATGACTGGAATACTTTAGAAGAAGTATTGACCTTTTAAACATTTATAAACAAAATCATTTTAAATATGGGAATGGAGGCAAAGGTGAATTGGAACATAATGTGATTTCACTGGGGAAACTAGGATTAAACTCAGAATATCACAAAATATGAAATACTAAAGTAGTTTTAGCAAAAGAAAAGCACTTGTAAGTGAGATCATAGCCTGGTTTAAACACATTTACTATTGGATTCTACATTATTTGTTTATTGAATATGATATTATAATAGAGACTTATCATTTTTGATAATAAATACTACAGAAATGTTGACCACACAATAGTTTAACATTTTATCTACAGATATATTACATACTTTGCCACAAGTTGTAATTTTGAGGATAGAAAATGTCCAAATTCACAATTGTTTCTTATTTTTTAGTTAGAAAGACTATTTTGACAAACAAAGCAACCTATACATTATTATATGCCATTATTTTATTATATATTTTTTATTTTTTTTATTGATATTGATGTAAACAATCTTCCAAAATGTACTTTAGGATGTAAAATTTAGATTGATACTATTGATACCCTCCACCATGAAAGTTGCACCTTTAAGAACGCCTTTTACTACAAGTTACCCATTGATACGCGGCCCCTAAACTAAAATGTTCCCAATTATGATTCAAAACGTGTCTATTCTGGATTTATGATGTAACCGTATGTGTGTGTGTGTGGGTGTTTTCCGTTTGCGTCCTGTGTTTTTTGCCTGGTAAAAACACCAAACCCCACCAAAAGGGACTGCAGAACTCTGAAGAGAACGCCAGGATCTCCATCACCTTCTTCCGGCTTTTCCGCGTGATGAGGCTGGTCAAGCTGCTGTCGCGCGGGGAGGGGATTCGGACCCTGCTGTGGACCTTCATCAAATCCTTTCAAGTGAGGGGAGAAGCGGACACTACATGCTAAAAGGGCTCAGGCAGACAATCCAGGAGCTCAGACTAGTTTCCTTTCCTTGCTTCTTCCATTAACCCCCATTTTTATTTGAAATATTTTATTATTATCTTATTTGAAATTTTAGGGGTGTAAGAATTCACTAATATCACACTTAAAGCTCAGTTAATTGTCTTTGGAATAGTTTCAGATTCAGTGGTGGAAGAACTACTACATTGTATTACTTAAATAAAAGTACCCTAAAGAAAGGGAATTAAAAAAAAGTTTAAAAAAAGAAAAAAGTATTGATTAAAAAAACAAGGAACAAATATTGAAATATTGAAACATATTATATATAGTAGTTTTTGTGGCCAGCCTTGAACTTAAATGTTTAGTCAAGATGTCCGCATGAAGGTGCTAAATAACCCCCCACAACATACAGAAGTACTTTATACTTTTCAATCCAATTAAAAAATGTGTAGAAAATACAGATGTAGGCCAGTAAAAGTAAAAAGTATCCATTGTAAAATGTTCTTGAGTAAAGGACACATGGCGAAGTACTTTTAGTTTTGTACTTTGTGACTTCCCACACCTGTTGGTTTTGTCACGATAAAAAGCAGAAAAAAGTTGCCTTACAACATGTTATAATTAGATGCAGACAGCACACGGCAGTCTCATTTTGACCCCAAAAGCTGATTTATAATATATTTGTAACACATTTTGCTCAACTACATGGCCTAAAATCAGGAACACAAAGAAAAAAAGAAATATAATAATATAGATATAATATAGACTGTAGTTTAGATCAGGGTAAGGACATTTAGTTTAAGGTTAAAGTTGATTTACAAAGGGGAAGAGGTGAGGAAACGAGTGCGCTTGGTCATTTCAGAAGATTAGTTGTAGCTTGAACTTTGAGGCAGAGAATTCTTCCTAAAATGAACCAAAACCGTTCAACCTTCCTTCTTTATATCCTTGCTCTCTTCCTCTTCGACATCTAACTCTTCTGTTTCTGCTCGACTCTGTACTAACCGTCTGGGAGCGGTCCATCTCCTTTAGACATAAGCTCTAGATAAGTCTGACCGAGCACTGCACCAAAACATGAAATCATTTGATAGAGAGTCATAGAAATATAATACAATCTGCTCTCTCCCTTGTGTTAGCTGTAAGAAGGGTCATTTCACACATTCAAATTGTCAAATTGAAACACTTTTGAATAATAAACCCAAAACATATGGAGCATGGACCTCAGAGTAATTTTTCTTTATATTCATGCTTGGTTCCTTCCTGCAGCTTGGTTCCTTCCTGCAGCTTTTTAGCATTACTTTAAGTACTAGAGGGCACTGGAACTTGAATATTTATTTAATTTGCATGATATGAATGACCAATGCAGTAACAAGTTATTCTGTTCTAGGTATTAGTTAAGTTACTTTATATTTAATTTAATTTAGTTTTTTGCAGTTTGTTTCTAAAAGTACAGTGTTTAATTTTTTTTGTATATCTAATTGGGATACTGTACAATTACATAAAAGCATAAAAGCAGAGTAAAACATTTTTAAAAACTCAAACAAAAAATGGACATTGATTACAAGACAGTAAAAGTACAGAGACAATAAATGTACAGTAAAATGCTAGATCAAAGTTTTAAATACTGTGGCCGCTTTTGCGAGTTGCCGTAACTTAATTTGATATTGATTTTGGCCTGTTCTTCCAGACACAAGGGTAAAGTTAGCCAGGAGCTCAGTTAAGTGTGAAACAGAGCCACGTGTTGGCCTGTGGACTGGGCTCGTGGCTAAGCAAGAGAGCAGAATGGAGCTTTGTTTTCACTCCTGGGTCAGATGATTTGTCTTTGCCTGTTTTTGGTGTTTGTGCCACATTGGCTGGGCCTGGTCACTATCAATCACATGAGCAGTCATTTACATTACACAAAACAAACAAACTAAATGGTTAAAATTATTGAATTCTGAATATCTCTCTTGTACTGACTTAAGTACTACTTCTAGATGTATTTATTTAGTAGTTCTATTTTTGACTTATTTTTCTTGAAGGTGTAACTTCTCTAGTGGAGAGTGCACCAACTGCTTGTCAACATGAAGATCTTATAGTTTCGCCTGCAATGTTCCACAGTATGGTATTAATTGTGTTTAGACCTGTCATTTGACCTGCTTGTTTCCACTGGGATAAACAGCTGTGTTAAATGACTTATTGTGGAACATCTCCAAAGATACGCAGGGGGCGGACCCTCCACTAGAAAAGTTACACAGCACGCCTTTAAATTACAATGTTTTAACTTACATTAGACGCTGAAGTGTCCACATATTTTCTTAGTACAAGCAGATGTCAGTGGAAACGTGCAATAGCGCTCTGCTGGCTCACTGTGCTAGCTAATGCTAACGTTTATCAAAACATCCATCCATCCAAAATATAAAATAAATAACCAACAACAATTCAAGTTTTAAGTTAGGAGTACTCGATAGTTTTTAGTGTGTAAATTATATAGATTATTTCAGTGTTTGGCTTTATTTCAATATTCATTATGCCTCAAAATTAGCATTAGTGTTAGCATTGAGACACAAACATCCCTTTTTAAACACAGAAGCGTCCTCCAGTGTATTCACCTCACTTGTAAAAGTCTTAAATCATCAGTGACTCTCAATCTGCCTGATCTGTCAGCATTTATTGATTTTAGAGCGACTTAGCAAAAACCCATAGAACTAGACCGAAAATAGTTACGCTAACACTGAGCTAGCTGGGTGTCGTCATGTACAGAGCCCATTTTCTTAACACAAACGGGAACAGATAATAAAGAATGAATTCACATGAGTCAAAATAAGATACAAATTCAGAATTCAAATCATTTCCCCTTTGCGGCGCAGTCTCAGGCTCTTGATAGTGATTGGCCTCTTGCCTTTGTGTAGAATGACATATCCACGTTGAACTGTTCTAACTTGTCCCTCTCCTCTTCAGGCTCTGCCCTACGTAGCTCTACTTATAGTGATGCTATTCTTCATATATGCTGTTATTGGGATGCAGGTAAGCTGACTCCGACACTCCTCTACGTCCTGTTGGTGTTTTTCCCTCTTTTGTAGCTGGCCTTCTTCCTGTGTCTTTCCTCATTGTGAGTTGTGAGTCATACAATTATTTTCTCCGACACTTTTGACTTTTATGATTTAGTTTTTGATGTGTTTTCTTAAGTGGTTGTTTGGCTTGAAGCTGCTGGTTTACTAAATGTTGTGTACAGTATGCACCTGTTCTGAACAATGTGTATGTCCTTTGTGCTGTGACTGCCTCGTGATTCTCTGCAGATGTTTGGTAAAATAGCACTTCGGGACAACTCTCAGATCAACAGGAACAATAATTTCCAGACGTTTCCTCAGGCAGTGCTGCTCTTGTTCAGGTAAGCCCACACTGCATCTCAATTCTGTATCTATTATTCTGTATCAGGCTGCATACTTTTACTCCTAATATTTTGTTTGAAGAATATGGTTTAATTTTTCTAATGTTTGTGTTTATACCAGATGTAATGATATTTCCTTCTAATTAAATCAACTAAAATTATAAATCAGATATTATGTCCTGATGTGTCTATGTTTTTAAATTGAAGCACCTCCCAGAGCGACGCTACTGAAACTGTGAGAGCAGAATGTGAGATGGGTCACTGATGATTCTCAGTGCTAAACGTGTAACATAAATGTGCTGCAGAGATGGAAACTCACATGTGCCTATGACCTTCTAATTTATTTTTGTTATGGGCTGTCAAGCCATAATGGATATGCACTCGAGCGCTTAATTATTTTTCTCAATAACCCAGTTCTGCCACACAGGCTATGCTAGCAAAGGCTTATATTTATTACTTTATTTTGTTCCAAATTCAGGTACTGTTAGGGCTAGGTTTGAGAACTGTTTGTTTAAAGTGCCTCTGACAGGTTGGACGACTCATTGAATTAAAATACAGTTAAGATAAATATACATTTTGCGTGGGGGTCTAAATCTAGTTGAATTTTGCTAAAAAATTAAAGAAAAATGTTATCCCAGAATAGCTCATTGTTTTAGGTTTATAATTTTACTTCCTGTTTGTAATTGATTACATCACACTAGGAAATTACCCAGTAAACACTGGGCAAAAATTTATCAAATGTCACAATTATTTTTGCTTGAATAAAAATATATGAGAGCGCCTTTATTTTGTTGAATTAATGTTTAGAGTCAAAAAAAGTTGTTCCTTTATGTAAATTCTGCATAAACTTTGACTGGAATGAGTGTCCCTTCCTGATTTCACTTCCTGACTTTTCTTCACAAATATCCATTCAATTGGTGTAAAACTATCATTTAGATGTACAACAGGTATAGATGCACCAGATAAAATAAAAATGTGATAATCGTAAAAACCTGTCATACGTCACTTTAACGTTTGGGCTTTGGGACAGGTTTGCAAATCGGGTCTTGGTCTTCGGTGAACAAAAACAGCAGGATGATTTGTTGGTGGTGGAGATCAGAGGCACAGAATGGCAACTGCACTTGTATCCCACTGAAACGTGAAACATCATCCATGTAAATCCCTCTGGTTCCCCTGTCCCAGATGTGCGACAGGCGAGGCGTGGCAGGAGATCATGCTGGCCTGCTCTCGGATGCGTCCGTGTGAAAAGGGCTCGACTCACGAGCACAACAGCACGCACCCCGAGGACTGCGGCAGCCAGTTTGCCATCATCTATTTCGTCAGCTTCTACATGCTTTGTGCCTTTCTAGTGAGTAATATATGCTACAGTATTGTTGTGACTGGAGGAAAAATGAAGTTAACTATAAAATGAAGAAGACTTTTTCAATGAATAACTGACATCAGAGCTAAATATTAAAGATTTTAAGTAAGCAACTATTTCCAGGGTACAAATGTCAGTGAGATTGAATTTTTTATAAACAGGTCAGGAAAAATATACATTTCCTGCCTCAAAATAAGATTTGAGCTTCATAAAGTATATTTTATGGTAAAGTATGTGATATATTTATAAATAAAATGGAAAAACTTTTGTGGGCTCAACATTTCTGGACATACTGTATGTGACTGTAAATAAAAAAATAACCTGGGTTAATATTGTTAATTAACAATATAATTGTACTAACTAAAAAATTATAATTGTGAATTTTTTTTAAGCAAATGTAGTATAAGGGCCAACCTCCCCCCCCCAAAAAAAATGCAGAGCACTACGAGAATAAACTAGTAAATTAACGAGAATAAACAGGTAAATTAACGAGAATAAACTCATTAATGAACAAGAATAAACTCGGAAATTAACGAGAATAAAGTCATACATTTATGAGAATAAATTCGTAGTCAAAATAAAGTTGTAAACTTTTAGGGGCCGGTGTCAACGTGACGTCCAGGCCAATGGGCTTGGAAGAGTAAACATCTTAGAACTACATAAAAGCAAGACAGATCGCCACTGCAATTTAGCAGCCCCTTTCCTGGCCTCAGGCCCGCGGTACCGGGTTTGGAGCTCTGGCCTCAGGCCCGCGGTACCGGGTCTGGAGCTCTGGCCTCAGGCCCGCGGTACAGGGTCTGGAGCTCTGGCCCTGGCGCAGTGCGCACACAGGTCCATAGTGCAGTGTTGTAAAACCTATGCACACAAATTCAATTCAATTCAATGTATTTTTGTAACGCCCCAAAACACAACAGTAGTTGCCTCGAGGGGCTACAGTGGAAAAAACAAAATTAACAATATAACTTATATGAACAGTGTCTTTATACAAAGTTTAGAAGGGTGAAGCGGCCGAAGTCGAGGGAGCAGATTATTGGTGAAAATCCTCCAAGACTCCCTCACCTGCGGCTGTGGCTCTGAGCGCGGTCAGTGTCCTGCCCAGTGCCCAGGAGCTGAGCTCCACACGCAGAGCCTTAAACAGAAGGACATGGGGGCACTGCACGGGGGAAATGACTGTTTGTGATGTCTAAAAGGCCCGCATTATAAAGTTTGATATCTATTGTGGGCTTTTGTGTTACCTTTTAACTCATCCAAGCCATTTTGACTACGACTTTATTCTCGTTAATTTACAAGTTTATTTTTGTTAATTTATGAGTTTATTCTCATAGTGCTCTGCATTTATTTCTTTTTTTGGGTTGGCCCTTATACTCCGTCGTACAAATGTTGAATATATAGGCCAAAAAATTTACCTAAATGTACAGAATGTTTTTTTGTCCGGCTGTTTTTGACACATTTATTTTGATTTTGTCTTTCCGAAAGTTCCGTTTTCACAAACTTGAGAAATAGTAACACGTTAGACATGATTTCACTGTTTTGTCACATTCTCAAAAATTGTGAATAATCGTTAAATTGTAACACTAAAATCTGATATCGTGACATCCCAACATGTGAGTGGTAATTTGTCATATTTTGTGGTTAATCGCTTTCATTTAAATCGCATTATGTTCCTTTTTGCCTCCAACTGCATATAGAGAATGTATTTGTCTACATACTTTTAAAGAGTCTATATGAAAACTTAATAAATATATTGAAAAAGACTAAATCTGTACTTGTTGGAATTGCTTGGTAACAACAAATTATCAATCTGATTGGTGTAGTGGTTTCATCCATTTTTATTTCAAGCACGGCTGAACTGTGAGCATTTCCCTTAAAATACAAAGCCAGATAATATTTTGAAACATTTCAGATCAAATAAGTGAACAAGTTTACTACTACTCAAACCAAGATTTATAAGATAAGTCATTTTAGACAGATCTTTCTTTTTGCTATATCCCTGTGTGGGATCTGTCCTCTACTTGTTTCTATGGAGACGTTATTGCTGTGCCAGAAATGCTCCAGTATGGCATTATTCATCGACCTGTAACTTGACCTGGTGCTTGTTAAGTTTAATGCCCTACTGTGCGGTACCCTCCACCAGAAAAGTTAGATAGTGCACTTTTAATCTATTCTAACGATTCTAATGCTATTTCTACTGCAGATTATTAACCTGTTTGTGGCCGTCATCATGGACAACTTCGACTATCTGACTCGGGACTGGTCCATCCTGGGTCCTCACCATCTGGACGAGTTCAAGAGGATTTGGGCTGAATACGACCCAGAGGCTAAGTCAGTTTTACACAGATTCAAATGCAGTTGCATCACTCAACAGTTTGTAGATTTAAATTGATAAATTGATGTCATCTGTTTTTAGGGGCAGGATAAAACACCTGGATGTTGTGACACTGCTTCGTAGAATCCAGCCTCCACTCGGCTTTGGAAAACTGTGTCCTCATAGAGTGGCCTGCAAGGTACTTTACACAATGCTGCTTTATCTTTCAAGACCTTGGTTTGGTCCTGTTCAAGTCCAGCTTTAGTTCAAGCTTAGTCACAATGTAATGTGTTGTGTGTGGAGGTTTGAAGGGAGTTTTCGCTACGCAGCCCAGACATATAAAAAGAAGCAAGCAGCTGTCACCAAAATAGTAACTAACTTCTTTATTTTGTCAAAGGTCAAGCTTTTCCTTGGTGGTATAATGGGTATGGCATTAGAAGTATGGCATTCACACTGCAGGTCAACTGAGATTTTTTTGCCCATATGTGACCTGTATCCGATTTTTTCTGGACAGTGAGAACGGCACACATCCGATTTTTCCAAATCCAACCCAGGCCACTTTCGTATGTGGAAAAAAATCTGATATGTATCCGCACTTTTACAATGCGACTTCAGTCTGAACGCTCACGTCCTCAGATCCGATCTGAACGTCATCAATTGGTTGCATTTCCGGGATAAACCTCACAATTCTGAGTCGAAGTGGAGAGAAATGGCAGTGGAAGAAGGAAGAGGTTTGTGAACCAATCAATATACGAAGTGACAAATCAATTCAGGCAAAAATAGAGGGTACGTACCGTAATCGGGCGGTATTTAAGGAGATTGCGAAGGAGTTTGCCGAGCGAGGGATTAAGTGCTCCCGGCTGAAAAAGAAACTAAGGACATCAATAAAAGGGTACATGCGGTACATGCGGCCGGGTAACGTGCCACATCGAGCTGCATTCCATTCACACCAGACAAAAACGGCAGTCGCATTTTTTTCTGATGTGAACGACACATAAAAAAATTCTATTTAAACAAATAATCCGAATTGGGCCTCATACCCTGCAGTGTGAACGTAGCCTAACACACTGAAGATAGGGTTCGAATCCTGGTCAGAACAGACTCTTGACTGTTACAGTTTTTAATACCCAGCATGCAGTGTTCTTCACAGCTGTTAAACTTGAGTGGGTGAGCCGAGGATCCAACTTGAAACTAACAGCTCCAACAGTGCAGGCTGTTCTGCGTAAATTGTAGTGTAGTAGATTCACCCCACACCTTTGAATCCTCAAGACCAGACTCTGGAGCTTTGATATTGCCTCTACGTATCAACAAAATGAAAGGTTGATGTGAAATAACATTTCTTAATTTCTTCATGTTGGCTGCCCTGAGACAGAGAAAAGGATTATGGTCTATGTAATCCAATCTGCTTTTACTGGATCACTGCAGAAAACCTTTGCTTTTTATGTCAAGGAGCTTGCCATGTTCATTGACTTTATTCGTATATTCTTTGTTGCTATAAAGATTGTTCAGAAAGCTTCAGTCTACCTGTCTTTATTGACATATGTCTGAGTATGTATGATTGTATTGTGTTTTCAGCGCCTGGTGTCGATGAACATGCCCCTGAACAGTGATGGGACGGTGATGTTCAATGCCACTCTGTTTGCTCTGGTCAGAACTGCACTCAGGATAAAGACTGACGGTAATGGAATAAGAATAATTAAAAGAATACTAATAAAACATCATAATCACTTAGGCATTTGTTATCATTTTGTTCATTACTTACATTAGTTGAGATCAGACTATTATCTCATCTTGAGCAGTTTTTTCTTTACTTATTTTTTGTTATGTTTCAAAGCATTTTTGATGGATAAGTTTTCCCTTCTTTTTTATTTATTGATCTTTATTTACCTAGGTCGAAAGCTCTTTTTCAAACACAGTTATCTTCCTCTAAAATAAGAAAGTTGCAGTTAATACCCCAATGTCTTTAATTCATTCGTTCATTAACACAAAGGCTGAAAAATTTGGATGCAAGAAAACAATTTAAAAGTATTTTTAGCGAGTCAGTCAATCACGATTAGTAAAACTACTCTAAATGTTTTTTCCATTCTGAATTCCAGTCATTTTCAATTGTGTTTTTTCATTATTGCTTATTTTGAACTTGTGTGCAGGTAATCTTGAACAAGCCAATGAGGAGCTGAGGGCCATAGTGAAGAAGATCTGGAAGAGAACCAGCATGAAGCTCCTCGATCAAGTGGTTCCCCCTGCTGGAGGTATGAAAGCTCATGTTTGAGCTAGACATTTAATCCACTATCTACTACTATTCTATATTCCTTGGATTTTAATTAAAAATTATATATATATTTTGTTTTCAGATGATGAAGTAACTGTGGGGAAGTTCTATGCTACGTTTCTCATTCAAGAATATTTTCGCAAGTTCAAGAAGAGGAAAGAACAGGGGCTGGTGGCCAAGGTGCCTCCCAAAACGGCCCTTTCTCTGCAGGTAGCGTGGCTGTGGCATTACGGGGACATATAGCATTTCATAGGACCATGTGATGCAATGAAATGACAGGAATCCATGAGTTTCACATTATGCAAACTTTAATGAGCTTTTACTCTTGCTTCAGCTGTGTTTCCTCTTCATTAATGTACTCAAATTTGTCATTTGATTCATTCCTGCATGTTTGAGTAATTCTGTTTCTGCAGCTTTGACAAAAGCACTTGATATTTTCTCAAAAAGAGCTTGGACCATGTATATTTGTATGAATGGGTGCTGCAGAGCTGCCCTTTGGCTAATTGATCAACTTTATATAAAGCCTCTGTGCTCCGCTCAGACAGCTTTGTCTTTGCCGCCACCACCGCACATCCCTCATGGTGCATTTACCAAAAGACCACCACGCACAGCACTGGGGGGAGTGAACGTGTGCTCCTTTAAAGTCCTGTCCTACCTGTGTGACGGAATATGGTTTCTACTTTATGAAGCTATAGCTACAAAATAGTAACTGAGTGATTATATACTGGTTTCTTATGAACAGACCTCAGCTGTTATCACTTGGCTGTTTTGCAGCTGCACTCTACTGCCTTCTCAGAAGTGTCCCTGGTGTTACGTGTCTAGTCAGATGATTTAAACAGATTTTTAGCAGACACGACATAGTAACACCAGTGACACTTCTGATGCAGTCGATACTGTCAAGGTATGAAAAAAACAGGTCTGATCATTGAAAACCAGTATATAATTCTATCTGAAGACCTAATCCAACTAGTATTTGAATGAATTAGCCAGATCTTTATATGTGTGGATCTTTGTTTGTTGTTGTAGGCGGGCCTGCGGACGCTACATGACATCGGGCCGGAGATTCGGAGGGCCATCTCGGGGGATCTGGCAGTAGAAGAGGAACTGGACAAGGGGCTGAAGGAGCCTGGGTCAGCAGCCTCTGAGGATGATATCTTCAGGGTAAAGGTTGGATACACACACCCCACTCACTCTCCACAGAGAGAGCAGAGCCCAGCTTCAGCCTGTTCTACCACTCCATTCACTCCCACATGCCACAGACCGCTTCTGCATGGACATACAGTGAGGCTATGGGCTGCTGACCGCCATGACAACACCATAAGCAAGGAGACCGTCGGCAAAAACTCAAGCTTTGTCCATTTCAGCATTTTTTTCTTTCAACTATACCATATTAGGGCTTAGCTTTACATTTACAGTTATTTTAAAGACGATTGAAAGGATTGAACACACTGAAGCAATAGTGATTGCTTCTCTCCTTATTGAGAAAATTTCAGTGAGCGATGGTAGAGCCGTTCTGTTTATTTTTGTGTAGCCCAATATCACAAAAGCAGTTTCTTCACTGAGCTTCACAAAACTTGATTTGATTAAACTGATTAAGGTTTGAAAATCAAATAATGAAATAAACAGAGGAACAGCCAAGCAAATGAATACATGTCCAACTGTCATCAGTGAAGGAGGGAAATGGATAACTGTCCCAGGGCACCCAGTGTCCTTAGGCCCTACTTTGCAAGGAAATACTCAACAATAACCATAACAATAATATCAAAAACAAACAAAAAAGCTTAATCTCAAAGGCAACCACATGAAGAGATTCACTCCAATGAACGGACATTTGCGCATAGAGTTCCGACTGTAAAGTGCAGGTTCAGTCACCCCTGGGGAAACTAGAGCCGTGTTTCCACTGGATTTCCACTGGAGCGGTTTAGTGTGGTCCGAAAGTGTCTCTACTGTCTTAAGTGAACTGCACTGGCCCATTTAACCGATCCAAAGTGGTCTGGCACACTTTTGGCTCCCAGAACGCTTTTGAGCGAAATGAGAGACAGCACAGACTCAGGAGAAAACAAGACCGCCCACAGCAGATATAAACAGAAAATAATGACTATAGACATTATATATATAAAGATACTACACATTTTATTTTCAAACAAAACATTAGTTATGTTTGGTTGACATCAGTGGCTCATGGCTCTGCCTCTGGACCCTGGGCCAGGCCCTGACCATGGAGTCACACTCTGACATGAACTTTTCCAAAGCGCTCTAAAGTGAACCAGTCTGTGGGACCAGGGCCAGTCAAAGTGTGGCTTAGACAGCATGACAGAGTGTGAGAGAGGGGGCCCACTAGCACTTCAAACCCACCCTTACATTTTTCCCACCATGTCATTGGGCAAGTAAATAATTTTGCATCTACTGTATATCCAAAATCATAATTTATTGACGTCGTGCCTGGCTTATCCGTGTATATTTTGTTGCTGGTGCCAGCAGTGATTAAATGTTTGAACGCACTAACATCCTCTCCCTCTGTCCCACAGCGCTCAGGGGGGCTGTTTGGGAACCATGTGAACTACTACAACCAGAGTGACGGGCGCGCCTCCTTCCCCCAGACCTTCACTACCCAGCGGCCCCTGCACATCAGCCAGAAGGGGTCGCCCTGTGAGGGGGAGAGCCCGTCTCACGAAAAACTCATGGACTCCACCACCTTCACGCCTTCGTCCTACTCCTCCTCCGGGTCCAACGCGAACCTCAACAACGCAAACAACACAGGCATGGTCCCAGGGCAGGGCAGTCGCTTCCCCAGCCCCACCATCAGCACTGTGGACGGGCACACGGAACAGCCCCTCACCCCCATCCTGCTGCCCCGCTCCGCCTGGTGCTTCCCTCCGAAGAGGTCAGACTACATCAAATCTCTGCATACTTCATTCATTTCTTAAACGTCTTACTTAATCTTTTTCATACTTTCTCCTTGTTTCATTCTTCTCTCTCCTTATTGAGCTTAACAGTGAGTGGGAACTTCTGGTTATGAAAGCAAAGTTACCATTCAATTCTTCAGTAGACTTTTAAAAATCCAAAGATTGGATTGCTGCCCCTTTGTTTCCGTAAAGTTTCTGATGGCGCCCCCCAGCGCCCCAGCAGTAACTAAGACCTTTAACTAAGCTAAAACCTTTGAAGGTGTTAGTCCAGTAATTAAGGCTCTCTGACTAGAATTCTGAAAGCATTTTGTTGCAGGTATTTTGAAAGCAAGAGGGTCTGGGGGTCCCCAAAAGGAAATTTTGAGCAAAACTGATTCCTGTAATCTGGGGAATGTTTGATCAA
The DNA here is from genome assembly GCA_015082035.1 of Chaenogobius annularis. NCBI lineage: Eukaryota > Metazoa > Chordata > Actinopteri > Gobiiformes > Gobiidae > Chaenogobius > Chaenogobius annularis. Next base: position 358,864 of record BJKM01000411.1, on the reverse strand, counting down.
CAAATCCCAAATTTGCATTAACCCTGAACATTTGCCTTTCCTGCCAATGCCATGGGCCTGGTCTGATTGCACCAATCAAGTTAAACTTCAACTCAGATAAGTTCTAATTGCAGTTCAATAAAACTGAATTAATTCAGAAGAGGTCTCACTGTGCCACCCCAACTTTACTCCCGCTCGGAACCTTATCAAGGCCTCTGTGATTGAAATAATGGGAGTTTCTTAAAGATGCAGCGTAAAGGACTACATGTGGTCTTTTGGGTCTATTCAGCAGGAGGACCTATAAAAATTGCAGTTAGCGCCCCAAAATGTGATTATGTTCAACCATATAAATATTATTCACTTGCTCATGCTGCAAAATGATTTATTATATTGTGGTTATAATTGTATATGTTTTCCAAATGTATATTGGCGCAAATTAATTCTACTTCTGGAACCAGAAGTCTCGACCCACTGTTGAGTATGTTAGTTATGCTTTGATCTCTTACACTGTATTTAAAATGTCTCTTTTTTAATGGTATCTTAAAGTCTCTTTAAACCCCAGGATCATTTCATTCTTTCTTTTCCCACTTGTTTCTTCCTCTTGAATGTGGCTGAGCAGGACGTGTTTTTATGACTCCCTCATGCGGTATGTGACCAGGGACAATCGTGTGCTAGAGCTGTTTCCACTAAAATGCAAAACTCTCCTGCAAATATCATGCCAAAACCATCGCTGGTTAAGTGCCATAGCAATGCCGTTGACTATGCACCTTAACCATTTAGTTGCTAATACAACTAATAAAGCTAACTACAATATAATGCATTGTGTTTATAAAAGTGACCGTGGTATTGGGTATTCCACTGGCTCCGATTCGGGGAAATGTACCAGATTGGCTGTCCAGCATATCGGTTCCAAGGAATCAGTTCAGGGTTAGGCCAATCAAACGATGGAATAACACTATTTACTGGCCATTATTTCATTGAATAGCTCATTAGGAAGTTATATTTTTTCAATGCTGTTCTATAGATACTCCAATAACAGATACCATTCGATATTTAAAATATATATATATATATATATATATATATATATATATATATATATATATATATATATATATATATATATATGTATATGTGTATGAACTAAATATAGATGTTCCCACGTTCAGTCTTGATTGTTATTGAATTTTGGTAGATACTTGATAGATAGTTAGTTTGGATTTTGGAACGGAAAAAGCTGGATGAGTGCATCTCTAGTCACAACACCACCTAACTAAGCTAAATGTTGTGGCTGTCCCTGTGATGTGCAGGTGATCTAAGTGAGCTATCTTTGGCCGTTCCTGTTTGAGCTCCTCTGTGGTCTAGCCTTGATCAAACTCAAAACGCCTGTCTCGTTTTGCGCCCCACACACAGTTTATAAAAGCATATTCAAATATTTGATTTCAGGATAGTCGCATTTTTGTTTAAGGTGCATTATGTTACTTTTTGAGATGTTATTGTTTTTCCTATTGCTGTTAGCCTGCAAAAAACAAAAGTTATGAATAATAAGGAAGGTTTAGGCTGGTACAACCCCTCGACAGGGTCAGCGCTATGACTACCTATGTCAGGCTATATCCCTGAGACCTGGGTAGGGCTTGGGTTAGGGTTATATGCTGCTATATTTTATGCTGTAAAACCATACTTTATGCACATCTAAATGGATGTGGATGTGAACCTGAACCATTTGTTACTATGCTAGTATGTGCGTAGTTCCCCTGTTCATAGAAAAGGGAACATAGGTACTGTGGAACATACACATAGGTACCGGGAACATAGGTACCAGGGAATATAGGTATGCAACCCCCATCGACAGCATTTAGGTCAAAGCCTCGTTAAAGTCATTGTTGAGTGTGTAAACCTTTAGCTTTACCTCTCTTATAGTGTTTTATTAGTTTCAAGATTTGATTTAACATTGAAAAATCAATCACACACAACCCGTCATACATATTTTAACCAAACAATTAATGTAAGAAGTAGAACTAAGATATTAGCCATTTCACATCCGTAAATACATGCGTATGCTAACTGCTGCTGCTAACTGTTAGCTTAAAGTTTATATGACTTAGTTTGGTAGGGTAGCACTTGTCTTAATTATTCATTATAGTCTCACTTCTGTTTAGCTGCAGTTTGCGGTGAAATATATATATATATATATATATATATATATATATATATATATATATATATATATATGTATATATATATTTTTACATTTAAAATTACACAAAGTACCTGCTGAGTTCTAAAACAGAATTCTTCTACCTATGTTATCAAAATGTGACATGCTATTGAAAACACAAAGACAATTTACACTTAACTGACAATTTTCTGTCAGTTTAAATGATCATTCAAAAAAATAAAGGTGTTATATGGTATCATTGTTTGGCAAATCATAACTATTGTGTAATTCATATGGATTTTGGAGTACGGTATGGTTGCTAAAATTATTCCATTACAAAAATTGTCAAACTGGGGACAAAATGTTTAGTAACATCTGAAATATAATTGTGTTCACTACGTTTTAGTGAAATATGTTGTCTAAACTGTCATATAGACAGTTTAAAATAGTGCTAAAAACATGGGGTTCGGAACTTTCTGTTGCAAAAGTCTTATGTAATAGCAGTAAAAATAAACAATGTTATCCATAGACGTACAAATAGTATAAAACAAAAAAAAAAGGTACGTCTGCCTGCGCAAGTGTTTTTGAGCTAAAGGGAAGAAAAGGGTTTCCGCTACAAAAGGGGCACTGACAAGGAGAGCAGATAAATAACATGAAAGAAATATTTTATATACTTTAATATGGAGATTGCCTTCATTATTCATCATTCGTAACTCTGATTAGCCAAGTGAGTTTGAGTAGCGGGCAGAGATAGACAACTTTGTGTCTATGAATGTCATGCATAAAGAAAATTACAGGCGTTTTTTATATACTGCCTGTTAGTGTTGCCTGCTTGTCTCCATGGAGATAGATTAATGGCATACTGTTAAACCCTCCAAAGCAATAACATCTCCATGGAGACAAGAAGATGCGAACCCTCCTCCAGAAAACTTCCACTGTGCACCTTTAAAACAAAATTCAGTCAGAGATACATTACAGCCAAGAGTTTGAAAGTGATCCTTCTTATTGTAAGATTTCATACACGTCTGTTTGTGAAGATGGCCGTACTTAGTGCTCAGTTTTGCTTTTAATGCTGCAGTCCATCCTTTGCTTAAAATATCTGCTTCTCAAACTCTTTCCCTGTTTACGCTTCGGCTTCTTGTGAGCTCTCCTTCTTGTTCATGCGCTTAAATTAAAGCAACACCATAAAACAGCCACATCCCAAACCTCTGAATGGTGTTACTTCACTTTAATATGTTTTCACAATCTTTTATTTTTATTTCAAGCTCTATTCTCTTGGCGCGGAGAAATGTTTTTTTCTATTTATGACTTATTTATGACACTGAAAAATGAAACTGTCTTATTCCACTCGGCTGGCAGATCATTCTCCTTCAAAAAAAATCTAGACAAAACAATCACTACTACTCCACTCAAGATTAATACTGTAAATTCAAGTCATTTTAATTCAACCAAATATTCCTAGGTTTCAGTCACATGACTTTTTCCTGTTATAGCGCTATTTTTTAGGACTTTTTTTTTATTATTGTAACAGTAGCTAGAAATAGAATATATATGCAACTTTGATCAAACAAACAATTCAAAATATTATGATCTGGTGAAAGGTTCCATGGTGTTGCTTTAGCCGATTCTCTCCTTGAAGCTTTTTGCTGCCGAGTTGTGTTGCTGTTGTCTCATTATATGTATTTTTTGTGTGTATTTGTTGTCCGTGTTTATGTTCATTTTCTCTGTGTCTTTGTGCATCTTGTGTCCGTGTGTCTTCGCTCATAGTTCGGACTCTAGCGACAGCCGCCTGCCCATAATGCTCAGAGGGGAGGAGGGGTCCATGGAGGAGACGTACGACGAGAGCTACGCGGACGACAGGGAGTACCCCGAGGACACGCACTCGCTCTCCTCTGACATGTAGGCTTGTCACGATAATTATTCTGTTTCAACAAATGAGAGATGAACAAGAGCGTGTGAATGTTTTCATATTCACTAGCTTTTTCGTGTAGTAAAGTATTCTCTTTTTCCTGGTCATGTCAGATCAGATACAGTCACCAGCTACCCTCCAGTAGTTTTAGCATCGAAATGAATTCATATTTTTTGCATACAGTGAATAAGTTCATATGGTTGTTCTTCATGTCTCAAATCTAATATTTGCAGAGATATATTCATAAATCCCAGGTGAAAAAGTACGTGCGGTTTTAGTGATGCAAAACTGCACGTCACCGCGACAGACACACGCACACACACACAGGAATACTCTCTCCATCTCAACAGTATAGTCCGGCAGCACGGCGACTTGTTGTGATCACGTTTACATTGACAGCACCGCAGTTTTCAACCAGAAGTCAGCATGGCTGTTTCTGTTAAGTTTAAATGAGCAAAATATATAATAATGTCTACGTTTGTCATAGTATACGTGGTTTCTAAAACAGTGTCCAGTGACTACCTTTGAAAAAAAGTAGATTACATCTACGAGTCATAGATTATAACGTAAACGTTGATTTTTCCTACATCAACTTTAAAGAGTTTTTACGCTTGTTACGACAATGCTTCGTCGTAATTCGTTTACTCAGAGTTGTACTTTGCTTGATTTCTGCATGTTTGATTAATCCTGTAATGTCCTGCAACTGAGGCTCGAGTGCTCAGAAAAGTCCTGTTTTCACCTACTCCCTATCCCCGCCCACATCCCTGTACATAGTTCAAAGTGACATGCTGGGTTCTAAAATTTCACGTTGCCACTTTTCAAAAATAAAAACACGTAAATGATAATCAACTGCTTTGTTACAGTCAAATGTCACTATGAAGAGGCGGGGCTTATCAGGTCTGCAGTTTTGAACAGGAAGTCAATGGACCTGGTTCTATTAATAAGCAGTTTTAGATCAATATTTTGCGGTTTACAATTAATAAAATGTAAAATGATTATCTACTTGGGTCATTGTTCAATACTAAGTACATGAAGAAAAAAAAAAGCATAGTATATATATAAATATATCTGATATATATCTAAAAAATGTGGTATGTATGAATTTATTAAAACTCTTTATTATTTACAATGGTTAATTTGGGGGGGATAGTTTACTGGGGTTATCATGCTTTAAGTTTATCATGTCAGTAGCATAAAGTAGTTTCAGTGTAATTTTTTTATTGCTATATTTTTGCAGCAATATGTCACACTTGAAAATGCCTTATCGTGACAGGCCTACTGACATGTACTGTCTCGAGTCATCTGCAGCCGTGTTGTTTTCTCTGTGCTGAGCTTGTGTGCTGACAGTGGAGGGCGCTGGTTGGGGGGGTTTTGCTGATGTTTGTGTGTGTGTGTGGTTCAGGCTGGTGTACCAGGACGACACATGTAAGCAGCTGACCCCCATGGAGGAGGTGGAGGAGGCTGAGGAGCGCAGGGCTGGAGGAGGCTGGCAGTCGCCTAGAAGAGTCTTCCTCTGCCCGACGTCACTTGGTGAGACGCAAACACTACAACACACGAACTATAGATTCAGACCTGAGGCCTCTACTACTACAAAGCTGGATTAGAGTGGAGCGATGTCACTTCACCCTGGTTTAGCCGTGCTAAGGTTCTCTGTCCTAACAAGCCCTGGACTCAGAACCTGCTCCAGACCAGGTTAAGTTCCTTAATAAGATAAGAAGACAACTCTTTGACGAATCAGGGGAGACTGCTGTGAGCCGAAAGAGCAACTCATAAGAGAGAGCAGCGCAGGCACGAGTTACATGAGGAAATGCATGAGTGACATGATAAGCAATAGCTTGGTAAATGCTCTTACATTTCCTATCATTCTTATTTGTGAATTTGCACAGCTTTATTTGTAAAATCCAGACAGGTTGATAGAGAGTTGTGAACCCGCTTCGTATCTTATCCCGAGATGCTCATGTCTAGGTTTGTCTAATCCGGGTAAGAGAAACTTATTTCAGGGACACTGCATTTAGTCACTATACAGGGAATGGAATCTACCCAGGTGCCATCTCTTGTCTTCAGCGCTAATGTATGGTTTAACGTATATATTTCTCATGTCAGGGCGGCGATCGTCCTTTCACTTGGAGTGTCTAAGGCGACAGTCAAAGCCTGATGTTTCCCAAAAGACAGCAGTCCCTCTGCACCTCGTACATCACCAGGTATTCACACTCATTACAAAAACTAGCAGAAATATACAGAGTTCTTACACAGAACAAAAATACAAACACAGCACTTTTGCACCCATTTTTCAAGAGCTGAACTCAAAGATATTAAACTTTTCTATCAACACAAAAAAACGTTTTCCTCAAATATAGTTCACAAATCTGTCAAAATGTGTCTTACTGAGCAATTAATATGAATATTAATAATCCATCCCACCTCACAAGTGTGCCATATCAAGATGCTGATGAGAGCATGAATGTTACACTTGTGTCCCATAGGCTGGCCACAGTAAAAGGCCACTGAGATGTTCAGTTTTGCTTTATTTGGAGGGTCTGGGGGGTTCATAAAACTTGTCAGTGTCTGATGTGACCACCAAAATGGCCAGCGAAGTTGCTGAATATTGGAGCATCCCAAACATGCTCAGTGGGTGACATGTCCCTGAGTATGCAAGAACTGGGACCGTGTCACCCACTGAGCATGTTTGAGATGCTCTGGATATACGTATACTGCCAATGTCCAGGAACGTCTGCTGCCATCTTGGTGGTCACACCAGATACTGACACACACCAGTGAGGTGGGATGGATTATTAATATTATTATTTATTGCTCAGAAAGACAGATTGTGATAGATTTGTCTCTCTTTGTGATAGAGAGAAATGGGTTTTTTGTGTATATAGAAAGAGTTTCATATCTTTGAGTTCAGCTCATGAAAAATGGGAGCAAAAACAAAAGAGTATTTTTGCTCAGTGTAAAATATTATGATTAAAGTCTACTTGACTGTACCTGGTTTTGTTGTCTAGGCTTTGGCAGTGGCAGGGTTGAGTCCTCTGCTCAGACGGAGTCACTCTCCCACTCTGTTCAGTCGGCTGTGCTCCACGCCTCCAGCCAGTCCCCCCGGTACTGCCCCTCACACACGCTTAACTCTGTCTCACACAAAGGTTCTCATTCAGGAGGGGTACACTTTTAATTCAGTAAAAAATTATTTTGGTTTCTATTTTAATATCGGTTAAATAAAACAATAAATTAAAGATTAATTGATATAATATATTTGAATCAGAATTTTTATGTTGTCCTTCAGCAGACACAGTCTGGGCAAGTCACATGGTAACCAACCCTCCATAGTCCCACACCTTTCTCCATATCTTAAAAAACAAACTACCTGTGGCATTTAGACATTTGCTACAGATATAGATCCATTCAGCTTAAACCCATTCGAACCAACACCCCGTTATTTACAAGAGCCCATGTATAATCTTAAAATATACTGTACAACTGAGACCACTGTCTCTTATAGTTTTAATACTCTGACTAACTGTTTTGAATGTATTTGTTTCTGTAGCCCATGGCGGTGAAGCCTCTTATCAGCGGGTGCCCTCCCTGAAGCTAGAGGGCACCAGCTCTCATGAAAAGCTCAACACCAGTTTGCCCTCAGTGAACTGCGGGCCCTGGTACAGTGCATTTCTCTATGGCCTGTAATGTGTTCTATTATGAGTGTTTACAAAGCTGCTGTTTTGTGGCAGGTACAATGACAGTAATGGTAACAGCCGGGCGCCCAGCCCCAGTACCTCCGGAGTGCCAGTCAGAGCTCCAGGCAGAGCTTCAGGCAGAGCCCCCCGACCTGTCTCCCTCACAGTGCCCTCTCTGCTGGGCAAAGACTCCTGCTCTCTGTCCCACGGCAGTGCAGGAAGCCTGGTGGAGGCAGTAAGTTTGTCTAAGACAATAGATCTTTATTACAGATCTGAAACAAATGATATGATTTGGTTTCCGTGTACAGGTGCTAATATCAGAAGGTCTGGGGAAGTTCGCGCAGGACCCCTCTTTCATTGAGGCCACCAAAGCCGAGCTGGCCGACGCCTGCGACATGACCATCGAGGAGATGGAGCACGCGGCCAACAACATCCTGAACGGGAACACGGCTGCACACGCCCAGGGCAGCTCCACACCTCTCTGCAGCCTGCGGCCCAACAGTCCGGCCGCACACAGAGACCACCGGAGCAGTGACAGCAGCATGGAGGGGCCCTCCTCTGTGGAGGAGCGGCAAGAGCTGCTGGCCCTTGGGACAGGCACAGAGGAGGACGAGGAGGAGGACAGCTCTCTGCTCCGGCCGGAGGGCCAGAGGAACAGTGCGCTGATAGAGGACGATGAGTGTGTGACCAGTTTGTAGGAGTCAGTGCTCCCTGTGGTGCAGACTGAGGCGCTCAGCGGCGCCACCCGGAGGCCTGTCCCGCACACTGCCTCTGCCCCGGGACGCTCAGGCAGGGACTGTGGCGGCTGTGACCAGCCCAGTACAATGTTGGTCGTCTGCGCTTGTACGTGTGTACGTTTGTAGTAAAGTATAAGCTCTATACTCTATTCTACTGCGTGTATGCTGTGTGTCTGTGTCTCTAAAGTGCCTCACAGTTTGTCCTCAGACGGTGAAGAGCAGACGAGAAGCAAAAAGGAAAGAAACAGGAATTCCTTTTATGGACTTCCTGGGATTTATCTGTTTTCATTTTCTTCTTTGTGGTTATTTATTTGTGTTTTATCTGGCGCCCGAGGCGCAGGGACAGACCAGCTCATGGAGGATGGGACACAAACCTGCTCTGGAGTTTATGAAGCGCTGTAATGAGAACATGGGACCACACGCTCCCTGTTCGCTCTCATCTCTCCTCTTCCAAAGCTAAGGATCCTGGAGCAAAGCCCTGCCAGCCTGGGAGCCGCCTTCACGACGCACCGCTCCCAGACAACACGGGGGGAAGGATTTGAGGGACGGACACGTCCAGGGGCCTCTGACAGAGACAGAACCACCTCGTCTTGTCCTGTTTTCCTCTGTGCCGAGTTTAGCGGCGCGCTCTCTGCCCCTCGCAGGAAACAGAGGAGCCACAGCAGCTACAGCAGAGACAGCAGAAACAGTGGCCCCTTCTTCTGATACCTCGAGTGCTCCTCTCTTCTCCCTCGCTCCTTCCTCCCTCATCTCTGCACCGTCCTCTTCACCAATGAGTTCAAGTTTATTTTTGCTTTGATCCGCTACAGAGAGGTGTGTGTGCAAAATGTTTTGGGGCAGAGGAGTTAAACTATCTAGTCAGCTCTTTCCTCTTCCTTAAAACATGAGAATCTGCTCAGCCACGCCCTCACTGTCCTGTGTATTTAATTACCACTTTATATTGTGCAAAACTGGCTAGCCATGATATCTTGTTTTAACAATTTATCCTTGGGGTGCTGGTCTTATTACATGTATTTTCGCTCAGTTTCTTTTAGGAGATTTTAAGAGGTTTTAAGTATTGAAGCAGGGCATAGTGTAGATTTCTCTATGTGCGTCTGCGTTTTAGTACAAGACAAATGTGTGAACGAATGATTGAACTGTATGTATTTTACAGGGGGGCTTTCTCTCAATTCGTATGCACCTTTTACAGATTGTATCTATTTATTTATTTATTTTTCCCAGAGGAGAAAAATGCGTGCGAATAATTTGTGTGAATGCGTGTGCGCGTATTTGAATGATTACTAATGTGTTCTACAAATGATTTTAAGCCTAGACAGTAATTTAAGGTAGCATTCGAGTCCGTTCATGTTTGTGTGAAGGCGAGTGTGTGTGTGTGTGTGTGTGTGTGTGTGTGCGTGCGTTTGTGTATGAGATTACGGGCCTCCTTAACACAGGGTTACCATGGACAGACATGCTTCCAAAGTTGTTTCTTTTTAGTATAGTTTGACTTTTTTAGCCAAGCTGCTGAGAAAAGGCTGCTTTTTATGATCTAGGAAAATCTGTGTTGCGTTTTTCTTTTATTTAGAAGATTGAATGAGCAACGGAGCCGACAACCAGTTACAACTTTTTTTAATTTACTTTTGTAGAGTAACAAGTACAAGGACCAGAAATGTACTGCCAATATCAAGGGCGATGACTGAATACATTTAACATTTTTCATTTATAAAGTTTGATTTTATAGGGCGATGATCCATTCTGTAGTGTATCTAGTCTCTGAAATCACTCATCACTGTTTTTACCTTGTTTTTTCCTCATATTTTGGCAAAACAAGTGTCAAAACCTAACCCAACTACCGGTACCTAAAAATGAGGGATCAGCTTGGTGCGTGATAGATTTAGATTTGATTACTTGGTGGAATGTGCACAGAAGCAGATGTTTGAACAGACCAGTTTGATTCCAATTTAGGCCGATTTTCACATTTCAAAGCAAATAGATTAATGGTTACATTTAAATAAAGATTGAGCGTGGATTGGTCAGAGTTAAGTTTGCCAAATTTACATGTTAGTTTTACACATACCATATATTGGCTTAATACGCCCATTCATAACAAAAATCAAATATACTGTAATTGTAATTTTGATACTATTGGGAAGGAGTGGTCTCAACAGAAGGCGTATGAAAGAGCCATACTCTGCTTCCTGTGCCAGTAACACACTTCTGACATCAATATGCAAAATAAACGTGAGCACCCTTGTTTTTATCATCATTTATGGAAAACTTGACTATTTGTATCAATCATTACAATAACATGTTATTTTCCATTGACCATTGCTATGTTTCAGATGATGTCACACAAAGGCTGATCATGTTTGTTTGTTGGAAGGCAGGTTCAATTTTTTATGCATATTTTTATTTGATTTCTGTGGTGGTTTAGGGAACCTAAAATCACGAGAAGGGCCTCGCTATAGACCTTGGACCTGAGGACCCAATCCCGCAGGCTGTACCAGGAGGGCCCTCACGGACTTACTTCCATCCACAGGCCCTCAAGTGGAAAACAGTTAGAAGAAATAAAGAAATAAAACTTCTAGCCGAGTATTATCAACACCTATCATCATTGCTATCATGTAAAAGTGTTAACATTTAATTTAATAATATTGCTATGGTAGTTAAGTGTGCATTTGCAGTAAATGTTTTATTTATTTAATACATACCGTTACAAAAGTTAAGATAATTACATTCATCCTAACTGTAACCATAACAGACTTGTGCCTAATCTGAATCAGACACAGTGTCTACGGCAACACACACAGATGATAACGCATAGTGGATGTAGTTTGTCTATGTGCTGTATTTACACATACATTTACCAGGTATCAGACGTGCTTCGCTTTAATAAAGGAGCCTTTTTTTAAATTGGTAATATCAGGTCAAATAACCTTTCTTAGGCAGTGGACTAACGCTTCAGATGATAAAAAGTGTGATTAAAGTCAGTCAGAAACCTATGGCAAGAGGTAAGTCACATGAGGGCCCTCCGGGTACAGTGATCCGGTTCAGGTCCACTCACATGAGGGCCCTGCTGGTAGAGGCTGCGGGGTCGGGTCCTCAGGGTAAAGGTTTGCAACCAGGCTGCATCATTGAAATGTACTATTGGATATTTCTTGTATGCTACAATGGAATCAATTAATACAAGTAAAACTGTCTCTTCAACAAATTACAAACACTAGTAAAACAAAATACATTTTAATACAAAATAAGTTATGTTGTCAATGAGGCAATGCAAACATAATGAAAAATGTATGTTTAGAAACAATTCCTCCTGTCGCCTATAATGCTTTACACTGTATTTCAGCTGCATTTCTTCCCCTCAAAACAAAAGCCAGGTGTAAATTCTGTCTGCTTCTGTTTGGCCGGTCTGAAATCCCCCGTGTGGTTTGGAGCGGTACTGCAGATCTGTGTTGGAGATACATAGGTATTATATGAGTGGGTGCTGCGTCCCATGAGATATGCAAAAACAATGCAATAATAAGACTGTATTAATGGTCCTGAAGTGACTCTATAGTGACGTGTCGATACTTAAATCAGGTATATTACAGTGCAGTATAGTAAATATTGAAGTATTTATTTTTAACCTTGTGCCAGGATGTCCATCTTCACCTTACATCTTCTTCCCTTGTGTGTGAAGACAGAGAAGTTGGTGACATTTTTGGAATTTAACACAATTTTGTTAGGATTGTTAAGTGAGCGGCAAAGTCACCAACTTATCTGACTTTTTATATGCAGTTTTCACATCTTTTCTTCAGTTTTGTTAGGGATGCATGGGTCTAACAGTGTTTAGATTTTTTTTATCTGTTGAATATGAACTTCAAGTAGCTATTTTAAGTATCCATGCAAAGGAAGTCAGTATTCCTTTCAAGATTTGACAGTGGACAGGAGAGGAACAGTTTCAAAGACTAGCTGTGTATTATATTTTGGTTCAAATGTTTTGCTTGAATTCTTGGAAATTCATACTTCATAGTTTCAGAGGCGGGTAAAGATGCCAAATGTCTTATTATATGTTACATTTCCCCAAATGAAGTAGTAAAAGTAAATACATTAATAATTAAAAAGTATTAACATTTTCAAACAAACCATAACATTTTGAAAAGTAGAGCATCATAATGTGGCACTTGACAGTTGACTTTCGAATCAATAGTTAACAAGTCACCTCTGTGGCTTGTTTCCACTGGCTCGCTTTGAGGGGTCTAGCTTCCAAATGGGCCTGGCTCACTTTGGCTTCCAGAAGGCTTTTGAGCGAGGTGATTGGACAAGAGAAAACACACTCAAGTGAAAACAAGACAGCATTTCTCATAAACTGTGAAAACCCGCTGTATTTCCAGTGATGGTAACTTTATATGTTGAGCCAATGGACTTAGCAAAACAAAGCTAGCACACGTTAGCATCAGCTGTTTCCTGTTTATTGATCAAAAATATTATTTTTCCAGTGCATAATGCCTCTAACATTATCCAGACCCAATGCATTACATAAAGATATGTTAAAACACAGCGTAGAAGCGCAGAGAAGTGAAATGAATGCAAAAATAGCTGACGATAAACTGGAAGTAGTCCCTTGTTTATTTTAGGGCCACAAACTTGGAATTACTAAACATCTTTTTGTGAATTGCTGAGATTGGCTTTATGATTAATACGTGTTTGGGTGATGTCAGTTGACCCAAAGCCAGGTCCGGAGCATGGAGACACACTCCACCATTAAAAGAACTGTTCCAAAGCTCTCTAAAGTGAACCGGTCTGAAGGATCAGGACCAGTAGAAACGTGGCTATAGACTTATACATTCACCTTGTCTTGTCCTGGTTAAGCCCCCGGTTTAGTTCCAGTTTAGTCCCAATTTTGATGTGATATTTGCAAGTGTACACACACTAATTTAACTGATTAGTCAGTCTTAAATAAACTTTTTCTACAATACCAAACTTGTCACTAAACCCACCTATGTGTAGTTTCATCTAGCTTACAGTTTGTCCCCTTGGTATTTTGAGAAAGCAAAATGATGTGCAGAAGGACCAAATAAATGTTATTTTGGAACGACTACAGATACTTTAAAATGGCTGCAGCAGAGTACATCCCCCATAGTTTCTGAAGACAATCGAGATATGTACGAGGATTTGGTCTGTTTGGGCCAGAATTGAATGTGTTTATGAGTGTTTTTATTGAAGAGGGCTTTGATTTAAGGATGGTAAAATAATATAACCAAGTAATGTCTAATATGTGCATGGGTTTCTCTCTATAGGGGTATAAGTATTGGTCATATTGTGAATGATATTGCGTCTCACCACTAGCCAATGATTGTATTTTTCTATGCCATATGAATATAGTAAGTACTATATATATATATATATATATATATATATATATATATATATATATATATATATATATATATATGAAAATAAATATAGTATTTAATCACCAGAATGTTAAGGAAAAGGCGGTGCTTTATTTGAGATTGTAGAGATTTTGGATCTAAAAGTGTTGTAGGCCTACTGGAGTCAGTACGAGTTTTTTGTCCCTGACTTTCATGTTTTTGACCAAATTATTATATTTCCAAGGAGAGAGATTATATTTGAAGATGTGACAAGGATTAAGACGGAGAGGGCTAAGGCTTGAGTCAAAACAAACTATCCAGTGCTCAATCAGGGCTGGACAATATAAAAAGAAAGCGTGACATTTAAATTAGCATAATTGTTTCTCATTTTGTTGAGCAAACACTGAAAATACCATGTAGGATCAGGGATTCAACTAAGAATTGAGGCCTAAATTTGATCTAAATTTGAAAAATTACAAAATAAATGTTACAATAATTTTACCATAATATCTTTATTATAATTTACATTTAAAAGTAGGCCTACTGTACCAGATTCCCCCCCGTACAGATATAAAGCAGCTTTAGGGTCAAATAAGGCCACTATGTGCAGTCTGCATCTAGTTAGCCTCTTAAGGCGCACTTATTTTCACCCATCCTTGACTAGTGTCTTTTAATTGTAATTTTCCACACTAAAACCAATGTTAAAAGAGTATAGTTTGTCCAAAAGACATGTGTAAATTCTAGCATCTGGTTATATGCATGAAAGCAAGGTAAGTAGCCAGAGATACTGGATTTATTTGATATTGAAAATAATGGTTGATTTCAAATGGCTCTAGCTAAGACATAGTTCATGTAAGAAACGTTGTATGTCAAAATGGTGCATATTCTATATATTTCTTCAAACCTCAAATAAAATCTAAAATGTTCAACAAATTTTACTTAAAAATGACAAAATATGACCTGGGTTCTCACCATCTTATATTTCTCAGTGACCCCCCCCAAGTGCAAAAATGGAAATTAGGCTAATTCGAATAATGAATCACGCGAACACACGGTGCACGGCCCCTCCTGCGCCCCCCGGAGACTTTACCTGGAAGTGTGACCCATCTGTTTATGTCAAATTATTACACCGAAAAAGTGTGCCTGAAAGTGCTAAAGCTAATGAGCGAGTTAGCTTAAGAGTTAGCTTTTGGGGCCATACTCCCAATAAATTGATAACTGACAATTGACAGTTAACTGTAGGCCTTATTGAGGTTTATCTTGATTATCATGCTTCATTTATCGAACCAAAACAAGAATTTGTCATTTATATTGTGCAGCCCTAAGCTTTATTTTTATTGTAGCCAAATATACATAAACCAGATAGATTTCAAACCTGGGTGCTTTTTGTTCAATGGCGTTTGTATCACGACAGTAATATTCTCCTGTAGCACTCTTGATTCACTCGTGTAAACTTTAAACTATTACATGATTTAGCAACTTGACACCAAAACAACCAATCCAACAAAATCATGTAGCTTCAGCTGTGGAGAACTTGAATCATGTTTTTGTAGAAACAATGTATCAAGAGGCTCACATTAACGCAAGGAAAATGTATTATAGATGAGAGTGGGCTGAATGAGTCATCAAAATGTAATCAAATTTAAAATGTTGGAAATACAAAGTCACAAAGTTTGCATTATCAATGGCTGAATATTGTCTGCAGAGAACTAAATACCAGGTCTATGATGTTTTATTATGCATCAAATCTGCCAACACAGTAGTTTAGTGACCTTTGTACATATAATTCTTTTATTAGTTTAAAGAGACACTATGTAACTTTTAAAAGAGAGGGTTGACAACCCTCTTTTGAGGGTCTCAAAAGAGATGTTATTTTTTTGCCTGGAAAGTTCAAAGTAAGGCATTTAAAGTCCATATGACAGGTTTTTCCTTCGTTTGGTGGGATTGAACCAGTGGTAAATAGTTATTATAGTTTTACACCAATCAAGTTGCAGTTTATGAAGAAAAAAGAAAAAATATAAGTCAAAAATGACATGAAGTAGAGCTGAGTTCTAAAACAGAATCGCTCTGTGATGTCATCAATAAGCGACATTCTAACACTACAACTAACACATTTTTCTGACAAAATAAAGGTGCAAAATCATCTGTTAAATCATAACTATTGTGTAATTGATATGGATTTTGGCCCGTGTTTACAGTATGGTTGCTTGATAACAGTTGTGGAATAGGTAGAGCTAACTATGTCCCATCTATGTCCCATCTGCTGCGCATGTCCAACCAGGAAGTTCAATTGTAAATGGCAAAATTGTCATAACAGTTAACATTTTTAGTAACATTTTAAATAGAATCATATATACGATATGTTTTTGTCATCATGTGTCATATGAACTTTAACTTGTCCTGCATTTTGAACTTTAAAAGTTGGAGATAAGTTTAATGCCATACTGCGGTGCATTCAAGGCAAAGCAATAACATAACGATGGATGAACCCTCCATCAGAAAAGTTACGCTTTAGGCCTTTAACAGTTCATATGTTAGTGTTCTGTAAATCTTGATCCTCCTGGACATATACTTTAAAATAAATCACTAATTGTTCAGCCCAATTTTGAATGATTTAAAGGGCGATAGGTTGAAAACTGTGGCATATTGATAGATACATTTATTAGAAAACATTTACCAGCTGACATAAATGACAAAACGTTCAAAATGAAAACGGAGATTGCGCTGTATTGCGGGATTCAGGTTGACCTCAACGTCCTGTTTGTCAAATTGATTTATGCAGTCTCCTGTTACTGCAGCATATATTTCTATTTTCTTGTAATATATTCATTGAGAAGTGTTCAATTATAGTATTTAAAGAGGACTATTTTGAATATACATTTTATTTTTGGTGTTCGTAGGTGAACTAAAATAAGATAATTACACTTGGATATGAGAGGAAAGCTAACGAAAGGTCTAATCCACATCATAATATCTATTTTCTATATGGGAAAGAAGGTCTATGTAAATGTAAGGTTATGGTGGTTGACTGAATATGAATGGAGCAAGCCCGTGCCATTGATAAACATGATTATAATGGCATTTAAACGTATTGATTAGCTTAGACGTTTGTTAATGACAAGTTTCATTTATTGCCAACATACTGTGTTCCAGGGCGGTTTTCAGAAACTTAATCAAGGCTTATTAATTGGTTTCATATTCATATAAAGGGGCTATATTACAACATTCAAAAACAAATTCATCTAGAATAAGTAAAAATGTAAGTGGGTACTAATATTCAGATTGGTAAATGTTACAACACAAAATAGAAATGCAACGAATGAAACAAGATACATTTTGGGGAAACCCTTTTTGTACCTTTAGCTGAAATGCACTTACGCAGGCAGAAATAGTTTATTTTAAACACATTTAAATCCATTAAGTGTACAGTTTATATTGTTTATTTGTATTGATATTCATCATAAATGTATGCCAGTAAGCTACAAACCTTTTTTATTGCTATTTTAAGCTAACAGTTAGCATCCACAACTAGCATAGTCCGACACGTAGCCGTGAAATGGTGAAGAATCTTAGTTTACATTAGTTTGTTCTGTTAAAACATGTAAGGGGGCTTTGTGTGTTATTGTTTTGTTTTTTGTCTGTTTAATCTAAATCTTGACACAAAGTACGAAAAGGGTTTCCGGTACAAAACGGACACAGGAACTTAATGATGTAGCCCCTTTATTGACAAAACATTACGATTGATCAGCGGTTCAGAAATTTGACATTCGATTTGTAGACAAACTCAAAAGTATTAGGTTTTGCATGATATTTTTAGCGCATGAATGGTTGAAAGAACACAGGAGCTGGTAATGAGGCCTTTTCGCCCCATGTTTAAAAGTAGGTTTAGACGTGAAATGGGATAGAAAGGCTCCCTGTTCATGTAGAAGCAAATCACAATCACTATCAACATTGTTTATTCTTTTTTATTTCCCTTTATAACCAGTCCAACACAGAGAACTCTGGTGGCTAATGTTTGGGGCTTTTTTGGTTTCATTTTTGGAAATGACATTTGAAATGCTTTTAACTAAAGTTTAGATGGTATTTACAAACCTACATTTTTCAACAAGTCTAAAATTCCCAATTGGCTTATTTTAACAAACCTACAAGAGCCCACAGCCTAATTTTGTGTCACTGGTGTTTGGATTGAAAAATGTTTTGCAAATTTCAACTCAAATACATTTTATTGTTTTTGTTTAAGTTACCACGAATGACTATTTAAAATGGTTCTCCCTTGAATGTAGGATGCCTTAGTGTTCATGTTCACACAACAGAAGGTTTTAGACCTCATTTGTTTTACTTCAGACCCAAGTTGTCTTCAGTGTGTCTTCTCCATGTGTTTGAGGAGTTCTTCAGCCGCATGCACTCATTTTGGATATGCAGCCTCCTGATGCCGCTGTGGCACTGGACACACTCTGACATTAAGCAGATGTATACCTGAAGTATCGGACCACTGCTTTGTCTCCTCCGGTCCGCAGTGACCACAGTGTTATTTGTGTAAATCTGATTTCTCCACTCTCGCTTGAGTGTTCAAAAGCCATTGGTGCGACTGCGTGTGTTTTCTTTTTATCGAGAGACCAACGACTTTGTGTTGTGACATGAAAGTGTGACAGCACTATGACTGTCAGAGGAAACAGTTCTGTTACTGCTGTAGCTTTGGAGGTAGGCGGCCATTTATGACTTGAGTTCTTTGACATAAGCCACTCCCCCTTGCCTTTTCGAGGGATTTCCATTGGTCCTGAGGTTCCAGTGCGACTGCATGGTCTCAGTTTCTCCTCTTTCTTTTCTAAAGGAGAGATATTGATTATTTTCAGTCATTAATTTCTTCATATTAGATTTTAGAAAGGGAAAGAATACAAAGTAAATAAATCAGAATATGAATTCAATCACTTTTCTACACCTATTTTCAATAAAAAGTGTAATAAAAACTAAACAAAAAGTTGATTTGTAAATAGGTAATGTACAGTTTGTATCTGTAAGTTGTCAGTCTGTCATTGGTGACAGAGTCTGTCTTGCTTATAACGCACGCTACCAGTAAATAAAAAAGGAAAAAGTATATTTAGACTGTATGGTCCCTTGAAAGCAAGTTTTAAATGAATATCTGATGTATATTCCTGTAACATTGCATTTTTATCTGAGGAATGATGTTATTAAAAAATGCAAATAAATTGCATTTCCTACTGTTGTGGTTCTTTCATGTCTTTCAAAAAGCCTGTTTGGGGGACTTGGACTCAGACTCAAACTTGGACTCGGATTTGCACTCAGACTTGGACTCAGACTTGGACTCAGACTTGGACTCAGACTTGGATTCAGACTTGGACTCAGACTTGGACTCAGACTTGGACTGAACACTCCCATTTGGACCATGACACTCCTGCAGCTACAGTATATTGAATGACTCGTTTGTGTCATCAGACACAGGTCCAAATCAAATACTTTTACTGGTAACTGGTAACTTACACTTACTTTTACTGGTAAGTGTAATGCTGATTTAGTGTTAATTACAAAAACACTGGACATGATGGACACGTTGTGTATGTTATAATGTGATGTTTGGCCCCTCCCACCACAACCAGTCACTCACACACCACTTTTAGGCAATGTGGGCGTGTCTTACCTATAGGACACAACAGAACTCACACGTGCAGACTCCAGTGCGCGCAGACACGGGTCACGGCTGCATGTTCTTATTTGGTTCTACATTTAGCCCCTTTCAGTCCTGATGTGGACTTTGGTCCTGTCAGTCCTTGTTTAGTCCGGATCTAGTCTAGGTGTTGTTTCAGGTTTAGTCCTGGTTTAGTTCCACATGTGGTGAACGTGCAAGCGTAAACGCACCCTAGGTGTCTTGCTCTAGGACACAACAACAGTATTCATCTGAGGGAGATGGAGTCGCACCGCCAACCTGTCTCCTGTGGATCTGCCCACTGAACCCTGGATGTCTGTGGTGGGAGCGGGTTCAAACCGGATGAACACTCTTCACTGAACTGTTGCTCTTCAAGCAATAAAAACAGCTGAAATGGAATAAGTAAAGTTCAACTTTATTGTCCCTCAGAGTCTTGAGCACGTAGAGCTTGTGTGCACAGACACAATATACAATATTGTATTGTATTGTATTGTACAATAAATGTAACAAATGCATACAATAAATGCAAGCTAGATACCATACTGTATAACACTCAGTAACCAGAGCGATAACATCTCCATGGAGACAAGCAGTGGGTGTACTCCCCAGGGCACCTTGAAAGTAATAGTTGTGCTCATGCGGTTAAAGCTCAGCAGTGTGGCCCTTCTGGAGGCCTCTTTGGCCCTTCTGGAGGCCTCTTTGGCCCTGTGCATTATCCAGTAGTAAACGCGCTGTATACCACGTGACGCACCTCTCCAAGGCGCTCCGGACGCGCACACGCCCTGTCCGCCAGCACCCGCCCCGGCACAAGCGGCTCATCCCGGTGTGTGGCGGCTTCACGACCACCACGACACGGAGCTCCACGTACCGTCTCCGAAATGACCGCGGAGCTTTGGATCAACTTTGTACCGAACTTGTAACGACGCGGTGACGCGTTACCATCAGCACGAGAATGGCCCAAAGACGCAGAGCTCCACCTGGACGAGACGACGAGGATTTCACCTTTGTCAGCCCCGTGGTCAAATATCTGCTCTTCATTTTCAACTTTCTGTTTTGGGTAAGTGCAGATCTCTTCATACAACTCCAGACGTTCAGTGGAAGCAGCTCATGCTCTGCACACTGACCTGAAGCACTGGGTTTCACGTTGTGTGAGTTAAATTTGAAACCAAGTGGAAAATCAGCTTATCAGGAGCACAGCACACGCTTCCATTACAGGGACACTTTTTTTTTTTTGACAAAACAGTGTGAAATCTGAATGAAAAAAACACTAAAATCTGAATTAAATAAAACACAGAGGTGGAACTCACAATTCTTCTTATCGATTAGTCAAGCAGACATTCTTTCGATTATTCCGTTAGTTGGTGGTGACAGGCCTTTGAATAGGAGACTTTGATTCAATGTGAAATGTGATGACACCAAAGGGAAGCGTCCTGATGGAGTAAGATATATTTACAGACAAAGACACTTCCTGTCGGAGTCATTAAACCTTCTGCTCTCACCAAAGGCATGTTTTGGTGTTCGATAACAAATATTCAGTTATTAAATTAGTTTAGATTCAATAATTAACTTCTTTCAGTTTCCTGTTTCCTGTTTTAGCCCAGGTGCAGGGTAAATTGAGCCAGGTCAGCTTAATTAATTAAAATATAATTTTCAGTGTCTTATGAGGGAGAGGTTTTATACAGACAAAATAATGTATTGTAATAATGCCCCCCTCCCCAAGTACAGTTTGCATTTTTACAAATAATAAAGCATCTAATGATATATATTTCAAAGAACTTAATAATGAAATGCTATATTATACTATACTATAGTATAATACTATATTCTGATTATATTACAGCCACAAAACAAGCGGAGGATATTTAAATGCATTTTGTTTGTCATTTTATCATAAGATAAATCTGTCGCTGTAACTATATTTAATCTTGAATCAGTCCTTCATTGTAAAGTGACATATTTGCTCCAAATATTTATTCATTAAAATGATTGAAAGAAAAAGTTCCTGTGCAACAGGAAAATGTAGCAAAAATTTAGCAAATCCTTCTTACACACGTGTTGCCCAGTGACACAACAACGGTAAACCATATGTAATTATGGTTTGCTCACTGTAGCTAAACTAGTCAGTGCTAGTTATTTAACTTCAGACCCATTTTAAGAGCTGCAGAATAACCTTTGATTAGAAATGTTCTTCCAAATGGGGTGAGGTCGCATACTTGGCATTTGGTGGTAAGATCAGATAAGACTGAGTCATATCATTCACATAAGAATGCAGTTGGATTAACACTTTCTTCAGAAGAGCTGCAGAAGCTTGTCTGTGATTAGAATAACTGAGACAAGACATTTTAGAGCTGATGTTTCTTTTACATTTATCTTTAAAACTCACTTTTTGAACTCATGTTTGAAAACACTGTACTTTGTAGAAAAAGATTCAGTTGTAGTCATCTGGACACTGTTTCGACTTTCAATAAGAGTCATTCTCAATCTGCGGATCTCGTCTGAGAACTCAGATATTATCCTACCCTGAGTAAGCCCCGCCCACGGGGCAGAACCTACTGTTAATAGCCTGTCCTGTTCACAGTTTCGCTTAAAACTACTCTTCTTTGTATCCTAACAGCCCTGTAATGGTCTATCAAAATCATATTGTAAACGGGCTGCAGCTCCCTCATCACTGATCACCTGATGAGCATCAGAATGCCCAGGGCTTCTCTCGCCTCACGGCTTCAAAACACTGTTGTATGCAACCGGGAAGTTGAACCTTAAACCTCCATTTGTGTTTAAAGAGGGATTCTCTTTTTTCCACAGAAATGGCCTCCTTCACTCCTCAAATGACTTGAAACACTGTATTGTTACTTGAATATTAATGATATCATAAGACGTCTCATAGAACACATAACACTGGGCCCCTGTTATTTGCCTCTATCAAAGTCTCCCATTATTGGAACCCTTTTTGATCTTATATATTTCATTTCCACAAAAGCCTCAGTGCTCTTCAGTACTGACGGCAGTGCAGTAGGAAATCGGTCCTTTACAAAGTAAGATCCCATAGTTATCTTAAAGATACATTTAAAAACATAATTCTATTGCTTGTACCCTATAAAGCACAAAATAAAACTGTATGTTTGCATGGTAGTGTCCATGACAGGGTTTGAGGCCCAGATCCAGTTCTGAATCTGGCCTAGTGAGATCAATAGTGCTTTATTGATCTCACTATAATATTTTGACATTTTGTGTTTCTGATAAACCTGTTTTGCATGCAACTATTCAATCAAGATTAAATCTTCAAATAGCATTACTTAAAGTACGTACAACAAGTTTTTATGATTTTCTTATTTTGACTCAACAAAATAAAGGTGCCGTCATATATTTGTATTTGTCAGACATTGTGACATTGGAGGAGTTTTGGCCCAGTGGTTGCTGGGTAATTTCCTAGTTTGGATGTCATCGATTGCAAACAGGAAGTAAAATTATAAACCTTTTTTAAAAATTTATTTTACATTTTGGCTTTATCTGGGTCAAATTTGAAGAAAAAAATAAGAATAACAATTTTAACTACTAATAGATTAATCCAAAAAAAATAAGCTGTAGATTCATACAATTTTTAATTTAGACCATTGAAATAATTATTAGTTAGCCCTATTGTAATCATATTGCTATTGACAGGCCACAATTATCACTAAGACTGCCGTTTTAGAAACACAATTTCCCCTGCAAACAACAAAATACAGTTCAGATTTCAGTCTTTTATTAAATGTCCATGTGTTTAAAATGTGAGCTTTGAACGGAATCCGACTAATATAAATGCAATGTTTGTCCGATAAATTGTTATTTCTCTAATCTTTTTATTTATTTATTCTATTTAAAACTTAAAACTACAAAAACAAGCCAAGACAAGACAAGAGAGAACAAAATAGGTAAAAAATAAAAATAAAGAAGAGGATGAATCTAAAGAAAAAGAAAAGTGAAGGCAAACACAGTCCAAAATAAAAGTTCCATTTTGTCCAATGTAGGTCAAATTAGTCGTAGTTGTTTGATTTTTTTTCTATTTCCCAAAGTGCACTACTGTAAACCTAAGCTCAAAGTTTAGCCCTGGATTTATTGGTCAGGTGCTGTGGGACTTTAACGTAAGCTGATTTCCCAGTGTTTCGATCTCGGGCCAGTCCTTAAATGCACATGTTCAGACTCTTTTACAGTCGGAGCTTCACCGCACAAACCCAGGCTGTGTCAAAACATGAAACTCCTCTGCCTGGAATGCATTGTGCTCAATTGTGATGCCTTCAGGATGCACCCTCTCAGTCAGGACACTCCACACTTACAGTACGATGAGCTGTTCACTAATGTATCATAGGGTTGAACAGTATCATAGGTTTGTATGAAAAATGTAAAAATGTAAGAAGAAATATCTATTGACATTTGAAGATAAGATTTGCATTTAGTGTTTTTAAGGGATGACACATAAAGACATAGATCAGCCTTAAAGTAGCACCTACAAACACCAAACTTCACACTCTTGGATTTTGGCATATTGTACAGAAGGATTTGTTGAAAGTTCATTCTAAACCTGGTGAAATGTGGCATTTTTGTATCCAATATGTCAAAGAAAAAAGACATTTAAACCTGGCTGTGTCCATTTTGCAGATTTATACATACAGAATGTGCAATTTTTACACATAAAATGCCATATTTTCATATGAAAAACTTTTCTTACCCTTTATCTCAGTAAACTACAGAAACGTTTGAAATGGATAGCTCTGGATATCAATTGATGGTACAGAATATAATAGCCTTCTATGCAGATAATGTCCTCTGCTATATCTGACCAAACCAGAATTTACCAAAACCCAGTGTGATGCATTACCTTCATGATATTGGTCCAATGTCTGGATACAAACTGTCCTTTAGAAATACTTACCCATTGAAATGGCAAACGGATTCCTTCAATATTAGGGTGTGGTCCTCCTTAAAGAAATGTCAAGTGTCTTTCTCCTCTATAAAGAAAGAAAATATTTAACCTTATCAGAATCAGAATCAGAATCAGAATCACAAAGGGGTTTTATTGCCATTGTCAATGAACAAACTTCACAGACATAGGAACTTGTCTCGGCATGAAGGTGCAACACAAAACACTGAGCAATAATAAAACAACATATATTCAGTCAAACAAAAGGGCATGCATTTAAGGGACAATTTAAAATTACTATAGTATAAAATAAAAATAAAAATAGGCATCGCTATGTACACAAGTTTACAGTTAAGTTTAAAGTCTTAAAATCCCATACTTAAGTCTAAGCCAAAGGATTGAAACTATAAAAATGTATGTTTTGCACAGATTTCTCTATTCAGATATCTATTCAGACTATAATTATAAAGAACAAAAAAGAAGTTTGGGGTTTACCTTGTTTGAAAAATGACTTTTGTTTCAGCTCAAATCAGAGCATTGCTGTACTGGTGTGACCCAGAATATGAAGCTCAATGGAAAAATATTGAGATTAATGTTGTGCCGAGGGTTCCTGTGCAGGCTTCACTGGCAAGATGACAAACGGTTGAGTCATTTGGAGGAAGTTGGGAATCCCTGGGTAAAATCTGTGCTTACAACATGGAAGGAGCTGATCAAAACGTGCAAACTAAACAAAGATGTTAAAAATAAACTGGTTGGTTTATGGCCAAGGTTTTATACCAAATAGAACTGACCTGAGATTCAAGGTCGGGATTACAAAAGGTATAAAGGTTTTTCACCAGATTGTAAAAGATAATCAAATAAAAAGCTTTGACGTGTTGAGAGAATCCTTTGACGTTGAAAGGACATTTATAGGTACTTAAAAATAAAGAGTTATTGTAATCAAGAAATGAAACAGTGAAAGTAATTACCATTTTAACTCTTTGACAATTTTTTTTGTCAGGGCTTATAAATCAGAACTTTCAAGGGGAATAACAGCTAAACTTTATCACTGCAGTGCTTATCTGGACGGCTTCTCTACTAAACCAATTCAAAACAAATGAGAAAGAGAAGGTGCTCTTGTTTTGACGGATGAAGAGTGGGAAAATGTGTGTGCATCTCAGTGGAGGACCTCAAAATCACATGTCTAGAGGGAATTTTGTTGAAAAAAGGTCAAAGTGTCCATAATTCACAAGGAAATGCTAACTGTTGAAGAAGCTGTGGCACCAGGAGACCACTATCACGTGTTTTGGGACTGTTCTGGAGTGAAATGAACAAAGCACTGCAGACAGTTTTTGACATTGCCATCCCTCTGAACTTTAGAACTATGTACTTGGGCTTCAAATTTCCTGCCATGGACACAATAAATGGATACCTTTGGAACGTACTTTTGGCGTCAGGAAAAAGTCCATCACAAAGAAATGGCTGACCATAACCAACGATCAAGGACTGGACTGACATCATAACAGACATCAGAGAAATGGAAAAGATGACATTCAGACTTAATTTGGAAATGGACAAATTTGAACAAATTTGGACAAAATGAACTTTTTTATTTTGATTTGATTGTGCCATGAGTTTTGTTTAAAACATTGTACGGTCTAAATTTCGCTCTCTGGTTGTGTTAGGTGTCTGTTCTGTTTTTATGTTTTCTATATTTTTTTAAACTTTAAAAAGAAAATATATTTTTTAAAAAGAAAAAAGGAAGAAAAGTGAACGTTGCAGATTCCAGTCCATCAGCATTAAAGCTGCACTGCAGAACTTTTCTGGTTTACCAAATGTTTGCCTTCATGGACATGCCGGGATGTTCCACAGTATGGCATTTAGTGAAACTAAAGCCTTTATTTTACTGTGGCTGGTTTTATTGTTCAAAAATGACTCAAAAAGACATAAATGACATAATATGTCTACAGTGTTTAATAAGTTAAATAAAGATGTTTTAACAATTAGAAATGTAAACTGGTGCATGTTAACCAAAGAAGAAAGACGACTTCATTATAGAATTATATGTAATTCATAAAATACTTTTTTTCTACTATTAAGTTAAATTTTGGAGGAAGAAAAAAGTCATGTGCCAAAACATGCATTCAGTTGGTTTCCGTTGTTCCGATGCGGCATTGACTCTTTTGTGGGTGAAAAGGTGCTGTGAGTGTAACCGGATCTGTGTGAATGAGCTGGGAAGAGCTTTCTTCACCTGCAGCTCGGACACAAAAGCTCTGCAGTTCAGTGTGTCGTGTGAGTCATAGAGGGCAGTGTCTTACATTGGGTGTTTGGTGGTTCTTCTTTCCACTATTTACGAACTAATCATTTGCTTTCTCCACTTTAGACTCAATTTACACCTGTGTTTTTGTGGGTTACGGCCTTTAGTCTCAGTGTAGCTTAGAAGCTGTTTACTCTTGATAGTGAAAAATGTAAGGCCTTAAAAGCATTACATTCTACAATTAAATATTACCTTTTGACTCTAGTGGTCGTGACTGTTGACTTCCTGTTCAAAACTGCAGAACTGATAAGAGATCCTAAATACGTTTATTTTTATTATTATTGTTGTATCTAATATCAAATTAAATTGAAACATGGATCTATTTTTTTGTTCAGAATCAGTTCAATAGGTACACTTTACTATCGAGAAATGTGCCGTCTGCATTTGACCCATCCTTCAGTGCCACCGGGGCATCTCAGGAGCTGTGGTCGCGGCGCATGTTTTGGGTTGGTGGGGGAAACCAGAGCACCCGGGGGGAAACCCACCCAGGCTCGGGGAGAAACATGAAACTCCACACAGTTTCAAAGCACGGGAGTCGAACCGGCGACTTTCTTGCTGTGAGTCGAGTGTGCTAGCTCCTCCTTTCAGACCCATATAAGACCAGCAGAGCTCTGTCAGATGGACTGAAGAACTGACTTGGATGAGTGGCGAAACGTAGCCACCAATAAAACCTAATCCAAATCAAAACCTAATCAGAATTGGAATCAATCAAATGGATGCGTTCGGAGGTTTCTAGTGGTTCGAGTTAAGGACAACCCTGGTGTGTCTGGTGCACATGCCTGCTCTGAAGATTCTGCCCCTTCTTCTCCTCTGTCTCCATGAGGACTATCTCCGCTTCTGTCTTCGAGGTTAGGATTTGAGGAGGCTGGTTTGGTCTATAAATAAATAAATAAGGTTTCTCTTCTGTAGACCTCTCTCTTCTGTTCTTCCTGCTCCATGTAGGTATTTGGCTCCTTCTCACTGACAACCCTCTCAATAGCTTTCTCCAGATGTTGGACCTTCTCCTGGTGGTTTAGGTTTCTGCTCCTCCAGTGCCTTCTCTGCTGTGAACAGTTCCTTCACCACTTGTTTGTTCATCTCTTCCAGTTCCTTCTCTCGCTTGAGCTTGCCATGCATCATCTCCTCTATTTTCTTCTGGGCCGCTCTCCGTTCCTCCTCTATCGTTGCCTTATACACCTTCTCCATTCTCTGAGCTACTTGACCGAAGTGTGCATTTTCTGAACGTGGAACACTCCTGGACGAATGAGGGATCACACCGACATGTTTTCTGAACGTGCACAAAGTGTGTAAGAGTACAAGAGCCTGCGACTTGGGTTTTTAAATAATCACAACAGATTTGACATAATATGACCCCTTTAATACGGTCTGAAATGTTACTTGACCAAACCTGGAACTGTTCTGAGTCTGGATTAATCCTTCACCTTGCTGGAAAACGAAATCTTTTGATGCTGGTAGTTTCTGTGAAAACTTTAACTGACCACTGTTCCCTCCATGAATAACTACTGATAAACAAAGTTCCTTCTTACTTGTTTATATCATCCACATAAACACTGTCCGATACAAATACATTTTCTGATGTATTCTATTATAAAACATTACACATAAATATAAAATACATTAAAACCAATTAAGACCAAGACCCAGAATCAAGAATGTATTGTTATTGTCAAAAGTAACAAGACAAAGACTCTGATGCCACTCCCTGCTCTAGAACAAACATTGTACTGCATTAATGTCCTTTTTTTGTTTGGCTAAATCTATTGTTGTTGTGTTGTTGTAGATAATCTCCCTGGTGATGGTGGCGATCGGAGTCTATGCTCGGATCATGAAACACGCAGGTGAGCCACACAACCGCACGACTCGGACACATACATCGGAAAATACATTGAAAAACACGTTAAACCGACGGCCTTTTGACCTAGTGTTCACCTTCTCTTTGTGCCTGACCATGAAAAAGTAACTCAAGCCTGAATTTGTAGAGCTTATGTCACATGTGTCAAACTCAAGGCCCGCGGGCCAGATGTGGCCCGCCAGACGTTTTCATCTGGCCCGCCGAACATTTCTAGTTTATAATTATTCATTTCCAATAGATATATCGTAGCGTTTTTATCGCTAGAACTACAATTCCCACAATCCTTTGCAGCCGCGGCCCCTCCCCCGCGCTGCTCCCCCGCGGCCCCTCCCCACAGCTGTGTACTGCCAGCTCAAGTGCAGAGGGACAGCGACCAGCGACACTCATCGCACTCATCGAACACACCGGCAGCGATGACCTGTAGCGCCCAGCGCCCGCTTCACACATGGCGCTCTGCCCAGGGCAGATCGTGGAAACACGAGGAATAAAGAAAAGAGGCGGTTTTGTGGACGTTAGAGGCTGTGCTAAAAGCGGCGCTAATGTGAAGCTAACAACAAGAAAACAAACTTCTTTGCTGACAACTCTGTGAGGAAAACATCCAAACCATTGCAAAACCTGGCAGATCATGAGCCACAGGTAAAAACACAGGTCAGAGTGTAATAAAGTATGAACATGTCAGAGTGATGCTGCAGTGAGCTCTCATTTGATTCACCACATGAAATAATTTGTCACTAAAATAAGCTTAAACTGTTAAAAATAGTGAGCTCATATTGAGTTTGTGCAGCAATATTAACATGTCTGTGATACAAACATTTAATCAGAATCATATCAACACGTCCATGTTCCTGTTCCTGCTGCTGCTGCATGAATATGGACCTGCTGCAGATTTGTGCAACAGTGTCCACATGGAACTATTACTAGGCTATATAACATTTGTTATTTTTTATTGTTTTATTTTTTACATTATATTCGGCCCGCGACCCAGCCTGAGCGTCGAAAAGCGGCCCCTGGCCCAAATGAGTTTGACACCCCTGGCTTATGTAGTCAGCAGAGAGCACAAGGACTCCCCCTGCTGGCTTATCGAGGAATGAAGCGGCTGCAGCGTGAAATAAAGTATCAAGAATGAAATAAAGCTGTATTGTTAAAGTCAGTTATTGAGTGTTTTATGAGTGTGTGTGAGCTGTACATGGAGGGCATATGGCTGCTGAAAGGGCTGGACTTCAAAAACACGGAGGAGCACTTTCTGAATTAGCCTTAAATGACATTACGCAGAGGAGTTTTGAGCTCTAAAGAGAAACACCTTAAATAAGCTCAATTACTCATTAGATCTGAGTTAGAAAGCACTTGTTTTTCTGGATATTCTCTTTAAAAATGTAGTAAATGCCATTTTATTCCCGCAGTCCCCTTTTGAGTTTGTAGTCTCACAAGAATCTGAGGTTGGACCAGTCCCAGTTTGAGCAGGAGCCGTTCTTTTGCATCTTCAAGCAGGAATGTGGACTGTTTTACTCTTTTAAACCATGCAGAGGGAGTCGCTTCGTGCTTTAGTGGACAGAAAGATGTGCTTTTCTCTCAGCCGGATTTAATAAAACCGCTATAGCTATTTGTGGAGTAATGACAGGAAGTGACATCACCCTAGAGACGCTATCCAAGTTTATACATGATTTACACAAAACAACTTTTTGACCCGCTAAACAGTAACTCAACAAAATAGATATATTTTTATTTGTATAACCAGGAAGTCAAATTATAAACCTAAAAGAATTGCTATTTAAGTATATTTATCTGAACTGCATTTTAGTTCAAAGAGGAATCCTACCTGTCAGGCACTTTAAAGGTGCACTATGCAACCTTTCTACTTGTCTCCATGGAGATGTTATTGCTTTGCCTGAAATAAACAGTTTGGCATTCATCTTTATATGCATATACCGCGGTACATCTCCATGGAGACAAGCCTTTAACCATGTCAGCGGGCTTGATGATGGTGTTTCCCTGCAGAGACGGCGCTGGCGTGCCTGGCTGTGGACCCTGCAGTCATGCTGATGGTGGTGGGCGTCCTCATGTTCCTCATCACCTTCTGTGGATGTGTGGGCTCTCTCAGGGAAAACATCTGCCTCCTGCAAATAGTCAGTTTGCTCCACTCTATACTGGGCTTTCAGCAGTTATTCTTTTACAACTAATCAGATAGAATACCACCTGAGACCCTGCTAAATTAAGAGCAAACAAACAAGAAATTTTAAGAGTTTATCATTTGTCTTAAATTCTACTTCTCTCTCTCTTCTTTTTCAGTTCTGCATTTGCCTGACAATCATTTTCATGCTCCAGCTCACAGCAGGCATCTTGGGCTTCATCTTCTCTGATAAAGTACAGTTTATACAGTTCAAATCAAAACTGACCTGCAGGTCCAGGGTTTTTGAGTTTGTGCACGGTAGAAAAGCAAACCGCGTTGACCCAATGACTTTTTGTTCAGGCTCGCAACAAAGTGACTGAGATGATCAACAAAGCCGTGACCCACTACAGGGACGACCTCGACCTGCAAAACCTCATTGACTTTGGGCAGATGGAGGTGAGCCTTTTGTATCACTTTTTTATTTTGCATTGATAGACCCAGGACTGACACAAATGTGGACTTTGAAATGCTCTGAAAACGCTTCTGGCTTTACGTATCATGAAATAAACATTATCTGTAGGTTTTACTTAGAGAACAATTCATTAAGACATTTTTCATTCTATGTTAACGTGTTTTTAGTGAAAGTGAGGAGATTGAGCTCTGTGTCATGATTACATTCTGTTTCCTGTCTTTGAATTGAAATTGAGTTAGAAATGTAAGTATTGTATTCACAAACTTGTTTTAAAATTATGAAAAAAGTATCTCGTAATTACAAGAAAAGTATCTCGCAATTATGAGATTATTATGTCGCTCCAGGTAACTGCTAAATAGAATCAGAAATGAGAATCAGAAAAGGTTTATTGCCCGTGTCGGTGAACACAATTCACAGGTTATTAACTCGCTTTGGTGATTCGGTGCAACATACAACAATGAACAATAATAAAGCAAAATATATCAAATAAGGCACGCATTTAAGAAAAGCAAAATTAGGGTTCATCATTTCTCATAATTACGAAATACTCTTCTCGTAATTACGAGAAAAGTATTTTTTTAAGTTTGTGAATACAATGAGTTTCCGTAGTGACCAAACAGGAACCTTGTACTTTATTAAAAAGCTATATTTTCTTTAGCAAATGTACCGGAAAAGTAGCGCAAGTTTTTGTTCCGCTTTTCACATGACTAAATAGCGCCACCTGCTGGTGTAATTAGTGGAATGACTTATGTTGTGTAATGTTTTTGTCAGTAATCAATGAATTGTGAAACTGGAAATAGGGGTAAGCACTCATTCGTTCCCTATTTGTTTCTTTAACTCTATGTTACAATTACAAACTCCTTTTTAGTGGCTATTAGTATTAGTATTATTAGTATCCACAGTTCTGTACATTCTAATAAGAAGTAATTAGGAGTTTAGTCATAGTAAAATGTTGGTAAATTAGCAGTAAAAAAGGGACGAAAAAAATACAAATTATCAGCAAAATTAACCATATACATATGTAAACTAGCAGTTAGTTTTAGGTTACGAAAAGGCAGTAAAGTAAAGTGTTACCACTAATTTACACTCTTTGTTGTGAACGTTTCTTGCTCTCCAGTTTAGTTGCTGTGGCGGCGTGACTTACACCGACTGGTCCAAGAACATTTACTTCAACTGTAAACCGGGCAATCCCAGTCGAGAACGCTGCTCGGTGCCCTTCTCCTGCTGCCTCGCCACCAAAGAAAAGGTCTGATATGTGCTCTAAAATCAAGGTAGTTTATACGTACTCTAACTATATAAGGTTTATACGAACTCTAACTATCAAAGGTTTTACGTACTCTAACTATCAAGGGTTTATACGTACTCTAACTATCAAAGGCTTTATACGTACTCTTAACTATCAAAAGGTTTATACGTACTCTAACTATCAAGGGTTTATACGTACTCTAACTCAAAAGGGTTTATACGTACTCTAACTATCAAAGCTTTAAACGTACTCTAACTATCAAAGCTTTATACGTACTTAACTATAAAAGCTTTAAACGTACTCTACTATCAAAGTTTATACGTACTCTAACTATCAAAGCTTTATACGTACTCTAACTATCAAGGTTTATACGTACTCTAACTATCAAAGCTTTTATACGTACTCTAACTATCAAGGTTTATCGTACTCTACTATCAGTTTATACGTACTCTAACTATCAAAGCTTTATACGTACTCTAACTATCAAGGGTTTATACGTACTCTAACAATCAAGGGTTTATACGTACTCTAACTATATAAGGTTTATACGAACTCTAACTATCAAAGCTTTATACGTACTCTAACTATCAAGCTTTATACGTACTCTAACTACAAGTTTATACTACTCTAACATCAAGGGTTTATACGTACTCTAAACTATCAAAGCTTTATAAACGTACTCTAACTATCAAAGCTTTCTACGTACTCTAACTATCAAAGGTTTATACGTACTCTAACTATCAAAGCTTTATACGTACTCTAACTATCAAAGCTTTATACGTACTCTAACTATCAAAGGTTTAATACGTACTCTAACTATCAAAGCTTTATACGTTCTCTAACTATCGAGGGTTGTAGCGTATTCATCTCATTTCCTCCTCAAGGTGGCGCCAATAATACACATCCTCACATGAGGCAGCACCAATATGCAGGGGGAGGATCCCGCTCCTCCACAGGGGTCACCAATATGAATATGTGATAGTATATTCTCTGGGACTAGCCATTACATTGAGACAACACTTTGTTGGATTTTATGTAGTTAAAGTTCATATTTATATTTCAAAAGAGGCACCATCTGAAGCTTGTTCAGCAAAACCTTTATCCCTACTCTGAAAGGGACAATTATAATTCTAAAAAGATCAATAAAAAGGTCTATAAACCAGCAAATGGAGGGTGGTGTTGTTTTTATATTTGTAGCACAAAATATAAAATAAAATAAACAATTTGGTTCTACAACAAGCGTAAATAAGCTTTTACACAGTGGTGTAGTCTAGGTGGTATGCAGGTATACGCTGTATACCCCAAAGTGCGGCTGGATTTCCGTATACTCACTACAAAGTGATCATTCCCCTCCAGGCACTTTTGTGCTTTCTCTCCCTTTAGAGACCTGCACAAACTTTCTATCGCTCCTTTCCCTGCAGTCACTTCTCCGAGTGTTTCACCTCCTTTTACCTTTTTCTCTCTTCGGGCGCAGACCGCTGGGTTAGGTTTAGGCGCAGACTCGGAAAAACATAGGCACCAAGGCCACTGGGAGAAAACTGACTGCACAGATATGTTCCGCTGGTGTCAAGCTAAAAAAATGTTTTTATTGACACCAATCGGCCTCACATTCACAGAACAGGATTCACAGATGATGAACATGATGATGATGATGTTTCTACTCTTTGTCAAACATTCGGAGGTCATCAACACCATGTGTGGCCAGGGGATGCAGGAGCTGAACTACCTGGAGGCCGGAGAGTTCATCCACACCAACGGCTGCATCGACAAACTGGTGGACTGGATCCACAGTAACCTCTTCATCCTGGGGGGCATCGCACTGGGGCTGGCCATCCCTCAGGTGACACATGAAGAGTACTCACATTACCCCATGGGAACAGCACAGGATAATAAAGGCCTTCAGCGGCACTGATTCGAAATGATTCCAGAGAAAATATGAAGCCATCCCTGGACCCGGCAATAATCAAACTTTTATTCATCTAAATTTGAAATCTAAACTTAAATTCTTCGAACCCCAAACCCTAACCCTAAACATTTATTCAAAATTTGATTAAAAGTTGATTAAAAATGTTAAATGTAATTATTAAAGCTATTTTAAAGGTCAAATACATTCTTAAACCTTATCTTAAGAAATGTAAATGTAATGCATAATTAAGTTCAATTGAGAAGTTTTCCCTGATATCAACGAATTTAAGTCATTATTATGGTTAAATTCTTGCTTGGATTCTGAAAATATTGTGAGTAAAATTATTTCTATTATACTGTAAAAACAAGGCAGATCTCAGATGAAATGTTCACGTCATGAGTAACTTGCCTTTACTCTTTTCTTGCACTGCTTTGACGTCATAATTCATTTAGCATTAGCTCATATCATATGTTTGTTTGCTTTTTGCAGTTGGTCGGGATCCTCCTCTCACAGATTCTCATCAACCAAATCAAAGACCAAATCGAGCTCCAAAAGTACAACCAGAAGCACCGCTCGGACCCCTGGACGTGAGGCCGAGCGCTCAGCTAAACTAAAACCCACTGGACTTCACGTGCGGAGGAGAATGCTGCCATCTACTGGACTGTGAGCGCAGTTACAAAAACTTTTCTAAGGGAATTTTTTTCACAAACTTTATACTTACATGTTGAACCAAATAAGAAGAAGCACAAGTCTATTTTACATGAACAGATGCAACTTTTAGGTCATTTTTTTTTTTTTACATGTTGTTAATAATATAATGGGAAAGGGATTCTATTTGAAATGTGTTGTCTGGTATTGATCAGTAATAAAAAAATAATGGTTTATAATCAGTGTATTTTCCTTTCTGTATGCACATTGCAATTTTTCTTCATAGAGAAAGGATTCGGGGGTTTGTACCAGCGAAACATTTACAGTTTACAACACTGTTTACAACAACCGACGCTAAATGTTAGTGACAAAAACAAGTTGAAAAAGTAATTCTGAGAAGCATTTTATTCTATATAATCTGTGGTTTGAATCCATATTAAATGCCTTACATGATTTTTCTTTTCAGAAAATAGGGAGGAAGAGAGAGAAGGGGGAGAAGGGGGGAGAGGAAGAGAAGGGGAGATATATTTTGCTGGCCAAGTCCAACCAGGAAGAGACATTATAAAGTCACCAAAATTGCCAAAATGTTTGTTAAAATCTTACTTGTATTCATATTCCCTTTGTTTTACTGAAAAGTGCAGTTGAATGTAAATATACAGGTGCAAAAAAAGTAAAAGTCAAGTAAAAGTAGCACATAAAAATGTACTTAGATATTAAATATCGTTTGCGTCATGCAGAATTTCACCATGAATGTGCTCAAAATAACCCCTCAAACCAAATGAAAAGTACTTTCTACATTTCAGTTCAGTTAAAAACTAGAGTGAGTGCAGATATTTGTTCTCCTATAATACTTTTATTTTAGTGCCTTGTTACTTTCCACCACGGAATAAAAGTCAAACTATTGCATTAAAAAAACCGACTGAAGTAAAAATATTGAAGTAGTCACAAAAACATATACATACATATACTTTTAGTAAAAAGTAGTTCAAGTATTTCACACAAATGTTGAGACGTTTTAAAGAGAATTGAGCTGATTTTCCCCCAGTCATTTCAAAGTTTTTCCTTGAACACAAACCTAGGCAGGACGTCTCCATGAAGGCTCTAAAACCAAACGGACAACGCTGTAAACACAGTACATTTCCTTCTGTACTTTGTTACTTTCCACTGCACATAAATACTTATAACTAATTTAGTTTAAAACATAATCGATAACTGGAATATACAGAAGTTCTAAATCATGTGCTGAGAAAAGACCTTTTACGACCGAGCTGTAATTGCATGAAAATGACATAGAAAATGTGTAACTTGAGTGTATTTGATTAAAAAGATTTTCACCACCGTTTTAACAGCTAATCAATTAATCGAAACAATAATCGCTGGACCAATCGATTAGCAAAATGATCGGTATAGCAGCCTTAGTTGTGTGTTATTCCTTGATTTCCATTTGTTACGGGACAGCTGGTGGATTGTTCAGTTTCCTGACACCAGAACATTCTTTCTTGTGTTGAAATGAAATTATTTTAGATTTTTGTTATTTTCTGTTTTGTGATGTTATTATTTTTTTTAGCATTTCATATGACAGCCAACCCTGGTCTGGTTGATGGCTCTCATCATTAAAAATATCTTCATTATAATAGTGCTAACAATTGTACATGTGCTCCCAGTAGGCATTACAAACATGTGATATCCTTCTTGTTGTTTAGTAGTTGCTTTTGTGTGTGTTTTTTTCTGTTATTTTGAAGGTGAGTGGGTCTGCTATGGACCACATTCTTCTCTTCCAGCAAAGGGGGAGGGGATGGCTGTGCTCTCCCCGGCACGCTCGCCCTCAGCCCGGGCACACACGGGACGGGCAGCGGGGCAATCATCATCACAACCAGACCCACAAAAGACCATCTCCTTCCCGACTTTCTGCACGACAAACGAGCAGCACCAGTTCATTTTTAGTACTAAAAGTGTGCAGCTGCAGAAACGTGCAGGCGCGGAGGCTGCGCGCTGAGGCCCGCACTGTCAAGGCTGCACGCTGCTTCTTCTCTGCGCGTGATTTGGATGATCTTTTTTGCTGCATCTTATATTTACAAGGCAGAACAATACTGAGCATGCGCTAATACTGTTTATTTATTATGTACAAGCAAACGTTATTTACTTGTAGAGTTAAAGAAAGTCGTGTGCAGATGTTTGTGGTTTGATGTGAAATAGTTTTATGTAAAGCGACACCGAACTTACATCAATAATAACCAACTATAACCTTTACTTTCTGAACAGAAGCTTCATTACTTTTTTTCATGGCGAGTCATGAAGGTTTTTAAATATGAATATTCATTTTTGGAATCCCATAATGCCGCGGTAGTAAGCACACATGCGCAACACCTTTAACTACAGCGCCACCAGCGAAGCGCATGAATAATAATGTCCTGAGGCTCATTGTGGCTGTTCGGTCAAAAAGCGCCTTCAGGTCGAAAAAAAACTCTCAAAATTAAAAGTGTATTAAAATGTATTTGTAATGTATTCTGTTATTTGGTCTAATCCGAGTAATGTATTCTGAATACTTTGAATACTTTCAAATTGTATTATATTATAGAGTAAAAAACATGACATAAGATTAAAACAGCTTTCTGTTTTGCTTTCATCGTTTGTTCTGCATTTATTTATTTATAAGATAAGAAAACCTTTATCACAAATTAGAGAAGGGAAAATGACACACCCACACACTATAAGAGCTGCTTTTTCTATTTTCATCTCGTAACATAATGTATTAGAAAAGTATATATTCTGAATACCACCAAAAGAAAGAGTAACTGCACCAGAACAGTTACTCTAAATGAGTATTCTGAATATGTATTTTTGGTACGTGTTCAGTCACTTCCCAACACTGCATATGAGGATACGTGTCATCTGTTACTTTGGTGGGAGAGTGCAGGACCCCCAGACACTTCACCCACTTTGCCTCAGCACTTTGAGTGGCTTGAAGGTGCAAACGCTCTGCATAAACACCCCGGCTGTACTAATGTTCCAATGCTTTCTTCCCTCAGCAGAGGCACACTAAAAACAGGGCCCAGCATTGAAAGCATTTACGAAGTTCGGTCTCTTTTACCTTGAAGCTCTCGTATGTGCACAAATCCTGCTCATGTTCCAACAGAAGAAGAACAGAAGAATGAAGGTTGTTAGGTGTTTCCGTACAAGAGGCACCAGAAGACCACCTACAAGTCTAAAGGACGGATTTTGGATTCTGGGTGTGTGAATACAGGTCCTGTGACAGAACGAGAGCGGGCCTGTGCGTGCTGCGCTCCGGCTCTGCAGTCACAGTCCCAGTGTGGGGGGCTCCAGTCCGGACTGAAGAAGGGGAGGTGCGTACCAGCCCCGGCTCCGATTACACACATCCAGACTTTTTCAACTTTTTTTTTTTTTTTTTTTTTTTTTTTGGAAAGTGGGGGAGGGCGACCGAGCAACTTCTGGGACCACTCTAAACAACCTCAACTACCGTGAATCCTCTTGCTTTTGCAGATAGTTTGACACCTTTTTCTGCTCCGGATGTGTCTTCTAATTCTTTTTTTCCAGCGAGTTTCGTGTGGATAATGAAGGAACTTTTCCAACGCAGCAGCCAGCGCGCATCAGACAAGCAGCGAAGAGTGCGAGAAAGAAGAGCTCTTGGACTCACTCTGCTTACGTTTTCAGCGAGATGAAACGCGTGGAAAGCTTCACCAGAAGAGATGAGGCTTTGTTGTGTTTTCTGTTTTAACTAAAACATCCGACTCTCGCTTCATCCAAACGCGCATTTGGCTTTTGCGCACCGTTGCTTTGCTTTTTCTCCCTTCTCCAAAATGTCTTCTTCCCGGGGCCCCATTGTTGCTGCCTCGTTTTTCCGTGGGGTGCTTTTACTCTGGGCTGAAGTGTTGTTGTTTACGGTGCCAGTTTCGGACGCGGTGCTGTCGGCGAACGGGACATTTTTCGAGGATCGGTGTAAGAAAACGGCGACGTGTGAAGCTCTGAAGTACAATACATGCCTGGGCTCTCCGTTACCGTACACGCTCACGTCTCTGGTCCTGGCCGAGGATTCCAGCACGCAAGAAGAGGCGTTTGAGAAGTTAGCCATGTGGTCTGGTAAGAGGCATGTAGAAATGGAGCAGAAGTACGAGTCGGTGAAGACGAAACGTGTGGGGGATGTCGTGCGTAATGGGTGGTCATTATAGAGCGAAAGTGTGCCAAAACAACACTCTGCGCTCTGGCCTGGTCACAGCAAGCACCAGTCACGTCCAAGGCAAGAGTGTAACTATAGAGACGCTTTCATTCCAAATGTAAACAGAAACATTGTGAATTCCAGATTGGAGCTAAAAGTGAAGTGGAACATGATGGGATTTCACTGGAGAGACTGGGATTTACTGGGATTTACCTCAGAATATCACAAAATATGACAAATCCAGTTGGTTTTGACATTTATTATTGTATATATATATATATATATATATATATATATATATATATATATATATATACATTGTTTTTATTAAGGCTAAAATGGTATTTTATGCATCCTTTGTAATAGAGAAGCAAACGAATTGACATTTCTAACCTGGAAACTCAAAGTCAATCATTAGCTTTTATTGTCATTTAAGGCCCCAGGACGGAACATTTTAGCCAAAAGAAAAAACATTAAAAACATGGTTTATTTTTCAAATGTTTTTATGGCACGGAAAAATCTGTGTCCCTACTATGAGCGGGCTTGCATCTCCACAAACCTGACTTTTACTTGGCCTGGAGGAGCCCCCTCCTGCTTGTTTCCATGGAAATGTTGTTCCTTTGGCTATAACATTCCACAGTGTGGAATAAAACGTATCTGTCTCTGGAGAAGGTTTCAAAGTATGGTTTTAACTTTCTGTTCAATGGAATCATGCAGGTGACGCCACCTTCAGAAAGTTGCACACTGTCGCTTTAATGGAAAATTATGACACTTAACATTTTCAAAATCGAGATGTCGAGATGGCCACACAATAATTTTTCATTTTATACAGATTTATGACATACTTTACCACAGATTATACTTTTGTGAAGAAACGAGTGTGTTTTCCTTTCTTTGTAACTGATAAGCAACCGTTACACAAGTGATTGCTTATTTTTGTTATAAAGACTTTAAAACATTATTAATCCGATCTGATCTCGGTGAATCATTGGAAACGTTCATGTTGCTTCTGTTCTGGTGAAATAATGTTAAAGGCTACAAATAAAACATTCCCCGCGTGAATATTTACAGGATTTGAACCCATTGGCCTTTTGACATTGAAATCAAATGACCCTTGTGTGAATATGTCTTCATGACAAAAGGCCTTTGTCACTCAGGTGTTAATCGTGTGTGTAGTTGCTGCTGAAGAGTTGACTGATGCTTTAGTGAAAGGAAAGAGGAGGAAATGAGTGATGAGGGCAAACAAAGGCGTGAAGAGCGGAAGAACACATGCATCACTGTAGCTCAACATGGAAACATTAGGCCTGTCTAAAGTATCGCAAATCAGATACTAAGCAATACTAAAACTAGTATCGAAAGTACATACTCATTTTAGAAAGTATTGATACTAAAAAAACTAAAACAGGGCTAAATTATATTAGCACATCCCTGACTGTGTTATACTGTAATATAACTATTTAATTATAGAGTTGATTATATTTTCAGTATTTAAGCTTATCCACATGCATGCAATTGTGACACATAAATGTTAAGGTTATTATTATTATTATTATTATTATTATTGTTATTATTATTATTATTATGCCTTTACAAATGCGTGGTTCAATGCTTTGTTGGCGTTTGCAATTTATAATTAAATTGTAGAATTCTGTTCAAAGTTTATAACATTACTAACAATAACATTTGAAACCAGATGAAAACTCAGATTGTTAAATTCATACAAGAATCTTGACTTAAATGATTGCAGTTTTTGGTGATTGCGATATGTCTAGCAGCTCTTGCCAGATTACCCTTTGAGACTTTACAGGTAAAACATAATAGTTTGCTTTTCATGTGCACATCAACTGTATACTATTATCATTATTATTATTATGATATCATCTATAGTATCTAAGAAGACCAATAATATCCGGTAGTTCTGCTCTTCAGTAACCACAGTTCCCACTATTGGACAGACTTGAGTAAAGCTGAGGAGGCTAAAAAAGAAGCTCATGCACATCATAAACATTTGTCCTTTGCTCCTTTGCTCCCGCAGGCCTGAGAAACGCTCCTCGGTGCTGGTCGGTGATCCAGCCGCTGCTGTGCGCCGTCTACATGCCCAAATGTGAGAACGGGAAAGTGGAGCTGCCGGGCCAGAGCCTGTGTGCGGCCACCAGGGGACCCTGCAGCATCGTGGACCGGGAAAGAGGCTGGCCCAACTTCCTCACCTGCGACATATTCCCCCCGGGCTGCTCTGTAAGACAAGCATTATTCTGTTCTGCAGCAGTTGTCAAGGATTACAGGAGACGTGTTCGGCTTTTTCAGGTCCTGAGGAACATGAGATCATCATTTGACATTCCGTTCATTGTAAATCTAAAACAGCTTTGTAATAGAAACAGCACGTTTGTTCAAAACTGCAGAACTGATAAGCCCCGCCCCTTCATAGTGACATTTCACGTGACAAGCAGCACATTGTCATTTACATGTTTTTATACGTGTGTCACTCTTGAGTCTTAATGTTTCAAATAATCACAACGAAGTACAGGGATGTGGGCGGGGATAGGGGGGAGGTGAAAATGAATTATGGTTGCAGGACAATATTAGCTCAAACATGTAGGAATTAATCAAAATACAACTTTGAGTGAACTAATGATGAGGAAACGCTGTTGTAACGGGGTTAAACGCTCATTAAAGATGATTTTGCATAATATGGCCACTTTAAGGATATATTCTTTACATTTTGTTAACTGTAAGCATTATTATGAAGAGGGTTGGAGTAGAGTAGGGCAGCATGATTTGGGAAAGTATCTAATTGCGTTTTTCTGTATTTACTTTCAGTATTGTGATTAGATTTGTGTTTTAATAATGGGATTCTGTTCAAAGTTCTCATTTTAAACGCCCCAGCTGAATTGACAAAAAGACTAAAATTGTTTTTAGAGATCTTTGCCGTATTTATGCAGAATAAGACAGAATATGTTTGTGAAATTGTATTACTTCTAAAATGGCCGCCTTTGTAGTTCGCTAATTGCATTCATTCAAATTGTGATTTCGACTAGAGTGTGAATAATCTCGCAGCCTTAGTTTGGTGACGAGGTGGAAGATAGAGGGAGAAAAAAATCACAATGGTTGTTAGAAATTAGAATATGGAATATCATTTGTAATAAAAGAATTAAAATGCCCTCAAAAAGAGATAAATCTTAGTGTAATCTCTCAAACAAAGTGATATTTCTGCACTTCGCTGGTTCATTTTATGCTCCAGTTACATTTTATGCAATACGTGACCCTCAACAAGACATTTACAGACACATTTTAGAATGAGAATCACACACAATACTGTAACTTACTCAGGTCCATGTTATTGGCAGCATATTATGATAAATAGTTAATAATCATCTTTGCTTTGGCCAGAACGAGGTGCAGAAGCTGAAATTCAACACGTCGGGCCAATGCGAGGCTCCTCTGGTGAAGACGGACATCCAGTCGAGTTGGTACAAAGACGTGGAGGGCTGTGGGATCCAGTGTGATAACCCTCTGTTCACGGAGGAGGAGCACAGCGACATGCACCGATACATCGCATACTTCGGCACCGTCACCCTGCTCTGCACCTTCTTCACTCTGGTGAGGCACCAACTCATTTCATCTGCTTCAGGGCTCCTACAGACGCTTCAAAGAGCTCCGTCATCCGAATGTTACAACATCCAGAGAGTCGATCGTAACATGTTTTTACAGATGAAACGACATCTGGTCCAAATGCTGATGGTTTTAAATTTTTCTAACAAAAAAATAACTAAATTAAGCTTCCCTAAAGCATAATTTGTAGTGAAGTATGTAATATATCTGTGGATGAAAACGGTGCGTGCTGAAACGCGTAGGCTGTCCATGTCAATAAATATTTGTCATAAATACAGATTGCAACTGCTTTTTACATTTTTGATTCACGCCGTTATTTTCTTCTCTATACATTAGAATAATCTAGAAACATTTGTCAGTGATTCTTAAGAATGAAGAGACAAAACAGGTTTTTTACATTTACGGGTATTTGTCTTTGTATCTTTATGTATTCTTATGGAATAATATTATTATTCTTATTATGAACTTCAAACTATCTTAAGTCTAAAACATATAACATATTTAAATTAAATATATTAAATATAAAATAAATATTTACCGGTATATCGAAAACATATTTTTCTTCAATTCAATTCAATTTATTTTTGTAACGCCCAAAATCACAACAGCAGTTGCCTCGAGGGGCTACAGTGGAAAAACAGAATAAACAGTGTTCATAGGGTCTTGGAAATGTCCCAGCGTCCTGTGTCCTTAGACAAATGTCCCAAGCTCCCCTGTCCTTAGACCCTCCTTCTCGGCCAGGAAAAACTACCAAACCTCTTTGGGAAAAAGTAGAAACCTGTAGGAGTTCCACAGTGAAGGAGAGATCCGACTCCCTCGGACGGACAGGCGATGCACGGTGGAGCTAGACCCACTCAGGAGGAGAACCAGTTCTTCGAGGCTGATGAAGAACCGTTCATATGGAGTAGAGACCGTTTCTCCAGGCAGTTGAAGAGCATCTGGCTCCACAGGTCATCGATGTGTTTCACTCCCGTCGGAGAAGTGGGTGAAAAAGAAGGAAAAGCGATGAACAGATTGCAAGTGAAATTAAATATTGTTTGATAGAAAAGTAGTAAGAAGCAGAGGATCAAGCTCAAGCTGCCACTTCCACAAGCATAGTTGCTCCTAGGGAACTGTAGCTGCTCTTAATTTTTAATAAACATATTTCCGTGAATAATTACCGGTACACATTTTGGTGCTGATCCTTTCTGGGCGGGGCTTCAGTCCGTGTGCCATGTGTCAGTTCAGTTTGTCCTCAGAGCATCACATTTGTCCTTTTGAAAAGACTAAACAAAACAAATTATTTTATATCCCATATACCGGTAAATACTATTAGTTATTATTTTTATTCAAGTGAAAAGTGAATTAGTAGAACTGCACTTCAACTTTCTATAGATTTTAATATCTAAATATTGGTATCAGCAAATATACTGCCACGACCAAATATCAGATTTTGGTGTCGGTTAAAAAAAAAAAAATAATCTGAACTGCCTAGTGTGAAGAATTGATTGATTATTGATTGAAGAGTAATTTTTAAACATGATTTTGAAGTCACAATGATTAAATAAATGACTACAAACTTAAACTAGTACAATAATACATATGGTTGCCATGATTTTAAAATTTTGACTTTTTGTTGTGTATTTATACCTGTTGTACAGACAAATGATAGTTCTACAACAATCTAGTAGAAAATGACAAAAAGTGACATCACACTAGGGATACTCAGTACTCATAGTACAGTACACAGTGTATGCAGAATTTACACAAAGAAACAACTTTTTGACCATCTAAACATTCATTCAACAAAATAAAGTTGCCCTCATATATCACATTTAAAAATAAAAAAAAGTTACATGATGATGTCATCAATTACAAACAGGAAGTAAAATTATAAACCTAAAAAATGTGCTATTCTGTGATAACATTTTTATAATTTTGAGCAAAATTCTAAATATATTGATCTTAACTGCATTTTAGTTCATCGAGTCATCCAACCTGTCAGAGGCACTTTTATTTTCTGTTCACACATACTGACAGCTGATCAAATCCTGACAGCTTTCTTGTTTCTTTCAGGCCACATTTCTTGCGGACTGGAAGAACTCAAACCGTTACC
Source organism: Chaenogobius annularis (assembly GCA_015082035.1). Classification (NCBI taxonomy): domain Eukaryota; kingdom Metazoa; phylum Chordata; class Actinopteri; order Gobiiformes; family Gobiidae; genus Chaenogobius; species Chaenogobius annularis. The sequence continues at coordinate 314,110 of BJKM01000411.1, read as the reverse complement.
CTGCGGTCATCCTCTTCTACATAAACACCTGCTTCTTCGTGGGCAGTATTGGGTGGCTGGCTCAGTTCTTGGACGGAGCTCGTGAAGAGATCGTGTGCAAAAGTGACAACACCATGAGACTTGGAGAGCCCTCGTAAGTCAATAAACATTTATCAGTTTAATCATTTAAACGTTTCATTTTTCTATCCAGTCATTTTGTTGTAGCGTAATTATTACAAGTGTTGTGACGGTCCTGATCAAATCTGCTCTTTTGATAGACTCCTTGTTGCGAGGTTTTCGAGTCAGTCTTTATTTTTTGTTTTTTTTAGCATTTCTTCACACAAATGTACTCTAAGAAAATGAGAAACGACATGAAATCAAAAGTTCTGAATGATAAAGTGAAGTTAATGTGAAAAGTACTATAGGTCTACTTTTCCATAGTACATTATATTCAAATGAGTTCATATTGCTTCAAAAACTTCCTCTATTATAACTCAATTTCAATAAGAATGAATAGGTTTGATTCACTAAACAATATTACTTTCTTTATGTTGCCATGTGTGGTCTTAAAAGATCATTCGAAAACTGCTCACAAATGGTCACATTTTGTCCTGTTTGTGATTATTATTTTTTATTTTTTTTATCAATACTTGCTCAAATTAGTAGCAAGTTTCTTTACTAATTTTAATATTAATTCATATAGGATTACGATTGTACTATAACCTTAAGAATTTATCGATTAACTGATAAGACGAAGAGTATATTTGACTGCTCAGAGTAAGATGAAAAATGATTCTGAAAACGTACTTTGGATTTCCTCCCAGCTCCTCCGAGACGTTGTCCTGCGTGACCATCTTCATAATTGTGTACTACTCGCTGATGTCGGGAGTGATCTGGTTCGTGATGCTGACCTACGCCTGGCACACGTCCTTCAAAGCCCTGGGCACCACTCACACGCCGCTCTCCGGGAGAACCTCCTACTTCCACATGGTCACCTGGTCCATCCCCTTTGTCCTCACCGTGTCCATCCTCGCTCTAGCTGAGGTTGGTGTTGCAGCTGTGCAGTCAGCCCAGTTGGAATCAAAGTGACTTCTAATAGTTTCAAATTGGGGCATCCTAATCGAAAATCTATTTTTATCTGGTTAAATGAAGGTCACACCAAGTACCGCCAAGACATTTGCCTTTCCGAGTACCACCTGGTCTAAACCCGGACTATATCAAGCCTAAATTATGGAACGATGCAGTTTTGTCACAGTGTGATACGTATCTGGGTACATGAGTCACAATATCAATGCTTTTGAGACGTTTTGGCTGATAGAAAGGGGAAAAAACTTATTCTGCTAGATAGAAAAGTTAGAAAATATCTGCTAGATATAAACTAAAAAACATAATATTTCAATAATTGCATCATGACAGCTGTAATTGAAGCTTTATATGATGAGTCATGAGTTTTCGAAGGAACACTTTTTGATAATTAACTTTAAAGGACGTGTTATACAATATTGACTTTTCTAAGCTTTTAACCATGTTCTAACATTGTTCCCTCATCAAATCATACTTGGAGTAGCATTTAGCTTCATTCACACTAGTTTGATGAATCCTAGTTAGAAAGTTCTCTCCCCTCCGAGCGCCAAAAACACTCCTGAATCTCCTGGATCTGACGTTTTCTTGATCTGTGACGTCGCTCTGAGAATCGTCTCTGCTGTTTCTTAAGTCCATAAGATCATTAAGCCCAAATGTGAAATTCTCCTGTCTAATCACGCTCAGTACAACTGCCAGGCCAGTTTGAAATGCTTCAGATCTGTGTTTATTTTAAACATGTGTGTGTAATTCCCTCTGCAGCCAGGTAGTCCTGGGGGAAACAGCAGAGATCCAAATGTTAGTTCGTTTTTTGTTTTTGTTTTCTAAAACAGGAGATGCCAAACTAAAGGTGCTCAAGAGCATGTTCAAAGGCTAATGACAATAAAACGAATACATCCTATTTGTCCTTTAAAATGGGCTCCTTGGAGTAATCTTCCACGATCAGACCTTTCCATTTCAATTTCTAAATAAAACTTGTTTAATAATGACTGAAAAAAGATTGTGCGCCTTCATGTAATGACATATTAAAGCATTTTTAGAGTCTTTAAACGTTCATAGTTGTGTAATTCCTGGGTCTATCAATGTAAAACATATAGTAACTGAAAGATAAAACCCACCTCTGTTAGAATATAGCAGCGTTTAGTCTCCAGGGAGCCGCTTACTTCCTAAATTTGCAAAGGACCTCACGCTTAACCTTGTCCTTTCCAAAACAAAATAAATGACAACCCAGCGCACATGGAGGGACACTTGTGTATCGAGTGAACATGCGTAAATAGATATTGTTGCATCCCTGATAAAAATGGTCTAAAATGAGACCAAACCAGATCTAAAATTAGACTAAACAATGGTTCTTATACTTCAAAATAATAAATAATGAATTAAAAATGACAAACATGTTTTTCTTACATTTATTGAGTACATTTCTGAAGACGTTTGAGATCTTATAATTGACAGCTCCTTTCTTTCCTACAGGTGGATGGAGATTCAGTGAGTGGAATATGTTTTGTCGGATACAAAAACTACATGTACCGAGCTGGTTTTGTTTTGGCCCCGATCGGAGTGGTCCTGGTGGTCGGGGGTTACTTCCTCATCCGGGGTGAACACACAAACAAAACATCATTTTATCTTTCAATAATCTGTGGGTGTCTTGTACTTTAACTCATTATATCATTTTATTCATAGGTGTAATGACATTATTTTCTATCAAGAGCAACCATCCAGGATTGTTAAGCGAAAAAGCTGCCAGCAAAATAAATGAGACAATGCTGAGACTTGGTAGGAAGAATATGTTGCAAGTATTTTTAGTAGTTACATGTCATTTACATTTCTTTTCTATGTAAATTGTCTCACAACAGGTATATTTGGATTCCTTGCTTTTGGGTTTGTCTTGATCACATTCGGCTGCCACTTTTATGATTTCTTCAACCAGGCCGAATGGGAGCGAAGCTTCCGGGACTATGTGCTGTAAGTTCCCCGTTTCACTCATTTGGTAAGGTTAGAGTAGGGTTTAGGTGAGGGACATTGACAGCAGTAACTTTTAAATAACTCATTTTTCACCCATCAGCCTTATCTCATCTAGGTAGGAAAACATTAAAAAATATAATGGACCTGTTCATAGCAACAGAAGTTTGAAGGTTGTCAAAAAGGACAATTCTAGGGCCAAATTATGGCTAAAAGTGGTTTAAAATAGGAACACACAATTGCTTTGCTAGTTAAAACGGAAGACAGCAGAAAATGCAAAAGGAGACGCGACAGAGCCCCGCCCCCGTCCCCTCATATGGGAGCAGAAGGCTGCAACTTCATGGGTTTCAGCTTCCTATTATATGTGCCATTTTGAGGACATTAGACCTTTCAAAGTTAGAATATTTAGTTTTGAAATGGCTATGGCCTACTATCATCATGACTACTCCACCTGATTTCCTTTTGAATACAGGTGTGAGGCGAATGTGACTATTGCGTCTCAGACCAACAAGCCCATCCCTGAGTGCACCATAAAGAACCGGCCCAGTCTGATGGTGGAGAAGATCAACCTGTTCTCCATGTTTGGGACCGGCATCGCCATGAGCACCTGGGTCTGGACCAAAGCCACCATCCTCATCTGGAAACGCACCTGGTTCAAGTCAGTATACTACTACTACTACTATTACTACTGCTACTACTTCTACTTCTACTACTATGTCTGCTACTACTGCAGTAAGTAACTGAAATTAATTTTAAAGAATGTATGAAGAACTTTCCCCAGATATAATATTTTGTTTTGAATTTCACTATTGCTATGACAATGGAGGACTGTTGTCATGTCAAATCCTTCAAATCAGGAAGGAATTCTTATGCCTGAAACCCACGAATGAGAGGAATATTAGCTGCAGCTCCACTGAATCACTTTGGACAGTCTGAAAGTGTCTCCGCTGTCTGAAGTGAACCGTACCGGTCTATTTAAGCCAGGGGTGTCCAAACTTTTTTCACTGAGGGCCGTATTTTGAAACTTGTACGGCGCAGCGGGCCACAGAAAACCGACAATGAAGTGAATCATTCGAAATTTTGTAAATTTCTAATTTACTACTTAATTACCTGTGCTTTTTACAATTGTATTATTTCCTCCCATCCCATTCCGGGTGTGTCCCAGTTTATCATTATGAAAATCTGGGCACCCTTGTCGAGGCTACATAGTGGTCTGGCTTAGTTTTGGCTTCTGAACGAAATGATTGAACAATTATTGACAGGGGAAAAATAAACGTCAAAAAGCAGATATAAACTGAAAATATTTATTTCTCACCAAACGCTGACTTGATCTTGTGATTGATTCTAACTTATTTGTTGAGACGACAGACTTGCATATGTTTACATCAGCTGCTTCCTGTTTACTGAAGCACACCTACACGGCACTCGCCCCAAAATATTATATTTCCAGTGCAAAGTCTGAGTGAATGTTTTTGTTTTTAATTCATTGCTACCCAGGATAATTGGCCGAAGTGACAATGAACCTAAGCGAATCAAGAAGAGTAAGATGATCGCCAAAGCGTTTGCCATGAGGAAGGAGCTGCACCAGAACCCAGAGAAAGAGCTGTCCTTCAGCATGCACACAGTGTCACATGACTGCCCTGTCGGTGAGTGCAAACTACACATATAAAACATTTTACGTTAGGCATTCATTATTCTTGGTGGGACAACAAACACTTTTGATACTTTAATACTACACAACAGAAGTCAAAAGTAAAAACTAAAACTACACCGATTACTCTTTTTTTTCTATGTCACTCAATTAAATGTAACTGAGCAATAAACATCCAGCAGTACTAGTTTCAGCTTCCTGTTTGACGTAACATTTTGAGGACTTTTTCCAATTGAAAAGATATAAAGTTCTCTTTGTTTTAAATGATGAATTGCTGTGGCAACAAACCTAGATTCTCATCATTCTGAAACTCATGGATAGCTATTGTAATACAAAGCTCCTGTGACCTTAATGGCCATGTAAGGTCAAGAGACGGCGGGTGTACACTAACTCCGTCGCGGGTGACGTTCTGGATCCATTGGACTTAGAAAGTGTTTAAAACCAATGCGCCTGGTACACTGACCTCGGCGCAATGCGGGCCTGACCGTGGGAGAAGTCTATTTTTCCCGGACACCACAGCGGTCAGTTGCAGTTTTCAGGTCTTTAGATGAGTGTTCGTGTCTATCTGAGACGCCGTTGGTCAAATAAGGGCGACAGTGCACTGGAGTTGGTGTATCAGGCGATCTGCAAGTAACCCTCTCAAAATACGCGCTGAACCCGCTTCGCATTAGGTATACAGATGGCATGAGCATGGGCACCTTAAAGCCTCACTGCACCCCTAGAGGGCATCATTTGTGTCCTTTGTAGAGAAGCGTGAACCTTTTACCTAGTAGTTTTACCTAAGTAGTGCCATTGTCTCTTTAGCTGGAATCAACTTTGACATCAATGAGCCGTCGAACGACATGTCATCCGCCTGGGCTCAACATGTGACCAAGATGGTGGCCAGGAGAGGTGCTATTCTGCCCCAGGACATCTCTGTCACCCCCACCGGAACTCCAGGTGAGAGCAAGTCACAGCCTTTACTTTGTTTAAGTGCAAATAGGAGCGTTTTTGTCATCCTTAATTACCTTTCAGGAAAGTGGTTAATTGGTTGTTGTGGGTTGCACTCGTTTTGTTGAATACGTTGCATGAACACCAAATAACTTTATTTATAATGTGTTCTGAGATAGATTAAGATCATTCATTCATATTTATGTTCATATTTTTTTTAGTATTGACTCATGTTCAAATAGGTTTCAATTCTAATTTTAGTATCTGAGTATTGAACAGATTTTTTGACAACCCTAATTGGTACATTGTACACATAGCTGTACATGTCAACAAAACTGTAAAACTATAATAGTAATTTAAAGGTTCATATACATTTTATGCAATAAATACAAAAATACAACTAAATCAGGCCCTCCAAAAAGTACTGGCAGCACAAGGAAGACTTTTCCTAGTCAATAGAGGTATTTGATCTCACAAAGGTGTATCTGTGCCGATTTTTTCTTGGATGGAAAAATACATACAGTAAATATGTACACATACACAGTGACGTGCAGTGAGGTTCATGGCTCGAGAGGCATTCACTCTTTCAGAGTCAGATTTACCAATGCGAATGAACCCAAAAGAGCACCTTAAACATAATTCGATTGACCACAGACAATGAGTTGTGCTATATATCTAATTTCAGCATTCTTTACACAAACATGTGACATATTTGATTTAAGGTCAAAATGAATTCCAATTGAGCCAAATTCCAGCCTATTTCAAGCCAACATAAATACAAGTTTATGGTCTTACCTTTACATTTAATAAGCCGGATTGTAAATAAGAAATAAACAAGTTCAAGAACGAAGAAGACAGCGCAACAGTCCACGGACTCAGAAGCGCCCTCTGCCATGAGTCCGGCGTATTGTTTGCCTCACCGAGTTAATTTTTTTTACTGCTGTTTTTATAATGAATCATACATTATCCAGAATATGGAAGTACAGAGCACATCGTCAGAGTGTTTTATTTGTTATATACAGAGGCACAGCAACACATTATCTGCATCGCATGCAGCACAGTTTGTGAGGCATTATACTGTGCGCCGTGAGGCAGAGCGTGGTGCTGCCTCACGGCGCCCCTCCTCCCTGTGTTAGGACGGGAGTTACGGGATATGCGGAAATTCTGATTCTTAATTGAAAAAAATATGGTTCCATATTGGATTCAAAGGGAAAGGGGGTTTATAATACATACCAGATGACGAGTATTAACTTATAATTCAGTTTTTTCTCCCAAGATTGAAAGGTGAGGCTCTGCCTCCCCTGAATGCACGTCACTGCACATACATATTGCTCACTTACCTGACGGATTTTACTTTATTACAGGACAAAGATTTTGTACAACCCCTTTTAAAAAGGCTGCACTTGTTTGTTTTTTTCCCCATACAGTTGAGCAAAACTTGTTTTGCCTCAGTTCCGATATGTCGTTAAAGCAGCTCTCCAAGTGAAAATGAGAACGCTGTGTGCTGTCTGCATCTTATTAGAGAGCCTTTTATTACTCTCCGAAAACCCGGAAGAGGGCTGTTATCGTGCTAGTTATTTTTAGCATTACTCTGAAGACCAAACTCGCCCTGGCCTCTGAAAGTTGCGAAAAGCACTCATAAACTCATTGCCGTAAATAATTGGCATGCTCGAAATACGTGAGGAAGGGAGAAATATGTATATGGACGGCTACTAACAAAACAAGCAATCCAATTTTTAAGATACTGTATCAGTTTGACCCACAATCAGTTAAATGTTTCTGTTTTTGCTCCCGCGCAGTTCCCCCTCCTGAAGAGAGGAACCGTTTGTGGATGGTGGAGGCAGAAATCTCCCCAGAAATGATCAAAAGGAAGAAAAAGAAGAAGAGGAGGAAGAAGGAAGTGCGTCCCGCGGAGGAGACAGAGGAAAAACCGCCGTACCCACAGCGAGAATTTGGACGCAGCTCTGTTCCCCGTTTGCCCAAACTGCCCAACCACCCCAGTCTCGTGGCCAACCTGAGACGGCAGCACCAGCACCAGCTGGAGGAAAACGTCCTGCCGGGATCGTACCAGGACGACCCGCTGTCTCATCCTTTGGCCTACGAGGAGTCGTGTCCGTACCCCTCCTGCTACAAGAGTCCGCCTTTGTATAACTGCAGCCTGATGTCTGACCACTTCCCTGCAAACGAGCGATCAGAGGATTTAGGGATTGGGCCGCGTTTTCAGAGCTACGCGAGGAGGGTGGACCAGAGGAGGGAGATTTTAGCCCCTGTGTCCCGGGCACCAGGAGGGCGTTGGGCCGGTCCCATTAACTCAAGGACTAATCTGATGGAGGCTGAGCTTATGGATGCTGACTCAGACTTTTGAAAATGTATATCAACCAAATTCAAATCAGTAAAGCTGAGACAGATAGTTTGGATTATTGAAAACCTGATTTCAACTCTTGGACAATTGTAGCTTAATGGTCATATAATATGATGGTCATATAAACATTGGCTAAAGAGGCACTATGTAACCTTTCTGGTCTGGGACTGTTACCACCAACTCACCTGGGAAAGTAGCAAAACCAAGATGTAATGAAAAACGGTTAAATACTGGAGTAATTTGATTAACAAGAAAGCATAAGTACAAAAAATATTTGAAATGTTTCTTAAGTATGAACTAAAGTTACAAATGAGTCACACAGGCCAATCAAAATCATGTGACAAAACATGGGACACTAAAGCAAAGTCAGATAAGCCTATAAACAGAATCTAGTGACAAAGTAACAAGAGACACAGAAATAAGTCAATAAATTTTTGTAACTAACCAAGCACACAGTCAGACACAGTATTGACCGACTGACAAACACCTGCACAGGTGTGGAGACGGTCCCTAAAGGGGGGGAGGGGCAGCAGGTGGAGACACAGGATTGGCCAGGCATAGAGATGCCCAACCAATCAGAGGATAAAGAACCAGCAGCCAGGAACCGGGTGGAGAGCAGTCCGTTATTGCGTTGCCTGGAATGTTTCACAGTATGGTATTAACTTGAATTTATTCAATAACAGGTGTTATTGCAAAAGTACCTTGAAAAAACATACTTGTAACAGCAACGCCTCTCCACAGATCTCACCTGTATCTTGACCTAGTGGCCTTGTTTCATATCTTTTGAGTGAGACATTCCAAGCAAAGCAACAATATCTTCTCCAGGGAGAAAAGCAGGTGGCAGCCACTCCACCAGAAAAGTTACACAGTGTGCCTTTAAATGTAACTTTTTATATTACCAGCTTCGATTGACTGTCAAAAGCAGCACAATGGCTCAGTGGGGCTTTTCTGTGTAAGGCCAAACCTTTAACTTGGCAGCCCTGACCAAGAACCTGGCTCGAGATCTGGAAGTGGGTCCCCAGGCGCTGAACTGCGAGCGCTACAGCTCCTGACGTCAAAACATGGGTCAAATGCAGAGGACGTAGGATTTTTACCTACAGCAAACAAAAAAACGTTATTGAATTCAAACTTTATGTTACTTGTCTTGGATCAACATTTTGAACTTGGAGGTGTGCGGAGTAAGCAACAAAAGTGCTGGATACTTTCTAATCTTACTCAACTGTGCAAAGTGTTCAGCGCCCAGGGGTGGACTATACATTTTTCTTTTCTTTTTTTTTTTCTTTTTTTAGAAAGATGAAACGGGATGGAGTGTAAAATATGTATAATATTTTAAGATGTTTTATTATATTTTTATTTTGTATGTCTAAACTTAAGGAAAGTCCACAATGACAAAAGGCAGCTAAACTGTACATGGCTTGAAACATTACTGAAACACCTTTAGTTAAATCCATGTTGTATTCATTTTGTTTTTGTCTGCTTTTGTACTGTAGGATTTTAAGTGTGATATGAAAACAAAAAAAGCTAGCTATCAGATTTTCAATTTATATTTTAATGTCAATAAATAGTGCATGTCTTACACATTTCTTGGACTGAAACATGATCAACTAAACTAATACAAAAATCACATGTATCTATAATTCTATCAAATATAAATCCACTGTAAATATCCATCAAAGTTTCACACATATCAAATTGACATGCCACATTTTTCTTATAGTATACACATCTATTTCTTTTCTCTGTCGTATTTTTGCACTGACAGGCAACTATATGTTTTAACAGAAATTAAGTAACATGTTTAAGATGATTAACTTTTTAACCCACAATTTTGGTTTGCTCATTTGTCTTGTATCGCTATTTTCGTGTTGCTATAAGTCATGTTTTTTAACATTGTTCATTCACTCCCCAGAGAGTAAAACTCTATTGTTAAAGATGCACAATTTGGCATGTGGATTAGTACAGTCCAAAAGTGTCTCCACTGTTTTATGTGAGCTGCACCGGCCTGTTTAAGCAACCCAAAGTGGACACTGAAAGTCTAGTTCCCAAAGTGGTCTGGCTCGCTTTGGCTCCCAGAATGCTTTTGAGCCAGATGATTGGATAAGAGTGTCAGTGAAAACAAAGCAAAAGCAAAAAGCAGCTATAAAGGGAAAAAAACTATTTCTTACCAAACACTAACTTGATCTTGTGATGCTACTTACCCAATTTACCCAATACCCGATTTAGCGCGGTTTTTCAACCTGCGCATGGCCAGATACTTTGGTGCAAGCGTTGGAAGATGCTACAGTATCCATACCTTACTTTTTGGGATTTGTTTAATTGAATTTGCTCTTGGAATATAAACTGTTTTTCCTGATAAATACATGCTCAAAGTCTGTAAAAAGTATATATTTGAACTGTTGATAAATGTTACAAAATGTAGAAAAGCTGTGGAAAGTCTGACTTAAGATGTAAAACGGCTAACTTTGATGATAATGAGCTAAAATAACTCAGCTGTGAAATAGTCAAATGTTGATATAACTACATTGAAACTGACTACTATATACAGAATATACACGTTTAATGAGTTAAACTAGTTTAATTTAGGATGTTCCAAGTCCATGGCAAAACTGGGTAATGACAGAGACCTCATACTTAGCAAAACAAAGCTAACGCACGTTAGCGTCAGACGTTTCCTGTTTATCGGAGTACAACACTCACATCAAGACCAGTGCATTATGCGCATCTAACATTAGCCAATTCCACTGCATTACATAAAAAGGCATTAAAAGCAGCGTTAACGCTTTACAGAGAAGTGCACTAAATGGAGAAAAAGCTGATAAACCGGAAGTAGTTTATTTACTCTAGCTTTAGCCTGCTGCTGCTCATGTAGCAGACACATGGCACTCCACCAGTAAAAGAACGGTTCCAAAGCGCTCCAAGGCGAACCGGTCTGGGGGAACAGGGCCAGTCACAGTGTGGCTCATAAGCTTGTCACCATGGAGTCATTGCTTTGCCAGGAATTTTTCAGTATGGCTTTAAACTATGTAGCGGTTATTAAATTTCAGGTGTTTTATTGCTGAAACTATTTTGCTTTAACTGTGAGCGGGTTCTCCTCTCCACAGACCTGACCTGTAACGTGGCTTGGTGGCGTTCCCATGGAAATAGAATAATTTTGTTTCATGCCTATACTGAATGGAACATTTGAGGCAAAGCAATAACACCAAAAAAGTTCCACAATGCACCTTTAACTACAGAGTAAATAAAATTGCACCGAATAATGTTCTTCTGTCTTTAGTATTTTTGTTGTTCAATGCTAGTTCAATCCCCACCTTTCTTTTGGTCAATTGTCATTTCTCTACCATATGAATTTGCACCTTGAGAAAAAACAAAATCTTGTGCTTTGTTCATAGACTGTCCATTACATTTTGAGTGAGATTTTGTACAGATTTTTATAGAAAACACAAAAATACTCACACCAAAAAAAGTGTTATATGTGTTATAATAACCAAAACCACAATGTATTTCCCTGAAAACTTGTTGTGAATAAATTATACTGTTTAGTGATAGCAGAATCGTTTTTCCTGTCTTTTAGTTAGAACATTCAGAAGAACAAAATATTCAAGAGTAGTTTAGCTAGCTCACTGTAGTGAAGAAAATGTACATGTTTATTTCATATGATTTTGGAAATTCCTATTATTATATCATAGAGGTGACACTTTTAAATGCTTTTATTGCTTGATTTGCTCAATTGATGAAGATAAGTCTGTTATTTTAAGTTCGGGAGCAGGACCACACCCCTTTCACGCCCCTTCCTGCAGATACACTATTTAAGCCTCCAGTTCACACACATCGGTGTTCGTGACTTCACGGCCCTTCCTCCGACCCTCTTTTAATTATTCTAATTATTCTAATTTATCTCCTAGAAGGGGGTACCGAGGCCCAGGAGCCTACAGCCCTCATCGCCAGAAGCCCCAAAACGGCATACATTTCTATACATTTGTGTTGTTCATGTTTCTCTTATGTGAATAAATACTTTGCATCGTAGCTGAGGTTGTGGTCCTTGCTAGTGAATTAATTTTCAACACTAAAAATCAAACAATCTTCGGGAACACATCATGTGAAGTGGAGCCAGGGGGAAACAGGGATGGCCAGAAGAGGGAAAGGTTTAAATATTAAATATTAACTATATTAAACCTTCATTTTATTGTTTTGGCCACCAGGTGGCACAAGTGTAAGGGAGAGAGCGCTGAGCAGAATGAGCAGAACATTAAAATGCTCATTTTGAGTTTCCAGCCTATCAGACATGGCCTGACCTGGGGTCGCCAATAAAATCCCACCCCCTACAGGTGACCTGGTCGTGTGATGATCGGCAAGTGTTTGAAACACTTGATTTATTTATTTATTCATTTATGTCTGTCTCAAAATACACCAAAGTTATAGTATTTTTATCAAAAGTATGTTTTTACAGATGTTTTTTTTTTTTTATAACAACAGGGACCACCAAACCACACATTGTGACCACCAGTCAGTCAGTCAGTTTAGTTTGCTCAGCAGAAAATCACCTGTTACAGTTTCTACTAAATCTGCTCTTTATGGTCAGGTTATTAAAATAAAGCTCAGATAATCGTTTCACTTGAGTAACTTCAGACTGAGCAGTACCTCCAGTTAGCTACACATCACCCATGAGGACACCCACCAGAAAAGTGACACAGTGCACCTTTCGGATCATTTTACAGAAACAATTAGAGAGAAGATGAAATGTAATGATTTCAATGGATGCCATAGAGTTTATAAGTTCACATGCAGCCTTCCGTCCTCTCACGAGAATTGCGCTCCAGGCGCGAGATTTAACACTCTCATTTGTTTGTTGACGGTGAAAAGTCGGAAAAGCCCCTGGACTCTCGGACAGGACTGTCCCACCTCCAGCGTGTGTCCCAGCGGCTCCTTGTGTTTGTGCTTTAGAGTGCCAGACTAAAAAGCCTCGACATGCCGCATAGAAAGGCTTGGCTCTTGCCCGATGAAGCGGACGTCTCCGTGCGGAGGATGTCCCCGGCGGATCCGCCAGGTCAGCGTGCCACTTTCTGGGGTGAATACGGTAAAGTGGGACTACACATTTAATTCTGTTATTTTTAGCTGTCACGGAAGATGTTTGTTACTGAGTTCAAAGTATAGATACAGGAGCCAAAATACTCAAGTAAAATTATGATAAGAAAACAATTAAAGTGCATATGACAGGTTCTCATGTTTTTCTGTTTCTTTCTCAAGTATTTCTTTGTTTTGTCAGATAGTCCCTGTGCTAAATGTGTATTGTTGTTTTACGTCAGTCAAGTTTTAGTTTGTAAAGAAAAGTTGTCAATTAAAAATTGTAAATGACAGGAAGTAGAGCTGAGTTCTAAAACGTAATCCCTCTGTGATGTCATCAATAATCGACATTCAATTGAAAATGCACAATTTACACACAACCAGTGATGAGAAAAATACTTTGAAAATATATTTAGTTACAGAATACTGAATTCCTGAGTTAATATTTATTTTGCAAGGTATTCAGTTACTTTGTCTAATCCGAGTACTGTATTCTGAATACTTTTAGGTTGAAATGCATCATATTATAGTGTTAAAGGATTAAAACGGCTGTACATTTATTTATTACTAATTGGAGAAAGAACCAATTGCGCGTGCACAAACCACAAGAGCTGTATTTACTGTTTTTCTCACCAATTCTGTGCCTTTCAAGGCCTAAATTACATGATAAAATACCATAATGTTTTCTTACTTTTCTTACTTCCCAACACTGCACACAACTGGCTCACAATAATTAATCAATTATCATAACTATTTTATTTAATTTATAATTAATTTATACACATTTTGGCCCTGGTTGCTAGGTAACAGTTTTACGTCTACCAATGTAATCTGCTGCTCATATAAGCGTCACCAAAATTGTCAAACTACACACGAATTTATATTTATGTGTAATCTAACCAATCACAAGTATGTGACAGAAATTGCGTTGTTCTTGTTTGTGTGGTTGTATTTGGGTCTTGTGTGACGGTGATCTGTGTGTCCCTGCTCTGTGCGTTCATAAATGATCGGTCGTGGCTTCGGATGGGATTGACAGGACGGAACGCTGTGCATGACTCTCAGGAGGTTTCTGTTAGTCACACATTTCAGAGGGACACTTGGAGGCCTTACATGCGCCTGAACCCCACCCTCACCTTTTAATAACACAGGCAGAAGTCATTCATCTCTACATTCAACTATAAAAGTCACATAAATGAGAAGGAATCATTTAGGCTGAGCAATATTGCATTGGCAGAATGATTAAATTGCAAAGGCTGACTCTTCTAATATCGATCAAGATTATTCTACCTTTATGTATTTGTACTTGATGCTTGAATGCTGTTGTTACTGCAATTTGGTGTTTTCAAAAGTATAAAAAAAACAAATAATATCAACACTACAGTTGATACTCATTTGAGCTAGAATCAATACTGAAAAAAGTAATTTAAATAGGACTGAATTTGACCATTCCTGAACAGTTATAGAATGATCTTGAGTAGGGGTGCACCGATATATCAACTCAGTATCTGTTCCGGCTGATATTTAGGGCATTGAGTAATATCGGTTTCAGTCCAAAACCACTGATATCAGTCTGCTACGTTACGCCCTGGGACAGAGGCTGCTATATTCTAACGGAACAGACTGTAAGCTTTAATCCAGTCTTTATTTGAGTCAAAAGACCACAAAATGACAAAGTTACAGACTTTTAAAAGCTCTAGAAATGTTTTGGACAAAACTAATCATTAAATATAAGCACAACGAATTAACTCGTGACCCGCGATAAATGCGATGCAGTTAGTAGAGCAGGCAGAGCTCTTTCTCTCTATCCCTTTCTCTTTCTCAGTATAGTGTAAAACACATACTTTGAAGACTTGCAACTACAGTAGGTGGCAGTAATGTGACAAACACTTTATGGATACCAACCGCCATAAAACACCAAAGAAGAAGAAGATGATGTGGGGGGGGGTTCCTCCTAAGCGATAAGTTTAGACATGTTTACTCCAAATAACTGTAGTGTGAGAGGTTTAAAGAAAGAGGAGAGGCTGAGTGTGTGATCAGACCCAGAGTCTGAGGAGGAGAGGCTGAGTGTGTGATCAGACCCAGAGTCTGAGGAGGAGAGGCTGAGTGTGTGATCAGACCCAGAGTCTGAGGAGGAGAAGGCTGGAGTGTGTGATCAGACCCAGAGTCTGAGGAGAGAGGCTGATGTGTGTGATCAGACCCAGAGTCTGAGGAGGAAGGGCTGAGAGTGTGTGATCAGACCCAGAGTCTGAGGAGGAGAGGCTGGAGTGTGTGATCAGACCCAGAGTCTGAGGAGGAGAAGGCTGAGTGTGTGATCAGACCCAGAGTCTGAGGAGGAGAGGCTGAGGTGTGTGATCAGACCCAGAGTCTGAGGAGGAGAGGCTGAGTGTGTGATCAGACCCAGAGTCTGAGGAGGAGAGACTGTCGCTGCTGCTGTTACAGGAGGAGCAAGATATTACTAGATTTAAGTATTATTTTTTTAAGTAAGTTATCTGTTTTTATTATTTCACTTCTGTGCCTAATCTGTGTTGCAACACTAGAATTTACCCATTGTGGGACAAGGTTCTCTTATCTTCTCTTAGTGGATGACGGATGCACTGGAGAGGTGAAAATCTGAGAAATAATCTAAATAAAACACAACAAAGAATAATCATATTATAGCCTACCTAAACATAGTGATAGCCCTGTCAAATTTGATCTGTACTGACTGGTTCTTCTTCATTGTAAAATAGATTTGATCCTTATTTAAGAATACAAAATAAATTAGTTTATAGCTTTATTTATCTGAAATACAATTGTTTAAAATAACCGTAACCATAAAATGTATACAAAAAATATCTGCATAAAATCGGTTATTGCCCAAGCTTTCCTCATAACATCGGTATCGGCCTAAAATTTCCATATCGGTGCCCCACTGATTTGAGTTGTATTGGAATTTCTATAAGACCACATAGCAACATAAAGAAAGTACTATTATTCTCAATTGAAAACTACTGTCTATTGTCTAGTATAGTATCAACATCAAGTTTGATATGTTCGTATCGAGACAAGACTACTGCAACGTAACAACTATTTTCCTGTATATTCGGACACAGAAAGCGACCACGCTGAGAGCACCATCCCCGGTTACCACGGAGACATTCCCAAACGGAGCAGCTCTGTCCTGGCTCGCATCATGGGGATTGCGGCCCATCAAGAAATCTATCTCTCCTGAAGGGTCCGGGCCCCATTTCTGTCAATACAACCCCAAATGCTTCTTGACGGTGCCCAGAGGTACGGCAGAGGCCTGAACTTGCACCTTTTCAACACAAGGTTTTCTCATTGAATTTCTCAAAGTGCACGTTCACAGAGCAGGGGGCGTGGTTAGTGGCAGTCATATTGAGTAACAAACATTTTACTCAAGTAATATTTTTTCTTGAAGCAACAGTCTTCTTACTTAAGTAGGAGTAAAAGTATAGTGTGAAAAAGTTAAGTACAATCTCTTTCTTAAAATGCCCACAGGAGGTCATGGAGGTTCACCCCGCTCCACAGCGTCTTGGTATGGAGACGAAGCCTGGCACGACAGCACCACCAAAACCACAATCCGAGCTGAGAACGAGGTGGAGGCGCACAGGGAGGCCAACAATTATAAGGTGAGATGGAATCTGGTGATGTAAAAGTATATTGACTCCTGGAAGTGAGAAACCAGAGACAAGCCAGAACCGTACCTGTGTTTATACTGTTGTTGTGACCTTTGGCAAGCTCATTTGTCACGTTGCACTACGGTTGGACTGCGGCTGGACTGCAGCGGCCAGGTTGGAGTGTTTATTCTTTTTTTTAAAAATGTATTTACAAATACAAAACGATAACAAAAGACAGACAACAAAACAGACATTAGACATATAGACTGACAACAGTCTAGAAATTTCAGAGCGGGGAGTATTTGCGTGTGTGTGTTTGCGTGAGTGTATGTTTATTTGTGCATATGTGTGCATCTGGGTGTATGCATTCAAACAGAGTAAAAATGTGTTATATCATAATT
The DNA here is from genome assembly GCA_015082035.1 of Chaenogobius annularis. Lineage (NCBI taxonomy): Eukaryota > Metazoa > Chordata > Actinopteri > Gobiiformes > Gobiidae > Chaenogobius > Chaenogobius annularis. Next base: position 297,067 of record BJKM01000411.1, on the reverse strand, counting down.
ACCATCATCACATATATTGTCATACATGTAGATATAGTCATAATTTTAAAATAGCAATCATTATATACCACTACCCATTGTCATAGCATCTTTAAAGATATAGATATACACATATATACATGGTGTTTATTCTGTGTTTATTCTTGTGGTCACAGGCTTGATTGTGGCATTCGAAGACCACGTGCTCATCCTTAGAATAATCATTTACATTGGAAAAAAAAACAATCTGGAGCGCATGACCGCGATGTGCTCCGAGGGCTGTCTGAGATGCTTTGTACAATTTTATTCCTTTTTTTTTTTTTTTAAGTGATGCAGAAGACAAATACAGGTGCAGGTAGGACAGAACCACAGTAACGGTAACCCACAGACAATGGACTAGTACAATACAACACAAAGTACATTACAGACTGAACAGACCATGATAAGAGATACAAGATACAAGGAACTTCATTGAGTGGCATGTGCATGGGAAGGTGTGTGTCTCTGTACTTTTAATTCTTTGAAATTCTCGCTGTGCAGTCGGAGTCAAGTGTAAGCTTCAGGAAAGGCTCTCATTGTAAAAAAAAAAGAATAAAAACATATCGCTGCTTTCTTGTTCCAAACTAAGAAAAGAAAAAAAAGAATTGGGGATTCTAAAGATAAAACAATAAGCCCATTTACCCCATTTTTACAGTCTTAAAAAAGTGAGAAAACAGTATTGCTCTATTTTAAACACAATCCAAGCCTAATAATTCCCTCATGGATAAAGAGAGGAGTGGCGTTATGGCTGTGATCAGTGAAATTGCTTAATTATCAGATGCACACTCTAAAAACAGGAAAAAAAATCAGTGTTTATTATTCATTGTACATATTAATCAGTTTTATTGGCTTTTGTAGTTTGGTTTCAGGAAATGGAAGGGCCACGTCACAGAGAGACCCATCGAAGTCAGATCTGACATCGACCGAGAACTCCACTCAGACCTAAGCACTGTCAGACCACAAGAAAGTGGTATCATTTGTTTCTGTTTATAATTCCATATATTTGACTGACTAATATTAGGCTTTAATGTTCAGCTCTTTGTCTCCTCAGGCTCCTTGGTCACCTGTGGGAATGTCGCTTATGTCATTTTCTTTGGCTGGTGGATTTCCTTATGCTACTTTATTATTTGTCCTTTGATGTTTCTTACCGTCCTTGGGGCAGTTTATGGTATGCAATCTAAACTTTTTTGTTTAAATTATTATATTTTTTTAAAGATGCACTACGTAAGTTTCTTGGTGTGAGATTTTTATAGTTGTGTTCTAGATTATACAGACTCAAAAACGCATTTTAATTTTTTTTAAACTTTTAAAAGATCTTCTCTTGGATAATATATTTTATTTGTAAATATTCTCCATTTAGAAGCCTCCAGTCACCATATTTCTTGATTCTTGATAATATATAATAAAAATCTCTTTGTACAATAGAAATAATCATTTCACTAGTTGACTAATCGATAAAATAATTGCTGACTAGTCGACTACTAAAGTTGCAGCCCTAACTATGACCCTATTTTATTTTATATTGTGTGTTTCAGGAAAGCTTTGTTGGAAAATGGGCTGTTACTTTCTTTGGCCTTTTGGCAAGTCAATAGAAAAGGTAATGTCAATGCTTATAGTCCACAAATAACACAAAAATATAGTGCTACTTCTAACGGTTTCTGTTTTCAGGTCGGTAATGTGGTGAGGCAGACCGCGACCAAACCTCCAAGATGTGTGATAATCCCAGAGCAGAAGGACGATCAGAACCGTGAGAAGGACTCTTCTCCTCTCCTGGCGTCCTCTCCGTTTCCTGTGGAGATCCCTGTGCCAGAACCTCCAGCCAAAAGAACCTTCACACACTGGGTAAAACTCTAGTTAACCATGCACTGTGCACTCCATTTCTCCATTTGTTTATTGTTAAGAGCCCCAGATGTTAAGATGTTAGTTTAGCATGAATAGTTTTCCTAAGGATAGTAAGCAAAGAATACAGCCTCGTGCTTCACTAATCTTTCTTGAACGAGCTTCATGAGGTAAATATATTTCTTGGGGAAATAATATACTTAAAAAGTGCAGAGACAACCAGAGATGTTGCTTAGGCCTGTATAAATGGGGCTTCTGGGTAATTAGAGGTGTGGTTAAAGAGTGAAGCCGTGGTTGCAGGAGTAGGAGGTTGGCGTGGTCCACCTCCTGAACCTCAGTCAATGATTAACAATCATTAACTCCATTTTAAGAAAACGGCCTTTGAAGTTACAATGTCCCATATAGATCATGGATGAAGTGGATTCAATGAAATTATAAAACAGATTTAGGAGCAAATTAGCCTAAATGTTTAGAGGGCAAACTGACCAAAGTCATTTGATCGGTTTGTCTGTTTAATTCTTCTCTTTTCTAATAACAAAAATGTGACAGTGGCCAAACTTCAACGTCCTCATTATAAATGAACAAAAGTGACATTGTTTTTTCACAATTCAGCTCCACAGACTTGATTGCCGTCAGTTCTAGAATTCTAGAACGTGAAAGCAGCTGATTTCTGTCCCACAACAAGCACTCTGGATCTTGTCTTTCAGATGTGACTTGTGTGTTTTGTGTCTGCAGTGTCACCCAGGAACATACGTGTGGCTCTTACTGGGATATCCTGTTCTGGTGGTGGTACACTTTGTTGCCTGTGTGATCTCTTGGCTGCTCGTCTTCACCATTCCTGTGGCCAAACTCAACGCTCGGGCCGCCACCACCGTGCTCCTCGTGGCACCGGGAGACATTCACATTCACAAACTGGACAAAGTAAGCCCAATACAGATTTCTTATCCCCGTCCACAGCTCTGTACAGACCCAAACCCTTCCATGTTTGTGTGTTTTTTGGTTTTTAGATTTGAAAACAACATTCATAAAACACAGTGAGATAAACAAACATGTAACATTATTCTAGTCATGTAGTTGGTCCAAAGTGAGTTCAATTTGTCATTTTAAAAATGTCCGAATGTAATTTTCAAAAAAAATGTGAATGTCGATCATCATGTCAGTCCAGTCTTTGTTGGTCGAGTTTCATCCATTTCTACATAATGGCCAGAAGTATGTTCCAGAGGTATCCTTTCACTGTGTCCATGGCAGGAGTTTTGAGGCCCAGATACATAGTTCTGAAGTCCAGTGCCAATGCCAAAGTTAGTTTGTAGTGCTCTACTGATCTCAGTCCAATATTTTGGAGCAACAGGACAGTCCCTGAACACATGGAAATGGTGGGTCTCCTGGTAACCACAATTTCTCTTGCGGCTTAATATTTCCCTGTGAATAGTGAACACTTTGACAGGGTGTTATGAAAAACATGACATATTTTTCAAACATATTTTTTACTTGGTGTTAAACTATAGCACGAGTAGCTCATCATCGTTTTACATTTTGCTCATTGTAAATAACATATTGATTTAAAATGGCTAAGTAATAGAAACGGGTCCATTGACTTCCTGTTCACTCCTCCTAGTGGTGACATTTGACTGTAACAAGTAGCAGATTGTCATTTCATCTATTATTTTTGAAAAATGGCAACATCACATTTAAGAACACTACATGTGTCACTCAAAACTAAGTACAGGGATGTGGGCGGGGATAGGGGTATGTGAAAACAGGAATTTTCAGAACACTCGAGCCTTAGTTATAGGACAATACAAGATTAACATGTAGGAATCAATCACAATACCACTGTGAATAAACAAATGAAAAAACACTGTTGTAACGAGGTCAACAGCTCATTAAAGTTTATTAAGCGTAATACATCTCATTTAAACAAACCTGTACATTTATAAAATTTAGTTTGCATCCTGTAGTTTATTATGTGGAATTCTTTTTAGCCTCATTTTGAACACTGTGGTTTCCAACACACACACACACACCATATTATCACAAGTCTACAAAAGGTGGCGCTGACATGTGTTTTACTCATACTTAGGTAAAGTTGGTTGACTTGGCCTCTTTGTTCTGTTTTTTTCTTCGCCCTTATGGCACTGTGCCATGTGAATATGTGATCTACAGCTCATATTTTTGCATAGCTTCCTCAATGATCCTTTGTTTATTTAACAGTGTCTGTATTTCATGTTCTTCGCAGAGTTTATCGTGTGAGACCAGAGTCATCCTGTGCTGTAACAAAGCAGTGAACATTCACTACTACAAGTACACAGTCCAAGGCATCAACATATTTGCACTCAGTATCTTTTTATTACTGAAATTATTATACGTTTTCTCACAGAATTGGCCACAATTGTCATCTAAAGCGCTATAGATATTATTTGTGATCATCTTTTATTTCTGGGGTGCAATAATTACATGCTGGGGTTGCCTTTTCCTCCTCCATTATTTACAAAGGTACATGCACCCTAAACATACTGACATTATATAGTGCCTAATAATATTTTATTATGTATAGACGTGCAATATAAAGCAGGGGAGAGAACATTTGTTCATTAACTTGACTAGACCCATTCATACAGATGACTAATTTGAAAATAAAATAATAACTAGAATAAATATTAGAAGGTCGAGTTCATAATCACCTCACTTGAAGCTCTTTTTAACTATAATATTAGTTATTATAATAAGTCAAGCTTCATGGTAACGCTGAGAGGAGGGGCATGAGACGTGTTGTTGGCTCGCTCGCACCGCGATGTGCTCCTTCCGAAACTCACTGAGAAAGAGGACAAAAGAACAACGTTGTATCTGTGTAGTGATACACATGTTGTCTTTTGACCCGTGAGTCAGGTCTGGCCAAGAAAGTTTCATTTCAATGCGGCAGACTGCCGTAATCGCACGTGCGCGCTCAGTGTGTCTTTGTATTCTGCCGAGTCTACATTCACTTCCTCATTAAACTAATTTTTCCGTGAATATGAGTCTGATTGTAATAAAACACAAAGCGTTTTGAAGCTTACTTGTTTATTTGAAGTAGTATTTTAATGATGGCGCTACCTAAAATATGGGATGACTGAGTTTTAGGGATGGTTTATTTCCCCCCCATGTCAAATCGGATGAACATGATAAATCAGCCTGGATGTACGTAGCGAGACCCCTGCATATGTGATGTTTCTTCAGGTATGTTTCCCAATGCATCACTTGAGGGGTAAGAAATAAAATGGGAGTTTAACTGATTTGCAGATTATTTCTTTTATATTTTATAATTGTGATTTTGCTACCATTTCATGCATATCAGAATGTATTCAGTGTACCTGTTTCTAGCCTAGAGTCAGGAAGGGCATCTGGGGTAAAAGGATATCTTCCTTAAGTATGTGCTCCTCTAGATCTGCTTCCTCTGGTAATAACAAGCTTAGCGATTGGCTACAGTGACAGAGACCACATTTACTTCAGCGCTGAGACCAAGTTTGCTACAGCCATCACCTCCATCATTCCTCTGTCCTATTTTATCGGCATGGGGATCGCCAGGTGGGTTTGTCATACAGGCTATGGCTTCAACTCAAATTTTAACAGATTTTAAAGGACACATATTATGCAAAGTTGACTTTTTATGCTTTTAACCATGTTATTGTTCTCTCATCCAAAACATACCTAGAGTTGTATTTAGCTTCATTCACGTTTGTTTTATGAATCATGTTTAGCATGTCCTCTCCCACTGAGCCTCAGAAAACACTCTCATTTTATGTCCATAAATTATGAGTCTGGGAATGATTTTGTTTTCTCCATAAAATGTGTTGTGTTATTCAACCACACAAGTGTTAATGTTGTCAGATGAAAGAATTTAGTTTCAGCATAATTAGCTCCTCCCTCCAGACAGATATTTACAGCAGTGTCTTAAAGGCACAGCACCTGATTTATTTATTATTATTATTTTTTTTTAAATGAACTACCGGTAGTTCTGTTTTCCCCATTATTAAGCATTTGCAGCAGTCATTGTGTATTCCTAATGACTACTTTTCACAACTTTGCGAGTTTTGCCGTCAGTCGAGTTGACAGACTTCTTTCACTCTGTTATTTTGAAAACCAAGTTCAGTTTGCCCTCTATTTGAAATGCTGGTTTCACTTAAACATATAGCTAATTTCACGTTTTTCTGCTCAGTATTTCAGCGCAGAGTAACTTTGCAGTGGGAGCAGTGGTGAATGCGACCTTTGGCTCCATAACAGAGATGACCTTCTACATCACTGGACTGTTACAGGGCCACAAAGCGGTCACTAAATGCTACGAGGAGATTGTTAAAGCTGCCCTCACTGGCACCTTACTGGGCTGTATACTCTTCATACCTGTAAGTCTGATGATGATGATGATGATGAGAAGGATGATGATGATGATCATCATCATTTTATTTTTTTCAATATTTTTGTAAACACATGATGAACAAAACTAGTTAATGGTGACTAAAACTATGACGAAATTAAACTAAATGAAAATGGTGAAAAAAGAAGAAAGGGGGCAAGATCCAAGCTCAAATGAAACAAGTTAAATACAAACATTGTAACAAATATTTAAATTTACCCTAAATGGCTGCATTGTAAATACTTGTATCACAAACCAATAATTTAACAATGTTTTCAGTGATCAGTTTTAATGTTCTGCCTGCTTCAAAAGTGAGTTTCTTGTTCAGGGAATCTGTATGATTATTGGCGGCATAAAGCACAGGGAGCAGAGGTTCAACAGCCGCTCGGCCGGGGTCAGTTCAGCTCTGCTCTTCATCTCTATAGGAGGTACGCAACTGCTGCAAAGTCCATACAAAGAGAAGTATTCTCAATCATTTGATTTCACATTAACATTTATTCTTTTAGGTGTATTTGCTCCTACACTGTTCTCGAAAACCTTTGGAAATCTGGTTTGCGAGAGCTGCACCAGTATCCCAGGAAACACCAGTGTACCCTTCGTCTGCAAAGACTGCCACTACGACTCAGTAAGATTAAGTCCAGCTTTAGGAAAATGTATTCACTACGTTAAAATGGGGCAAATATGGCAGAGGTGGTGGATTGATCGAAGGTTTGCAGCTGAAATCCTTTTCTGGCCTTGTTCATTCTGTTGTGTCCTTGGGCAAGACACTTCACCCACCTTGCCTTTGTAGAGCGGTTCTGTGCTAAGCAGCAGACCACCCAAACATGAAAAATGTTTTCCTAATGAATAAAATTAAAATCTTACCGGAATTATAATTTTTATCTTTTTAAAAACAATAAATTAACAAAAAGACGTTTAGTCATTCCAAGTTTGTTTTGCTGTGAGACGTGGCTAAAGTTAGATTAAACAAGAAACTGCTTTGTCAGCTTTTTCTGTATTTATTTCACTTCATCACATTGTGTTTTAACCTCTCTTTATTTATTGGGTTTGGATAATGTTAGCTGCATTCTGCTCTGGAACTATATCTTTGCTCTTGACGCCAGTGCCGAGCATTGATAAACGGCTGATGCTAACGCAAACTAGTTTTGTTCCGCTAAGCATGTGGGCTCAACATGTGCCCACATGGAAATACAGTGGTTTATCACAAGATAAAGTCAGTGTTTAATGATAAAGTATTATTATTTTCTATTTATATCTGCTTTTTGCCGTGAGTTAGTGTTCAGTCAGAGGGAGTGAGGGTACAGACTGACTGTTGCCTCCAGGACAGCTGCAGGGACAGAGTTGTCTTTACCAGATGTAGTGAATGAGTGGTATGTAGACTAGCACTTTGAGAAGCTTGTCAAACTTGTGAAGCACAATATTAATGTTTGTCTTCATAAAATGCATTTCGACTAATTTTCATGTTTTATTTTCAAACAGAGTCAAACTGATCCACAGCTGATTTTGTCCCACATTGAGTAAGTATGTATATATTTTCAATCTGATAGACCTGGCCTGAGAAGCTCAATTTAAAACTACTCTGAGCTTGATTAGCCCCACCTCTGAAACTTTAACTTTAATTTACTATGTAAATATTAGTTTTCATATTCACAATATTCTAGAAAAGGGATGAGTAATATTTTTTCCCAGAGATAAAAAAAGATAGTGTACGTTATAATGATTATAATATAATCAGTATTATCCAAAAAATCAGCCCAAGCTGCATAAACCCAGGTCTTTACTTGCCTATGCTACTTAATGGGAGATTTACTGTTTTAATTTATATTATCTGTAAGGGATTGGGTCCACAAACTTGCGTTTAGCTTTCTAAAGCTATTGTGATTACAAATATTTCACTTATGTTTAATTGTACTGACAGACAAGACGCTTAACATTGTGCCAGTTTTTGGTCCTTTCATGTGGAAAGGCCCAACAGAGAGAGGGTAACCATAAACCAGGACAAAATGTCAGCATTTTGACAGTTTAGCAAATTCTACCATGGAGTTCTGATCTGCCCTCCTCCTCCATTTAGCTTTTTAGATTATGATCCCAGTTCTGAACAAACCATTATGACGCTCTGGTGTCTTCCTGCACACCTATCTCAAGGAACTTAACGTTAAACTTAAACTGCACCAACACTAAACTGTGTGGTTCATCAGACCTCTCGTGTACACCATCGCCGTGCTGCTGCCGGCCGCGTACCTCATCGGCCTGATTTTCACCCTGAAGACCCACTCGCACATCTACGACATCCACATCAGTGACATCCAGGGGGGCCACGCCGCACACGGTCAGTACCAGCAGGAGGCGCTCTCACCCCGCCTCTCCACTGGTGCCACCGTTGGCTCACTCCCTGCTGCCAACTTGTGCATTAATGGCAGCATTGCAGCCAGCCGCCACGTTGTACCATGTGTGTTTTTGTGTGTGTGGTTTGTGGATGGAGCGCTGACTGCCTGCTGCCTGCATTAACCAGCTGCATGTGGGGTCACTGTAGGACGTCTGCCTTCACTGTGGGCTAAAGTAGAGCCTGTGCATGTAATCTCTGAGGCATGAGAGAGGGAGAGGACTGGCATTCACAACGTATTCAGACCATCTTTTAATCCAGTCCAATTAGGTTGATAAGGTCTCGTGTTTTAATAAGTTTAGGATTCTTGTGGTAAGACTTGTGTTAAAAAACAGGACAGTGCTGCCATACGTCAGGATCCCAGAGAGGGTACAACAGGCCATAAACAAACACATCAGCACTTTACACAACAGTTTTTAGAACATACCAATAAAAGAATAGATCCAGAACACAACTGTAACATCATATATGTAATTCCCTGTTTGTCATAGGCAGTGCTCTCCCCAGAATCCCCCATATGAGGTAAATATGCCTCATATGGGGTTGCCGTTTCCTCCAAGGATGGTTTAATGTACCTTCATTATTTCCAAAGGTACACGCACCCTAAACATACTATTAACACTATATAGGCCTATATAGTTCCTAATAATATTTTATTATGTATAGACGTGCAATATAAAGCAGGGGAGAGAAAATCTGTTCATTAACTTGACTAGACCCATTCATACAGATGACTATTTTGAAAATAAAATAATAACTAGACTAAATATTAGAAGGTCGAGTTTATAATCACATCACTTTAAGTGCTTTTTAACTGATTTAACTGAATGACATTAGTTGTTATAAGACAAGCCCCATGGTAACGCTGGGAGGAGGGGCTTTGGTGCGTCAATAACAAACTGCTCTGTGAAGGACAGAAACGGCTCCTTACGAAACTCACTGAGAAAGCAGACAAAATAACAACTGCAGACTGTGTATCTGTGTAGTGATACACATGTTGTCTTTTGACCCGTGTGTCAGGTTTGGCCAAGAAAGTTTCATTTCAATGCTGCAGATCGCCGTATCGCATGTGCGTGCTCCAGTTTGGATTATACTTCCCACATGTAAATTCCAAGCGGAAATGACACGTGCGGAGGGCAGCGGAGAAGACTTTGGCAGTATTTATAGTATTTTTCCCTGACGCCGATGCTGAAAATCAGGAGGGGGGCGTGTTTGCCAAATGACAGCATAAACCTACCTTTCGTGTGTCTTTGTATTCTGCTGCGTCTACATTCACTTCCTCCTTAAACTCATTTCTCCATGAATATGAGTCTGATCGTTTTGAAGCTTAAGACTAAAATTTGTTAATTTGAAGTAGTATTTTATTGATGCTGCTACCTAAAATATGAGATGAAAGTGAGTTTTAGGGATGGTTTATTTCCCCCCCCCCCATGTCAAAACGGATGGCGGGCCATTTGATTTATCATGTTAAGGATGGCGGCCCCGCCATCCTTGTACGTAGGTAAGGAAGAACATTCAACACTCCAAAGAAGGAAAAGGAGACCACCAAATCATCCTATCCAATCCACATTTATTTCTGTTGCACTTTAAAAACAGAGTTGTCGTACACGACAGTAATAAAAACCATAGCAATGAAAGATGGACAAAGAAATGCAAAAAAATCATGAAAAAAAACATGCACAGGAGCCATGAACCGTCAGGTGGGACAGCAACATCTCAAGGCTGCCATTTCCAACCAATGCAAGTGAGACCTCATGGAGCGGGACAACACTGAGGTCATCAGAGAGCAACAAGTACCATTTTTGCCATTGAATTCTGAAGCACACCTGCCAGACTGTAAACCGGGACAAGAGGGCATACCAACTGTGTCATACCTGGGATTCAGTTGCCCTGAGGAAGTCTGACTGCAGATGGCCAAAATCTGATTAAATCAGTTGTCTATAAGAATCCTAAGCTCATCTTTTATTTCAATAGAAAAGATTCCCAGACACATTCTGACTAGCGATAATGACAAAAATGAATTTATTATTATTATATCGATGACTTTATTCAGACAATGTTATTGAGATCCATCAGAGCTCCAGCTGCACTAAACCATGCCTGTAAATGTCCACAAACTTAAGTTCTTTTTTCAAAGACAATATTATAATATAAACACAAAATAATCTTATTGTAGTCTCTTTAAAAATGCAAGGGGGCCTGAATGCTTTTTGAATGCACTGTATAGGGGTCCACTGATCAGAAGTCTTTGTCACCACTAGAGGGTAAATATATAAGTATATATTTCCATTGAGTATTATTGCCTCCTCTGATTTAAACCATGTTCCTTCAGTGTCTGATCCTGTGGTGCACTGGTCTCGCTGGAGGGCTCTGGCTGTTCTCATCATCGCTACCGTGCTAATGGCCTGCTGTGCCGACCGCACCGTCGAAAACATCGAACCCATGCTCACCCATTCTACCATCTCCCAGGTACGGCAAGGCAGGAGTCATTCGTTCAAGTTTGTTGTGGTTATATAATTACAATCCCAACTTTAAATTGTATCAAGGACACAAACCCAGGTTGGTTTTAGAAGAATCCGGCAACAAGAGTCTGCTTTCTGGACAAATAGTTGGCACAAACGATTGACCAACTCTTGCAATGTGTAAAAGGTTTTTAGAATGGTGAATAAATCAACATTATAATTGTTATTAGTGAGTATCTAAGGACACAAATTGATTAAGTTTATAAAATACTTGATACTATTCCTGTGTTTCTATACTATGACAGCTATTAAGTTTAATGATGTACTTACTGTATTTGAATGATTATGTGTTTCTTTGTCGCAGTATTTTATTGGGGTGACGTTGTTGGCCATGGTCCCTGAGCTGCCTGAGATTGTCACGGGCGTTCAGTTTGCTTTACAGAACAACATCAGCTTGAGGTCAGTGAGGACGTGGTCAGAATAGTGACGTATTTTAGAACTCCATCTGATGTCGAGTTCCCTCTTCCACAGCCTTGAAGTGGGCAGCTGTATCGCGGTGCAGGTTTGCATGATTCAGATTCCACTGCTCGTGCTCTTCAATGCTTTTTATGTAAGCTAATCCACACACCTGTTGTAACATTCTGCCTCTGAATCTTTGCTCCATTTAAGGCCGTTTTTGTTTTGTTATTCCAGGATGTAGGATTTGTGCTTTTGTTTAGCGACATTCATCTGTGGGCAAGCATTTTTAGTGTCATTCTGGTCAACTACATCTTTATGGACGGAAAGTGTGACTATTTTCAAGGTAAATAAAAGCAGTGCTCTCCGGTGTGTCATGTGTTAAACATGATGATACTGACATACCTCATCTTTAGCTCCAGGCTAAGCAGGGTTGGGCCTGGTTAGTACTGGGATGGAAGCCCGCTGGGAATCCATAGCTTTCAGAGTGATGAAAATCTAACACCGTTGCCATAGCGATTAACATTTCAAAACAAAGTATTGTATATTTTGGGCAAAAGTCAGTGAAACCCATGAACTCTGGCTCTAGTGCAAACTGGTTCGTGCTCACCACGCCCTGTATGTGCTGTCAATCAAATGCACCGCACAAAGTGGTTTTGCCAAGCTCGGAGGAGGAAACCACAGAGGCAGACTAAAGATAAAATAACAAAACTTTATCTGTCTCAGAGAGGAGTTTGTATTGTTGCAGCGGCACAAGTACAGGAGCAGCAGCAAAGTTTGAGGGATGTTGAACACGACACGTTCATGTTAAAAACTATAACCAATGTTTGGTCTGACTTGGATTTAAAAGTCTTGGAAGAATAATATAAAAGTTTAGTCCAAACAACAGGATCCTTTTAGGTCTGACCAGCTCCTGAGGAAAGTCTGGCCCACTGACCATCAGCTCTTCATTGTGTCTCCTCGTTGTGTCTGATTGCTCCTCTCCCCTTGGCTTCTCTCTCATTGCTCCTCGGCTCCTCCCTCCTTGCTGTGTCTCCTCTGTCCTTGCTGTGTCTCCTCTGTCCTTGCTGCCTCTCCTCCTGTCCTTGCTGCCTCTCCTCCTGTCCTTGCTGCCTCTTCTCTGAAGTAACAGATTCAAATGTAGTTACAATGGTGGTGATTAGATCCACGGTTTAACTATAGTACACCAAAAATACATTCAAATATTGAGATCCGAAACAGTACCTCGGATGGTTATTTTTCTAAAGTTCATTTCAATAATGCTGCTTTTTCCCTGCAGGCACAGCTCTTGTAGTGGTTTACTTCATCCTCATGGCGGTGTACTTCTTTGCCCCGCCTCCTCGCGCTTGTCCATCCACTTGAGGGATTCTGGAATTTTGAAATAAGCAAACTTTGATATAAGTTCATGACTGTGATGTGTATAATGGTGTTTTTGTATTGATATAACTAAGATGTTCTTGTTTTGCACTTAGTAATACTATTTTGCTATTTAATTTCTCTTAGCGTTGTGTATTGTGATTTGTATAACAAAAATAAAATTGTAATCAAATAAATATAATTTTTTTAATTGTAGTTCATTCTGCTCCCAAAATTAGTCAAGATCCACAGCAGATTTCAGCCCATATTTCTGTCACTCAGAAAATGTTGTTGACTATAATGTTACAATGAATCTTCTGAAGGGCTTAAACTAATAATTATATTTGACTAGTCAGACCATTACTACATCTAAATAATGCCAAAGTCTTCGTTATAAAATGTCTTTATCTTGTTTTTGAGTCTGTATAGTTTAGATAACAGTTATCAAAATACCATTAAGATTTTATTTTTTTTAAACAGCCGAGCATTTGTTGCAGTCCTTGTCCTCTCAACACGCGAGGATATGTCACTATTGTGTTCCTTTTGCAGACGCACATATTTTTGTCAGTTTTTGACAATGCCATATTTTTCCTGACAAACTACGGTAAAGTAAAAGTCAAGTGGAGATTACATCTTCGAGCCTCAAAACTGAGCAGAAAAAACTCAACGTCCAAGAAAAACTTCTGTACCAATTCATGAAGCAATGACATACAATTTATCATAGTTTAATATTTCTTGTCTGGTTTATGGATTTGATTGACTAAAGTAATGTGACATTTTCGTTGACTAAACTAAAAATGATTGACTAAATTTATATTAAATTTTCATCAAAATGAACACTGAGCGATGCTTACCTATGTGTGTCTGAAAGACCATCTTAAGTGAGGGGACTGTGTTGTTCCCGTGGGACAACGGTCAATCTCGAGGAAAATTCAAAGTTTGGCAGCAGCAAAACCAAAAATATATTTAAAGTTGATGCAACACAAGCGGCCCGGGAGTTGAACGTGGAACCTCCTTGATGTGTGGCGTCAGTGCACACAGTGCACACTTCATGCAACTGTGGCAAGTGACGTGAGTGAGTGAATAATGTAAACACTTGGGACACTTTGGAGTGATCTGTTAGGGTTACTTCAGAGCACATATTGTGAAAGTCGCTATGGTAAGACGTCCAATCAGTACCAGTTTACGTTTGATTACGTCGTTCTAAATATTCAGTTTCAGTTTGTGAAGATTTTTTTTTTTAAATAAAAGTTGAAAATGACAAAGTAGAGCTCTAGATGTTGGTGACAGACAATTCAAACATGTCCGGAGTTTAAACAATCATTTAACAAAAAGGTATTTTGAGACTGCAAATAATACTTGATACCGTAAGTTGTTTCATTTGTATGGATTTTTGCCCTTGTTTGCAATATGGTATAAGACATTAACTTCAAACTGGGTGAAAAATAGGCTTTTTTTTTTTTAACTTCAATATAATCGCATTCACTTACATTTCAGTGAAATGTGTGGTCTCTAACCTGTCTTAATGTTTGCACTTTTATCAATTCAACTAGTTCAGAGCATTTACAAAGAACTAAATGAGCCAATGAGGAAACATCTGAACAAAACTAAACTGGTGCATTTTGTCCTCATTTTACCACAAAGTACTATTCTATGTACTGTATATGTCAGAATTACAGTTTGACCTTCCAAAATAATGAAAAACAATTACCATTAATTAACAGCAGATGATGAATGCTTTCCATAAACTTTATTTAAATTATTCTTAACAGCACCATATTCACAGTGGTGTAAGGCATTACAAATGAATGAAAAACTTTATACATGAACACCCCCAAATTCTGATAACTGACAGCATCAATGGGGGAACAGAATGGCAGGATTTTTAAGCAATGACTTATTTGAATTAAAATTACAAAACGGCTCTTTTCAAAGGCATTTAAAAAGTAACATTTGTATTATTATTTTGTTGAAATTGCAGTAAAACAACTAAAACAGACACCACGCATTCTCACATCTTTCAAGTTTAATACATTTTAAAATCCTACATTCATACACTCACCAGCATGCTTTGGAAGTCAGTAATGAAAATGTACCTATGTCCAAACCCCAACTGTAATTATTACATTTTACAAACCAGTTCCCACCTAAAAATCAATTAAAAAGAATGTGATATAATCTGTACGTGTGCCGGATTTGTCCATGAAATAAATACAATTGGTTCTTCAAATAAAACAATTACAATTTTTAAAAAGCATAATGTATCGATGGCACGGTTAGAACGGTTTAAGGCTTTGACACTGTAAAAGGGGATTGGCTAAAATCTTATATTACTTATTCATATCACCACAGCAAAAGTAAAACAAATACATTTTTGGTTTAAGGCGGGTTTTCAGAGAGAGAAATAAGCCACGTCTCCAAAGGCCCTGATCCCTCAGGCCGGTTTGGATTAGAGCACTTTGGAACGGTTTGTCTCATAATCAGGGCCAGGGGCCTGTACTACGAAGCTGGCTGAACCTATCCTGATCCTGGTTTCTATTACCGGGATTGATTAACTGAGACATGAGCATCTCTGGATAAATTATACTATGAAGCGGCTTCACAACGCTCTGTCAACCCCAGATTTTCTGAATGAGGCTATGCGCATTCATAGAGTAGGGAGCGGGGTTAGCGCCAGCCGACCAATCAGAATAATGGAAAGGAAAGCAGTATTTCCTACTTTCTCCCCTCTCACACCTGTCGCTCTTACAGCTGCTGGATTCTCATCTGCGATTGGTCAAAGAGTCGTCTTATTCAGCAATTTAACGTGGCCGGAGCAGATTATGAGTTCATGGCATGTTTCCAAAAAGATTAGCTCCAATAAAAAGTGATTCAGTTTCCTAGATCTAGGGTTAACCTCGAAGTTACCTCGCTCACCCTATACTCCAGCTGCATAGTACAGGCCTCTGATCTGCTACCCAAACATAACAATTGCTTCCTTCATATATATATATATATATATATATATATATATATATATGTATATATATATATATATATATAATATATATTATATATATATATATATTACCCTAAAATTATACCTGAATTATACTTTTTAATCATGAGGCTAAAATTAGCAAAAAGACATTTAGTAATTCCAAAATTTGCGCTGTAAGACGTGGCTAAAGCTAGAATAAGCAAGAATATAATCTTTTTTCTGCAATTATGTCACTGCTTCTACATGTTTTAACCTCTCAATGTAACTCAAATAAAGGATTGTAGATATTGTCGTGCATCAATAAAACAGGAGACAGCTGATGCTAACGTGTGCTAACTTTGTTTTGCTAAGTCTGTCTGTTCGACATAAAAGTGACCAACCCTTGGCTAAAACTGCGGTTTATTGCCAGTTTGGTGAGAAAAGATTTTGTCGTCTGAGTCCGTGTTTCTCTCTCGATTCACTCCAGACAGTGGTGACACTTTCAGACCCGCAAAATCCAGGTCCCGAGTGAACCTGTGGAAACGTGGCTTGTAGAGAATTGAGTGGGATAAGCGTAATGTATTCTCTGTCACACATCCTATTGCAGTCCATCCCTTTCATTTTTTCAAATGTCCAACCTTGTGCATGGGCTCTTATTTCAAGCGTTCGATGAGTTCCTGGTGTGAGGCCCAGGTTGAGCAGTTGCATTGTGGGTAGTGTAGACAGATGAGGAAAGCCTTTGAGCAGCTTCTCCCAACACAACTCCAAAAGATCTGGGCACTGTCAGCCAGATTTTAACAAAAGAACCAGTCCTCTTGTTCTCGTGGATGTTCCACCCACTCCACCGTGGATGTACCATGCAGCCCGCCTGGAAGTGACAGACCAGGACAGGATCGTTACTACGGGACATTAACCCCAATACTAACACTGACTTTAGTAACAAAGTCTATATTCTATTATAACACTATCACATATAGAAATAAAACTTTTTGTTGCTGCAAAAATTAAAATCGTTAAAAAGAATTAAAAACAAATGCTAAGTTTTTTGTAAGTCAAGTCAAGATTTTTCTTAGACTACTTTCAAAGCATCTTTATACCGGTATAACTTAATTTTTCTAATTTCAACCTAGTCGATCGATTAAAAAACTGTATCAGAATAATCACATTTTTGAAATATGATTAATCACACAGCATGCTCATGTTATTGTCATTCTTTATACTTAAATAAAATGTGCTAAAAAAGCATTTAATGAAAAACTCTTAACATAACATTTTCTACTTTATTCACAAATTTAAACAAATTAGCCCTACTGGCTATAATAGAAGTCTATTTCATAATAAATCTATGGTCACATGTTTTCAGTAAAAACTAGAAACTCCTAAAACTCCTGCGTGATCTAAAAGGGCACATTTGGTTCGAACAGAAGGCATGATTAATCTGCCTACACTAGTAAAACTCTGATTAGCATTTATTCAACACTAGCAACTGCAAATCAAGATACTAGGCCCCGTTTTTCTTTATTGGAGGTCAATTTCTTAATTCATGGAAAGAATCTGGCTAATTCTTGGGTATGAATTCCATTTTGTCGTAACAAAACAGACATATGAAGCTGCCACCATTACCGCCCCTTTGTCCCCTGTAAATATGGCGTCCTCTGCTAATTTCGTCACATGGGTGCGGAAGCTCTATTTTAGCACCCAAAACGTGAGGCTTTAAAATGCACTGACCGGGGTGACAGCAGAACAGTTGAAGTACGCGGGCTCAGGCTCGTCTGGCTGTAGTTGATCCATTGGAAAGACTGAAGGTTGATCTTCCACAAATCTGATAAAATGATTTCACCATTGTAGCCTCCACATATAAATACGTCTGTGATCAACAAATGACAACACTTTAGAAACAATCAAATAACAGCAATCAATGTATTATGTAAAAATACATTCAAACAGCTCACTATTTTGTATTTGCACACAGCTATGGCATCTCCTTGGAGACCGGATATCCTGTCAGAATGTGCATGTTTTAAACCTCTGATTTAAAGATTTACAAAACAAATAATGTATACAATCTGCATACCTATTTTGTCATGAGGTTTAGTTGCCATCTCCTCCCATGAATTGGTCTCTAGATTATAAGCGTGGATCTAGGAAAATAAAAATACTCAGGTAAAAAAAACGTTACAGAAGGCAAACAGTCCTCTCGTATTTTAAAAATTGCTTCTCTGCTAATAATTTTAATAATATCTTTGTTGAAGCATTTTTTATCATTTCTTGTGAGGCGAGGTCATTAATCTCACTTCTTAGTATGTAAACAGGGGCATGATCACTTTGGGCTCTTGTACGATGTCCGCCTCAGTAATTTTGGATCAAAAAAGTCAGTCTATTTCTAGTGTAGATCTTGTGTGGGTTGAAAAAAATGTATATGTCTGAGAGAGATGAATCCTAATGTCCTCCAATATCTCCAATATATAATGTATTCATTTGCTGAATATAATTCATACAATTTACCATACTTTGTGCGTTTGAGACATCTAATGTCAGCTGAACATGTAAGTTTCCGTCGCCACCACAGACAAGGGTAGTCGAGTGGTCAAGGCTTTGCTGCAGAATCCTATGTGATCATAGGAGGTCGTTCCACACTAAAGTGTACAATTACCATCATCGTTAATAAAAAAATTCCAATAGCAAAAATGACGAGGTCTTTGTTATTTTTTAAACCATGTATGTATGTATGCATGTATGCATGTATGCATGTATGCATGCAAGTATGCATGCATATACATATACATATATATATTATACATACATATATCTAACATATATGTATATACACATATACACATATAATACATATAACGTATATACAAATTTAATACATATACAGTGATCGCTCGCCTATATCGCGTTTCATCTTTCACGGCTTCGCTGCTTCACGGATAATCGGGGTGGCATATCAGTTTATAAAAATCTTCTTATTCAGAAAAAAAAAGAGCGCCAACTACTACCCATAACAATGTTCTTCTCTCGGAGAAAGACCCCTGCACCTTCAGTAGAAAACAGACGCTACAGCGGGGCGGAGTCAGGACGAAGAGGCGGAGTCAGGACGAAGAGGCGGAGTCAGGACGAAGAGGCACAGCTGGGACTGTGACATACGCCAGTGACAATGTTTCCAACCTTGTATTACTATATTCAACAGGTTTTGATTTTTGGTTTCATTCTATAGTTCAGTATTGCATTGTAAAATAATTATAAAAAATCAAGCTGACTACTTCACGGATTTCACTTTTCGCGTGTTATTTTTGGAACGCAACTCCCGCGATAAACGAGGGACCACTGTATACGTATATACGTATATACACATATAATACATATATAAATATAATACATATATACGTATATATGTATATACACATAATACATATGTATATACATATACACATTATATATTATACATATACACACACATACGTATATACACATATACATACACACACAATGTGTGTGTGTGTGTGTGTGTACGCATACATGTATGTATGTATGTATTTTCTCATAAGACAAAATGAGAACAGGAGATTAAACAAACTCCCCAAAAAAAATTATGTTCACCCCGGATAGGACTTAAATGTTGGTTTTGTTACAAGATGAACTCTCAATTTCAAAGACTTGTAAAAGAAAAATTTAATCAAACAAAGAACCTACTAGCGATGAAAAGAAGGGGAAATACTTCTAGATTTATGCCCCAAATGTTTTTCAAAACGTTTCCACCCTCAAAAGAAGTATTGTGGGTGTAACCAGGAAGTGTCCGGTATTAGTTACGTCCAATCAGATTGACGTAATCAAACTTAAACTGGTACTAAGTGCCATGCTACATCATCAACATGTGACGCTTTGTTACTGTACTCGACGGTGGAACTGTTTTGGTTGTGTCTACTCACCGGAGCCTGGAGCGTTCCGTCATCATTTCGATCTCGTTACAAGTTCTATTACGAGTTGTTGCAACGAAACGACATTGCTTACCGCGAGGGGAAAACTAACATCTTACTTCCGACGCAAATCGGCAACTCGCGCATGAGCGGAGCGCTCAGCAGTCTGACAGACGTTCAGCGAGGGAGAAACCTGTTTTGAAAGTTTTGTGTCCGTCGAAGTTTACGGAGGTTACGTCCAAGATACGTTTGCTGCGTGTGTCAATGGTAAACATTTATAATTTATCCATTTATCTACTTTATGGTATTTTTATGATGCCTAGAGGTGGTACTTTCTGATGCGAGCTGGAATAAAAAAAAAATCCTTATTTTAAATTTGGACCTTTATGTAACACTTTTGTACACTTTAGTGTGGAGTGACCCAGGAAAAGAAAAAAAACATCTCTGATTTTGGTCAAAGGAAGTGACTGGATCGATCATTTAATTCTCATACTGATATACATGTATTTGGTTCAAAATTCAATATTCAACTCAAAATCTAATTTCAGTCTGTGTCAAACCCTACCGAAAAGTACTTTACTTTTCAGTCCAGTTTAATCATGTAGTGCATTAGAAAGAACATATACAGTACTGCTCTCAAATATAGTGAAAGAAAAGTTCAAAGTATCCAATGTAAATCCACTTGCATAAGTACAGCTACCCACATTTTTTACTTGAACGCAGTACTTTTAAGTTTGTTTTTTGTTACTTTCCATCACAAATTGGAAGTTGGTAAAAACGGGGATAGTCTGACCAATAGCCTCTTGATTGCAGGAGAATAAAGATTACTCACATGCATAAATCCCTCTAAATACAACTTTGAGTGTGTAAATGAGAGGGGAAATATTTTGTATTGTATATGGTTAAAAGCTCTTAAAAGCCAATTTAGCATAAAAAGAGTAATTATGTCAAATAATCCAAATTACAATTATTGTAAGATTGAGTACCTTGTCCAGGGGGTAAGATGTCCAAGATGTGCCTCCTCCCAGAAGATAAATTCTCTGTCCGTCATGTGCTATTTCATGTCTGTACCTAAAAACACCACATTTATCTACTAATAAGTCCTGATAAGCTATTTTACACAATGTGGAAGACAGTATAAAGTATAGACTGCTATGAAATGTTAGAAATGTTTCTTCCCGCAAAATCTATTTACTATTAAATAGTAAATAGTACATTTATGTAACTTTTCTGGTGGAAGGTCCGCCACCTGCACGTCTCCTGGAATGTTGGCATGAATCTTATCCGTCTGGCATTTATTCACTTACGAGGAGTTTTGTTAACACTTTAGAATAAGGCACAGCTATTTTAAACATTTGTAAAGGCTTGATTAACAAGCCTTTACAATTGTTTGTTCATCAACTAATCATTGACAAAAATAAACTATTATTTTCTTAATGTTAAAAATAATTTACTAATCTTGAACAAAAATGAACTGATCATTAACTATAGACACAAAGCATTTATACATGTTTAGCAATACATGACCAAACAACTAACAAAAATAAAGTTATCACTAACATTAACACCTAACCTTAACCCAAGTAAATGATGATTAAATTAGTTTGTCAGTGATTATTAAGTATTGATAAATGCTTTATATCTATGCCTGAGAAAGTGATACTGGTGTTTTCATGTCCTGAACAGGGCCTTGCCGTCTACAGTCCTTTGTTGCTCTACAACAGGCCTATTCAAATAGATTTTCCAGGGGCCAGATTATTCGGACCACTGTCTGAGGGTCGGACTACAAAACTGCACAACAATTGTATTATTTATATCCAATAATCACAAACAACTAGCAGTGGTACTATTCAACATAAATCTATTGTTTCACAAGGGCTGGACCATATTGCTCAGCACTAATTGGCATCTCTGCTGCTGTTCATGGTGGGCCACGACGTGTTTGCCAGGCTTCATTGCAATGTGGTCCGGCACATGGCCCATTTACCATGATGGGAGCATATTGCTTAGAGGCTTGCCAATTCAATAGCCCTGCTCTACAATAAAGGACTTTTAACTGTATCAGTATGTCTCGGATTGTATTCATTAGTAAGTAAAGACAAAAAGTAGCCGAAGGAGACTCTCCACCAGAAAAGTTACATAGTGTACCTTTAAGTTCAGCAAATCGCATATGCGAAGCATCTTTTATTCATAATGTGGCACGTAAATTGAAATGGGTCCCAAAATAAATCTCCTGTTCTGAGTCCTATTTTGGAATATGATTTCTGATACATTTTGGTTTTAATCATATTGTCCAAAATCGCTGTACTGTAATGTACAAAGTTACAGCTGGTGTGCATTATTTTCAAACATATGTATTTCAATCTACCTATGGTCATTCCTAGCTCTCACCAGCCTGTTAGCACATTGTTAATATGCGTGTGCTTGAATTTTCCTCAGCCAATCAGAGCACTGCCTATGGCTCTTACTTTTGGGTTAGCAAAGGATACTTTATTTTAACTCTGATTTTGTCACAAATTGTTGTGACAAAATGCATTTTCATTCTCCCCCAAAAGTCAGGCACCCAGCTTTAAGTGTCGTACATTTAACTAAAAGGACACATATTACACATTGTTGTATTGTTATTGTCCTTTAAACATGCTCCTGGGAACCTTTGCTGTGGCAGCTCATGTTTTAGAACTGAAAATAATTTGTCTACAAAAAGCACACATTACTCCGTATCAGTCAGACATTCCCACAACAGAAAATAGCTAAATATATTGATCATTACCGCTCCTCTGGAAAGTCGTCTGGAGGATTGTTAGGTTTAAGATAGATCCATTCCCTTGAGGTCAGGTCCAGTCTGTGCAAATCTGTGCTGTAATTGTACCCGGTCGTCCCACCAAACACGTACAGAAAGCCATTTATAATGACCATTGCCTGGGAGTGAAAAACAAACCACAGGTGAAATATACAAGACAATACAAACAGAAGGTGAGCTAAAAAAGGTAAAAGATGTCTCCACCTGCCCATATATTCTGTTTGGCTTCTTTCCTCGACAGTTGAGAAGTGACCAGCGTTTGTACTTGACATTACAAACGTGAACGTCGTTGCTGTTGTTTTCGCCGAAAGGAATGCCAGTGCCACCAAACACCAGGAGGTTGTTCCCGTGCAAAACAGCTGAAACAAGAACAACAAATCAACTGTTGTATCAGCACAATTAAACTTAAATAACTTAATCGGCATGGTTAGAGGTGGGAGATGTATCGAAAAATGTATTGTCATTTTGGAGAAATGATAATAGAAAGTTGTGGTAAATTCAACGAGCCATTCACGTTTTGCATGCCAGACTTGAAACAACAAAACACAGTTTAAGTATTTCTGTCTTTCATGGAGAATAATTATAGGGAAAAAGGGGAAATGGTGCAATATATTATGTATTTTTTTATTCATTGTAAATCTTGTTTACAAGTGGGAACTAGCCGAAGTAGCCGCTAAAACAGCAAATACAGTAGCAAATGTTCAAGTTTCTAAGCTAAATGGTCACAGGCACTCAAAACGCTTTACAAAGCTGTCTTAGCACACTAGCGATGTCGATAAACAATTTATAAATATGGAAAATGAGATGAGGAGATTTTAAATATTTTCTTATGATCCTCTGAACGCAATGGCTGCAGAGAAGAGACAGCACACTAAAGCTAGAACTTGTGAGCTAACAAAGCTAGCGCACCTAGCACCAGCTGTTTCACCTCTAGAGTAAAGCTCTAAAAACTATCAGAGCATGGCCCTTCTAGTTTAGATGAAAGTCAAATCTGTGGTATTATTATTTTGTAAAATGTGGACCAGAAAAATGTTTTGCAATGTAAGCCGTTATAGACTACACAGGAAACACTACACAGGGTTTAAGTTCTTTGCAGCTTCCTGAGGTTGAGAGACTACACTGGCAGCGTTCAAGTCTAGGCTAAAGACAGTTATTTTTGGCTGAGACAATTTTATGTGTATTTTACACTTTTAATGTCATTTGCATTGTGATTTGAATGTGTTTTTAATGTATGTTTTAAAGTATGCAAAGCACGTTGAATTACTTAAGTATGAATTGTGCTCTGCAAATACATTTTGCTTGCTTGCTTGCAGTAGTGTCCCGTTTACTATAGTTAACATGCAGCAGCTTCACCAATCCACACAGTTGAAACATGGATTTAATCTAGACTTTTTCTCACAATTTTAAACAAGGCTTCAAACTGGATTAATAGCGATGTTTTGTGACCTGGTCATTTGCGGAGTCAGATACTATTGGAAAAAAGGTGACGATGAGAACACAGTTTAGAGGAACCGTTTGTAGCCTGTGCTCTTACTGCTTTTAAAAAGTACTACAATCACAACTGAACTGGTGTTGAGATTTAACCTGCAGCTAGAGACACATCCAAGTGTTTCACAGGCTGCACTTAGACCAATTCCTGATTAGCTGCAGGTGCTGGGCTCATTCTGCTACCTGACTGGAAAATTGTCTTGAGAACAAAACACCAAACTACAACATACACTTTGTTCAATATTTTTGTAACTAAGAATAGAATCAGCATTCAAATTGTTACCATCACAAGCTATATTTGATTTGAAAATGTTTATCTCATATCCGAGGACACACATTATGACATTTAAAATCAAACTCTTACATATAGTTCCTAAGGATCCAAAGTCGGGTCACGCTACCCCGAAGTCAAGAGGCAAAAAGAGGCCTAAATTGGGCAGATTACCCTGTAGTGTGCACCGGGCTTTAGTTCTTGTTTTGTCAGCCTGTATTTTTGGCATGATTGCGGTTGAGTGAATAATCTATGTTGTAAGTAGGGCTGCAAAATATATTGCAATCAAAAAGAAATTTCAATGGTTGCAATTGGAAAATCACAAACTGCAATTATTTAATGACAGAACTTCTTAAGCAAAACAGTACATATTACATATTATTCTGTATAAAACCTGCAAACTCTGTAGTCTAAACCTCTGCAAACACATTCTGAAATGCATGGGATTCTGGAGGTAGTAGCAGTTTATATTTCAGTCTTCTCTCAAATGTTTCAAAGAGAATCTAATATAAATCTAATGGGGAAAAAAACCTCTGGCCTAGTTGTATGGTTAACGGTAAGAGCTCAGTGTAATTACCTGACATAGATGCTAACTCCGTGGGCATATAACCCTCTGTCTGAATCTGCTGCCATCGTCCTGTGGCAAAGTGGTACCGCCACAGCTCTCTGAACAGCGGATAGTCTTCATTCTCCGAGCCTCCGGACTCATCGTAGTCAGGGTTGTATCCTCCAAACACGTAAAGATTGGTGTTATCGGCAACGCATCGATGTCCACTTCGCGCAGTGGGGGTGCGATGACCTGGGGAAAAAAAGAGCCATCATCATTCACCATTATTCTTTCAACCACTTGATTACAGGTCCAGCTCAAATTGGAATGTCCCAAAACAAGTCAAACAGCTAAACAAAAGTTGAGCTTTTCAGACCAGCCTGGACAACCTGGACAAAATCACCCCAAAATGCCGACCTTTGTGATAGCACCAATGCTTTCTGGGCTGCAGAGTCTTTTTTGATACCATATACAGATTTTTAATAGAGCCATGGGTTTAATTAGGGAGGATCAGGTTCAGATCACAGAAAGACAACATAAACCAAATATACTTCAACATTAAGTTAAGTTTTATTATTACAGTTGTCAGCGAAATATATTAGATTTGAACATGTTTACATGTCATCTAGGGACAGAGAGGTCAGGTTTATGAAATTTCAAATTAACATTTTACATACGCATCGCGCCAAAGATCTAGGCACCAAATACATGCCGTCCATAAAGTTAGTTAAACAGGATAGATATGGCACAAGTAACATACAGTCGAATCAAAACGTCGATTTGATACAGCATTAACATCCTTAAACAGTTCAATTAAGCTCAAATGTAAACAACCTGAACATTTGTAGCTAGCCTGATGCTTTAAGATAGCATAGCAGCCACTTTGACCATTTATTTTGATTTACATGTATTTACCACGCTAGAAAAGACCACGCAACAAAAGAATAGCTACAATTGATAGCATCTATATATTAAGTCAATGAAAACGTCGTTGAAAACAAGGTGTATCTGTGAGACTTCTGCCAAACCTGCTAAAATGTCTCGGTGAGGTGGCGGCCTGCATGTCAGTTTCTCAAATGTGTTGAGGAGACTCCTATGATCGTCTTGTGGGCGCGACATCCTCTCCCCGGCGCAGAGTCACACAATAAATAAGAAAAATATCAACTAAAGAATTCATATAACATCATAAAACGTTTAGGATTCGCCTATTTGAGGTGGTTGACATCTTTCCCTCTGATGGCGATGCTCTGGTCCAATCAGATGCGCTGTTATTGGAGTGCGTGGATACCGGATACCAGAGTGACAACGAAACAACAACCGAAGTCAAAGTGCATGTCAACCACTAAAAAAAATAAAAATAAAATAATAATAATAATAATAATAAAAATAAATTTATTTTATAAATTTATTTATTTATATATTTATATTTATATATATATATATATATATATATATATATATATATATAAATAAATTTATGTTTATGTTTATGTGTGTATATATATATATATATATACATAAACATAAATTCAAATAATATTTTAAAAATGACAAATGGAAAATAAATAAAAATATTAAAAAATAAAACATAAAACATAAAAAATTAAATTGGGTCAAAGTTAATGCCAAAATGTACCAAACCAGGTACAGATAAAAGATAGATGCATTTATATTTCTACACAGTTCAGGATCTAATTTGTGCCATTTATTTGTAACTCATAAAAGTTTAATAATACTTTAGGGTTGTTTAAAAAATCAATACTAACAAACCGATTCTAAAATTGTTATTAAAACTAGATACTCATCTGAACAGTACTGAAAAAAATTAATAATAAATCCAGAATAATAAAAATCTGTACAAAATGTACTATAATCAAGTTAGAAATTATAGTATTTACATGAAATTAAGTTTCACTTACAATATTGTACTTATTTTTTCTTATAAACTTATCATGTGGAGAATCAAAATCATGAGATTTATTAAAACATTTGATATAATATTGAGTTAGAATGTGGTTCATACAAGCTTTTGTTTAACTCAACTGCAACAATACAAGCTATTACTGTTCAAACTATTATTGTTCAAACCAAACTCATATTCTCTACATATGTTACATCAGACACTGTTAATTTGAACTTTCTTTCAGTTCAAATGTTATTCCTGGTGTAATGTAACTGTATTTAACTCTTTCCTCTGTCATGAGGTAAAAAGTGATTTTTTTTTTCATGTAATCTAAAACTATAACAATTACCGGTATACTATTTTTGTTATATGTGTTTTTCAGTGTGTTTTGTGTTTAAATCCTAATTGTAAGTGTCTCAGAGTCACAGAATGAGGAACACTGCTTATATAATGGTGAAGGCAAACAGGATCATCTTCACTCTGGAACTTTGAAATCAACAATAAAGTTACAGATCCATTTGTTTTCATGTGGATTTTTCTGTCTCAAAACCTAAAATTCATTACAAAAAGATGAGAAATTAAGAAAATGTGTCAACATAAATAATTGAAAAAAAGCCTCTTTAAGGTGCAACTTATATTTTTAAAGACATGTCTTCACACACTTGATTGACATAATTGTGTCTGAATATTGTATAAATACTGAAATATCTTTTACTGTCAGTATCTTCCAGCTCTCACGGAAATGCCAATAAAATACAATGTATGTGCAAATTACACAATTACAGGTCAATCCATCGTAAAACGAATCCCAATAATACTCAGTCGTGCACATTACTATAAAAAGAAAAAAGTGGTTCTGCTGGTTTGTCAGGTTCTCATTAAAATGTCCTGTCCTCACCTGACATATCATTGTGACTTTTCAAAATAAAGTTATTAGCTTTTAAATAAATAGCCTGGGCTCAGTGCAAAGCCAAACTGATTTTGTCTGACTTTAAACCAAGGCAAAACTAATGAATAATGTTTTGTTTGTTTTGTTTTTTCCTCGTGACAAAAACTTTGGTGAAATAGTTTGATTTTTGATTTACAAAAACACTTTATTAAGTTTACAAAAGCTGCTCCTCACACCAAAGCTCTCTGAAACTACACTGATCCTTAAACTTTTGACCCGCTTTTATTATCTTTTGTTTGTTTTACTTGTGCCCAATGACCATGTGTCTCTGACTTTAGTCTAAACTTTAAATCAAAGCTGTGTGTGCCTTTAAACTCTTGTTGCTCGTGCTTCCTGCTTCCTCCTCAGATTTACACAGAGCTGTGGGTGCGGCTTGGCTCTTCCCACTGCTCTCACTCACTCTTTACTTTAATTTGTGTCAAAGTCAAACTCTCAGTCACTCTGATCCAGGAAAGATGGCACAGAAAGCACTCGACCAAGAAGCCTTTTTCTGTCCCATGTGTTTGGATCTACTGAAGGATCCGGTGACTATTCCATGTGGACACAGCTACTGCAGGAACTGTGTCCTACACCACTGGGACCAACAGGACGAGAAGCAGCTCTACAGCTGTCCCGAGTGTTACCAGAGCTTCAGCCCCAGGCCTGTTCTGGTCAAACACATCATGTTAGCAGGTGTAGTAGAACAACTGATGAAGACTGGGCTCCAAATGCCCCCTGATCACCGCTGCTTTGCCGGACCTCAGGAAGTGTCCTGTGATGTATGCACTGGGAGGAAGCTGAAAGCTGTCCAGTCCTGTCTACAGTGTGTGGCTTCATACTGTGAGAGCCACCTCAGGCCTCATTATGATGCTGCAGCGTTACAGAAACACCGGCTGGTGGCGCCGTCCCACAAGCTCCAAGAAAACATCTGCTCTCAACACGATGAAGTGAAGAAGATGTTCTGCCGCAGCGACCAGCAGAGCATCTGTTACCTTTGCTCTGTGGACCAGCACAAGGACCACAACATAGTGTCGGCTGCAGCAGAGAGGACCCAGAAGCAGGCAGAGCTGCCGGCCAGGAGGGCCCTGCTGCTCCAGAGCCTCCAGGACAAAGAGACAGATCTGAAGAGGCTCAAACAGGAGGCCCAGGACATCAGCTGCTTTGCCCAGACAGCAGTGCAGCGCAGCAAGGACAGCTTCAGGGAGATGGCCCTACTCCTGGAAAAAAGACGCTCTGAACTGGAACAGCAGATACTCTCCCAGGAACAGATCCAACTGAGCCGAGTCCAAGAGCTCCAGGACCAACTGCAGCAGGACGTGACTGAGCTGAAGAGGAGCATCTCTGAGCTGAACACACTGTCCCTCACTCCGGATCATAACCAGTTTCTACAGCTCTACGCTTCACAGTCCACAGACACACAGAGCACAGAGCCAGCCAGGATTCAGACGGGGCCCCAGAGCTACTTTGAGGAAGTGACCAGAGCTTTGTCAGAGCTCAGGGACAAACTCCAACTCGCTCTGGAAGAGGCCCTGACCAATGTCTCACTGGCTCTGAGTCAAGTCAATGTTTTACTGTCACTAGCTGAACCCAGCTCCAGAGAGGACTTCTTACAATATTACACAGAGATCACTCTGGACCCAAACACAGCTCACACCAGACTGTCTCTGTCTGATGGAAACAGAAGAGCAACAGTCATGAGTCAAGACCAGAGTTATCCTGATCATCCAGACAGATTCAGTCACTGGTGGCAGGTCCTGAGTAGAGAGACTCTGACAGGCCGCTGTTACTGGGAGGTGGAGTGGAGCGGGATGTGGGTTCGGATAGCAGTTTCATACAAAGATATTCAGAGAAAAGGAGGCTCTGATGAATGTGGGTTTGGATACAATGATAAATCCTGGGCCTTAGACTGTGACAAAACCAATCCGTCATTTCAGTTTAACTCAGTTGGGTCCCAGGTCTCAGGTCCGGTCTCGTCCAGAATTGGGGTTTACCTCAACCACAGTGCAGGGGTTTTGGCGTTTTACAGCGTCTCTGAAAGTACCATGAGCCTCCTCCACCGAGTCCAGACCACTTTCACTCAGACTCTCAACACTGGAGTCTGGGTTGACTGGAATGGAACCACTGCACATTTCCCTAAACTCAAATAAAACTGCTTTTGTTCTCCACAGTTCAAGATCTTATTTGAGTTTTTTATGGGGGTTGTACAAAAAAAATCAATACTAACAAATCAAATGGTTCAGATGAGCTTTTGTATAATGCACCTGCAACAATACAAACTATTACTGTTCAAACTATTACTGTTCAAACTAAACTCATATATTTGACATCAGACACTGTTTTTAACTAACTTCATTTAAAGTTCAAATGGTATTCCTGGTGTAATGTAACTGTGTATAACTCTTTGCTCTGTCATAATGTAGAAAAGTTATTTGCTTATTTCATCTAAAACTACAGCAATTATACTATTTTTGCTCTATGTGTTTCTCTGTAGATTTGTGTGTTTTGTGTTGAGTTTGAATCTTAATTGTAAAAGTGTCACAGAATGAGTAACACTGGTTATACAACGGTGAAGGCAAACAGGATCATCTTCACTCTGCAACTTTGAACACTACAATAAAGTCATAAATCCATCTTTTTTCAAGTGGATTTTTCTGTCTCAAAACCTAAAATTCATGATAAAAATAATAGAAAATATAGCCGCAAGCGGCAATGATCGGCCCTCGCCACGCCGCCGCCCGCAACACAAGAGGGGGCGTAACGCGCCCCAATTTTCCTCCTTTTATTACACCTACTGGCGAATCTCCCCTTTGCTTTACAAATAGGGACATTATTGTGTACTGAAAATGGCAATATTTTGTGAAAAGTTTGCGGCTGTGCTGCACAAAGACTGTCATTTTTTTCACAAAAAGTTGAATAACTTTTGATGGCCCACTCCTTTTTGTGGTCCCCAGTCAAAAGGCAATTGTGGGGAAATTCTTGGCAAAATGTGCGGCTTTGCCGCACACAAACCGTGACGCTTATAATAAAAAACGTGGTAACGTTTGATGCCCCACTAACGACCAAGGAGGAGTTTGTGAAAGTGTAAAGTGTAACTATGTTAAAATTTCTGAAATTTGTCGATTTTCACAGAATGAGGAACACTGCTTATACAATGGTGAAGGCAAACAGGATCATCTTCACTCTAGAACTTTGAAATCAACAATAAGGTCATAAATCCATTTGTTTTCATGTGGATTTTTCTGTCTCAAAACCTAAAATTCATTACAAAAAGATGAAAAAGTAAGCAAACATGTGTCTGTTGTGAAATAACAATGTGAAAAGTCAAATTAAAAACTACTCAACATAAATAACAATTCAAAAAGGCCTGTTTAAAGGTGAAACTTATACATTTAAAGACATTTAAAGAGTTTTCACGCACTTGATTGACATAATTTTGTCTGAATATCGTTATAAAAATACTGAAACATCTACTATTGTCAGTATCTCCCAGCTCTAGCAGAAATGCCAATAAAATACAATGTATGTGCAAATGACACAATTAAAAGTCAATCCATAGTAAAACTAATCCCAAAAATACTTAGTCGTGCATATTACTACACCAATTACATAATCAGAGGTGAAAATGAACAAAGTACAATAGTAAAAGTAACAACCTAATTACTCACAGAACATACTTTTCACTTTTTATAGCAGGATCTGCACTTTCTACTTCATTACAATTATGAATTTGACCGAAAAGTAAAAAAAAAATCTTCTGGTCTGGTTTATGTTTAGCACGTTCATGAAGACATTCAAGCCCCAGCATCGAGCAGCAATCTTCACAGCTGCCGGCAAAGAATTCAGTTCAGTTCTTTCCCACATGGTCCTCATCACAGGCCTCGGACCCATCTGTAACAGGCCCGACAGCACCCCTGCCCCCAGACCAGCCCTGGGTCCCCCCTGCAACATCTACTCCCACTACAGAATCCTCACTCTACTTTTCATCTCCACTTTGACCCAGGGGCCTTTCCAACCATCTTGAAAGTCTGATCAAAACAGGTATTAAGATGGTTCCACTCACGCCTAATATAGCAAGATCAAGAGTTCTGATGTCAACAACGAGGAACTTTTCCCTGCACAAAACTGTGTCACACAGTAGTTCCAACTCTCCTGCTACTCTCCGGCCCCCTCTTTGTTTTATACAAAGATGATGATTTTACTAAGATGCTTTCAGTCATATGCACAGACTGGTCATTACAGGTGATTTCAATGTTGATATGTTCAAGTTGATAATATTTGTGACAGAAAAGCTAAAAAGCTTGAAGCTGTCCTTGAAACCTTTGCTCTTACTCAGCATGTGAGTGGCCCCACCACTGCAGAGGGTACACTCTGGATTGCAAAGGGGGTTAATATTTAAAATGTCAATGTGGTCCATGTTGCTCTGTCTGATCATTTCTGTGTGTCTTCTTTGACTGTGTCTGTTTTTCCCAAACCCCCGGCTGGTCCTGCAGTTGTTCAGAGGAGACACATAAATGATGGCACAGGAAAACTGTTTATGGAAATGATAAACTTTGAAAATGTCTCATGTTCCAATGTAAATGCTTTGTTGAACTCTGTTACATAGTGTTTTAAATGTTCTGGACCATTGCCCCTATGAAGGTTAAAATGGTTAAAAATAAGCAGAAGGCACCATGGAGAAATGATGATTCGGTCAGGGCACAGAAAAGGGAGTGCTGAGGTCAGGTTTTAAACCGCATGAAAACACTGAATTCTGACGCGGGCAAAGCCTCAGTCTTAATTCTGTTAGATCTGAGTGCTGCTTTTGACACTGACGATCATGGGATCCTCTTACACAGACTAGAGGACTGGGCGGGTATAAGTGTGTAATCTGGAAGAAAGGACATACTTGAAATTTGGCAACTGTGTCTCAGACCACATGCCCCTGAGCTGTGGGGTGCCCCAAGCGTCAATCTTGGGACCCCTTCTTTCAACCTCTATATGCTGCCGTTAGGTCAGTTAATATGCAGTAAAAATGTCTTTGCCCCAAGAGAAAATGTTAGCGGTCACTTCCAGAGTCTCACTCTAAAACCTACAAATCAAGTTAGAAATCTGGCGGTAATAATGTGTTACTTTTAATGGCGGTTAGCAGCCAACTGGAAAGGTGCATTTACGCCACCTACTGTAGTTGTATGTATTAATGGACTCAGACTTGAACTTTAACGGCCGCGTTAAATCAATAACAGCAGCAGCTTTTTACCATCTAAAAAACATTGCCAAAAATCAAAAGTATAGTGTCTAAACTTGGAGACTTGGAGAGACTTATCCATGCATTTGTCTCTAGTAGGTTAGACTACTGCCTGCTCACTGGCCTCTCCAAACGAGCTGTAAAACAGCTGCAGTACATCCAGAACGCTGCTGCTCGGGTCCTGACTAGAACCAGGAAGTCATGCACTGGCTCCCTGTGGCTCAGAGAATAGACTTCAAAGCAGCTCTGCTTGTATACAAGTCTCTCCATGGCCTAGCACCAAAGTACATCTCGGACATGTTAGTGCCATATGAACCATCTCGGACTCTGAGGACCTCAGGGACCGGCCTCCTGCTGGTGCCCAGAGTCAGGACTAAACATGGGGAATCTGCGTTTCAGTTTTATGCTGCTAAAATCTAGAACAGTCTTCCTGAAGATGTGAGACAGGCCGCTACTCTGGCAATGTTCAAATCCAAGCTAAAACAGTTTTGTTTAGCTGTGCATATGACTGAATGGATTTAGTTTGCCCTCTTCTCTTTATGTCTACATTTTTTTGTGATTTCTGTATTTTAATGCATTCTATCCTGTTGTGTAAAAGCACATTGAATTGCCTTGTGTACGAACTGTGCTCTACAAATAACCTTGCCTTGCAAATATTTACAGAAAATTCAATGGAAAAATTAGGAAAATTATTTGAATTGCTGCAGTTTCAGAACAATTCTTTATCAAATTCACTGTTTACCGCTTCAACAGTTCTCAAAATCAGTTTGAAATACTTGTACTGTAAAAGCACATGTTTATTGCTGCCTGGTGGTGGAGCGAAAGCTCCATGTGCAGCCAGCCGCAGTGTCATGAGTTAAATTTTCTGCATGTCCTCCCTTCTCTCTCACCCACATTGCACGCTGAACAGTCCTTTCTAATTAAGCCTATGGACCAAAAAAACGTTAAAAAATCAATTAAGTCCTTTAAAAATGTAGTAAATTAAATACAAGAAAAGTAAATGTTTGAATGGGTACTTAATACTTTTAACTTAAGTCGATTTCTCTATGTGGTACATTTAACTTGAGTAATTCCTGCTCCTGTATCTGTCCTTTTACTTAAGTAACAACATTGAGTACTTGTTCCACACTGTATAATATTCTGCCTTCACACAAAGCAGTTCAGTGTCCTTTACATTTCACTTCTTCGTCGTTTCAGTTTTTTGCCAAACACGGAACCCTTTTGGAAGGAAAAAGACTTCACTCCCGGGCATCTGACACAATCTGATGAAACACAGAACGACTGTATCAGGGAAAAAAGGGCAATCAAGCAAAAAAAAAAAACAACCCCTAAATCTTTATGTTTATTTTGAATGCTTACAGTGTTTGTCAATCTGGAATAGCAATGTTTTAAAGGTGCATTAGGCAATGTTTTTAAACCTTCACGTTGTTGTGATAGTTTTGCCTCAAACATTCCAGAGAACGGCATTAAACGTGTCTAGGAGACAAGCAGCCGACGCAACC
Organism: Chaenogobius annularis; assembly: GCA_015082035.1. NCBI lineage: Eukaryota > Metazoa > Chordata > Actinopteri > Gobiiformes > Gobiidae > Chaenogobius > Chaenogobius annularis. Next base: position 262,624 of record BJKM01000411.1, on the reverse strand, counting down.
ACTTTTTGTCTGAATGTCGTGGCCAATAATCGATATTTGCCGATACTGATATTAAGACAAGTAAAGTCCACAAATGTATTCACAGAATAATAACAACTGAAATCAAAAATCATCTATTGCATGATTATGCAAATATATAGCCATATTTCTTTTGCCAAATTGCTCATTTGTCTGATCAAAAAGACAAATGTGATGCACTGAGAACAAACAGGGAAAGACACACAGGCACACACACACTTGGCCAGTGCAGAAAAAACATTGGTGCCAAATATTGGGAAAAAAAATCTTTATTCTAGACTACCGTATCATCAGTTAGTCCAGAAGGTTGTTTTTAACAGGAAGTAAAAACCATCACAAATTCTTGCGACTTTGCACTGGCTTCTTTCCCTTTTAGAATAGATTTTAAGATGCTATTGTTTGAACGGACTGGTCCCACATTACATCTCTGAGCTCATGTAAATTTACACCCCAGCATGCGCTCTGAGGTCCGAGGGCCAGCTCCAGCTCGTGGTGCCTAAGACCAGACTTAAAACCAGGGGGGACATGGCCTTCTCTGTGGATGTGCCGAAACTCTGGAATGCTCTACTCCTTCTCGTATGCACAGCTCACAGCTCACCAATCGAATCCCCTGGATCCCCTGTTGAATTGGCCTCATAAACAAAATGAAGATCCCTAAGCTTTGCCATCCAGATTGTCCTGACAGAAGCTGCTGACAGCGTCTACATCCAGAGTGAGAGAGGGCCGGTGGTAGGTCACATGATCAGTCAGGTTTACCATTCTGACCAGAGTCTGGCACGCTACAGTACTCCAGTACAAACAACATCTGATATACAGAATTATTAGTGTTATTTCTCCATTCAAAATGATTACCACTGTAGAAGTAAGTGAACTTACTTGGCACATTCCTGCTTTTCTTCAAGTCTAAGAAAAAAAAGGGCTGGGCATTAACAAATGACTCATATATATTTGTTTAATTATCTCCATGACAATGTTCAGATGATATTTAAACAATCCATCTGAAATGTGCTAAAATGTGCCTGTAAATGTCTTGGTCGAGGAAAACATGAATAGACCATGAAATGAACCACAAAAGATCTGAAACATCACTTTATACCATTGTTTCTGTCTTTTTTATTTGTAATAGTTTTATTTATAGAATATATACTCCATATTTTGCACGTCTTCAAGACAACTATTGTAGTATATATATTTTTTTATTTATCCCCCACCTCCAAATAAGAAATATAACAATGAGGGAAAATGATCAATGATGGTTTTATTTCCTTTTTTCCAACTCTTCAGTGCCGTCTTCATGGTCTTCTTCATCCCTTCATCCCTTGTTCTTGGGACCTCAGTTTGTTTCTTTTGTCAGAGTTCTTCCATTAAATCTTCATAGGGCTTTGCTTTCACCACTGTTGGAGGTTCTTATTGTTCCTGTGGCTCTGGGTTCCTCTGGAGAATGTCAGGAGTGCTGCTACATGTTTCCTTCCTAAACAAAGTACATTCAAACTCAACACAAAACACACAAATCTACAGAGAAACACATAGAGCAAAAATAGTATGCTGTAGTTTTAGATGAAATAAGAAAATAACTTTTTACATTATGACAGAGAAAGCTAGTCTGAACCATTTGTTTTGTTAGTATTGATTTTTTTTGTACAACCCTCATAAAAAAACTTAGTTAAAAATAAATGGCACAAATAAGATCTTGAACTTTGGAGAACAAAAGCAGTTTACAGAGTAACAGCAGATTCCACAGACTGAAGGCCTTCTCCCTTGCGATGAGTCAAGTCTCCTTTTGGACAAGGACTTGTTCAGCTCTTCCCCTGATGTGGCCCAGAACATCCACAGGTCACAATCACAAAACACGACACCTCCGACTTGACAGCTTCCAGTGAATCTGTGTTCTTCTGACTGGACCTATTACTCATAGATTCATTTTAATTGTGTAACTGCATTTTTAGAAATTGTAATACCTACATATTTGAACTTGGCAAATATGGCGATGATTGTGGATGTTTTTTCTCTAGAAGACAAGCAGTAAGCTCTGGAAACAAGATGTTTAATGAAAACAAAAGTAAAGTTAAACAAAAAAAAAAGAAGAAAAAAAATGTTTGGTTTCAGAACGTAAACTAGACTCAACTAGAAATGTACAATTCCGTCACGGAACTCCCCTGAAAAAGATTCTACATCTCAGTGGGAATTTCCTGGTTAAATAAAGGTCAATTAAAAAATTTACACAAAAATGTAATGGTAAAAAATATTTGTTCCATACTAAAATGAGAAGTCCTTGTGACTGTGATTAGTCCCAATTTCAGGATCAGGGCTCCCTCTAGTGGCGCTTCACTGCAGTGTGCGGATGATACCATGGACAGCTCCTCAGAAGACACGCCTCTCTGTAGAAATGATTCATTATTCAAGAGGAAAAAAAGAGCCTTTGATGAATTATGAACTTGTTGTAATTGACACAGAAGCACGTGGTGGATCTGTGCTGACTCCAGACTCAGACTACAACACTCTGGACACACATATGATAAGACACGTTATCACACGTTATTACACATTCACATGATGAAACAGGTTCAACAATAAACATGTGATGTTGAACTCAAGTGTCCATGGGCCTAAGTCTCAGTCTGTGTCTGTCTTCAGCTCAAACACAAACACAAGGAAATGTCTTACCTTTCACTGTGGAATCTAAACTTTTACTGCTGTTGTCCATCCAGTGGAGACCTTCAATCAAAGCAAACCTTTTTATGGTGCTAAGAGGAAGGCATAAAGTGCACATTCTTCCTCCTTCTGTTGGACACAAGTCAGGCGCAGGGACTTTGGTTTAGGCCTACTCTGTTAATGTACCTGTCTAGCCTTTTCCTATTTCCTTTAGAACATGACTTACCTTATAAAAAATACTCTGTCCACTCAATACACTGTGAAACGAAGAAAATACAGTATGTTATTATGTAAATATTATATGCAATAAAAATACAACATAAATAAGAGAAACAGTGTCCCACTGGCCGCGTGAACCGGTCAGTGTTCGATTTTCCTTCTACTAATTAGTGTGCACAAGACGTGCATGAGTTGACGGGTGCGTTAATGAGCGTTTGGAAGCAGGCGAGCGGTTCTCTGCGTGTGCACTTACGCATCCGTGTATCGCACAGCCTTACAGAAATCAAGAATATTTCAAATTTTCCAAAAACATGCTGCAAATTAAACAAGCAAGGAAATTATGCGTTTGAAAAAGCATTTTTTAATTAAACGTTTATATTAATTAAAACAAGCCTAGTTAGCTGTAACTTAATGTGTTTATGAATGCCACCATTTTAATTGGGGATGAAATGGCCAGCCAAAAATGTTAAAAGGCTCTGCATTTATTTATTTTCTACAATTCAAAGTAAGTGAATGTTAGATTATTCACACCCAAAAAATATTTTTATTGGTTGAGACATACAGACAATTCTGGGTTCTTTTATTTGTAAAAGCATTGTTTTAAAAAAAATTATAATTATTATAACTCCCCCCTTATAGACTCCCCCATTACCACCGTGGGCTCCTTCTGCGTCCTCGGCACCACCATCACTCAAGACCTCAAGTGGGAGCCCACCATCAGCTCCCTCATCAAGAAGGCCCAGCAGAGGATGTACTTCCTGCAGCAGCTGAGAAAAGCCAAACTGCCAGTGCAGATGATGGTGCAGTTCTACATGGTCATCATTGAGTCCATCCTCACCTCCTCCATCACCGTGTGGTACGCTGGAGCCACAGCCAGGGACAAACAGAGACTACAGCGCATTGTGCGTTCTGCTGAGAAGGTGATCGGCTGCAGACTTCCATCTCTGCAGGACCTGACGTCTCAAGGGCTCTGGGACGAGCAAGTCGGATCACAGCTGACCCTTCTCACCCTGGACCTGGACTATTTGAACCACTTCCCTCAGGCAGGAGGCTACGGTCCATTCGGACCAGAACGTCCCGCCACAAGAACAATTTCTTTCCCTCTGCCGTTGGACTCATGAACGCTCAACACCTTTAACAACTATTCAAATTGTATTTCTTTTTATTGTAAATCCTTAATTTATTCATACCTTATTTGATTTGATATACTTTGCTATATTATTATTATTATTACTATTATCATTATTATTATTATTATTATATTATTATTATTATATAGTAGTAGTAGTATAGTATTATATATATTATTATTATTATTATTATTATTATTATTATTATTATTATTATATTATTATTATTATTATTATATTATTATTATTATTATTATTATTCTGTTGTATGTTGTAAGTTGCACCTTAAGTCCGAAACAACTTCCTATGTTGTGAATTTTGTTCATTGACAATGCAATAAACCTTTTTCTGATTCTGAGTCTGACACAGCACTGTCGCTCCCTCTCCAGCTTGTTGCAAATGCTCTTCCAGGGGCGCTTCAGAGGAGCCAACTCTGGAGGAGGCAAGGCAAGTTATTTGTAGAGCACAATTCAAATGCTTCACACATTAGAAAAACTATGCATTAAATCATAAAACAGACAAAGACATAAAAGAGAAGAGTGCAAATAAAATCCTTTCAGTTATAACGCACAGCTAAACAAAATAGTTTTAGCCTAGAATTTGAACATTTTCAAAGTAGAGGCCTGTCTCACATCTTCGGAAGACTGGTCCAGTTTTTTAGCTACATAAAACTGAAACGCCCAATCTCCATGTTTAGTCCTGACATGGCACCAGCAGTAGGCCGGTCCATGTTTAGTCCTGACTTTGGACCATCTGGAGGCCGGTCCATGTTTAGTCCTGACTTTGGTACCATCTGGAGGCCGGTCCATGTTTAGTCCTGACTCTGGGCACCAGCAGGAAGCCAGTCCATGTTTAGTCCTGACTCTGGGCACCAGCAGTAGGCCGGTCCATGTTTAGTCCTGACTCTGGGCACCAGCAGGAACCAGTCCATGTTTAGTCCTGACTCTGGCACCAGCAGTAGGCCGGTCCATGTTTAGTCCTGACTCTGGGCACCAGCAGGAAGCCGTCCATGTTTAGGCCTGACTTTGGTACCATCTGGAGGCCGGTCCATGTTTAGTCCTGACTCTGGGCACCAGCAGTTGGCCGGTCCATGGTTTAGTCCTGACTCTGGGCACCAGCAGTAGCCGGTCCATGTTTAGTCCTGACTCTGGGCACCAGCAGGAAGCCAGTCCATGTTTAGTCCTGACTCTGGGCACCAGCAGTTGGCCGGTCCATGTTTAGGCCTGACTTTGGTACCATCTGGAGGCGCGTCCATGTTATGTCCTGACTCTGAGCACCTGCAGGAGGCCGGTCTCTGAGGACTTTGGTGTGTTTTGGAATTTCTCTTCTAACGATTATCAAGAAATATATTAAAATAAAACAATGGAGCAGAGTTGTCTTTTCTTAAAAGTGAATTGTTTCATTCTCAATCAGAATTAATCTCTCCCTCATGGACGAGACACGTCTGTCGTCCTGCGCTGGTGTCTTCCAACCCACGGCGTCACATTCTTATGTGTTTCCACAATCCGGTGCAGAAACCTGAGCACAGGACTAATGTGATCGTACTTCCGGTTCTAGTCAGACCCGAGCAGCAGCGTTCTGGATGTACTGCAGCTGTTTTACAGCTCGTTTGGAGAGGCCAGTGAGCAGGCCAATACAGTAGTCTAATCTACTAGAGACAAACGCATGGATAAGTCTCTCCAGGTCTGGTTTAGATCTGATGTGGCTGTTAAAATTCAAGTCTGAGTCCATTATTACCCCCAGATTTCTAACTTGATTCGTAAGTTTTAGAGCGAGACTCTGGAGGTGACTGTTAACACTTTCTCTTTGTTTCTGTGGGCCAAAGACGATTTCAGTCTTGTCTGAGTTCAGCTGGAGAAAGTTGTTTTGCATCCACACACTGATCTGTTGGATGCAGTGACAGAGTGAATCCACTGGTCCATATTCACCTGCCGTCAGTGAAACATAGATCTGAGTGTCGTCTGCTTAAAATGTGTCCTAACGGCAGCATGTAGAGGTTGAACAAAAGGGGTCCCAGGATTGACCCCTAGGTCACCCACAGGTCAAGGCCATGTGGTATAAGACACAGTTACCAATTTCGACAAAGTACTTCCTGTCTTCCAGATAGGACTTTAAACAATTTAGTGCGGTGCCAGTGATGCCCACCCAGTCCTCTAGTCTCTGTAAGAGGATCCCATGATCGACAGTGTCAAAAGCAGCACTCAGATCAACAAGAAAGTTAGACTGAATTAAGACTGTGGCTTTGCCCGCGTCAGTGTTCAGGTGGATGTCATTTGTCACCTTGACAAGAGCAGTCTCAGTGCTGTGATGAGGTCTAAAACCTGACTGGAAAACATCAAATGAGTTATTTATGAAGAGGAAGTGCGTCAAAGTGGCATTTGGAGATAATATTGAGAAACACTCAGACTTCTCCAGATGGGTTGGACTTGGACTCTTATCTGGTTTTCCTGGCTTGCATGTAAAAGTGGTGACTATTACAAGGGTGACAGCATTTTAGAGAGGCTGCTTATTCTGAAGAAAATTGGTTCTGTGCACAGTGAAACAAAGCAAAGGATCTATGTAGTTTACACCGCTTCTTTTACCAAGCTACCACAACAAAACTAAGTCCATAATAAAAGTGGGAATCTTTTTGTTATATCCCTACTTGTTTTTGTGTTTCTTCCAGGTGGTAAGCACAAACTGAAGGACCTGGTGAAGTTTGATTATAAAATATTTTATTTTATACTGTAATTAATCTAAGAATTTATAGTTATGTTGCTGTTTTTTATTGATGTGCACTTATGGTATATGCTTTATGTCTTCAGGACGATGAAGACAGGAGGAAATAGGCCTTAATGAGAGCAGACAAAGCCAACTAAAGTAAAGAGGAGCTTTACTGAACATACTGAGACAATGTGAAAGTGTTTTAAATGTCATAGAATACCTGCAAGTATAATTTACTACTCCCAATTTATGTAGCCTATATTTTTGGAATTAGGCTACCAAAATGTGTACATTACTTACATGCAAATTCTTAGTTCAGTGGTTTCCAAAGTGGGGGTCGAGGTGCTGAGATGAAAAATATAGCTTTAAAATTGCTTTTAAAACTGCTTTTATTCTATTTTTGAATTGATATCAGTATATTTGAGGGAAATTAGATAAAACAATACAAACTACTAATATTAATACAGTTCATTACAGACTGAAATTATTATGTTGGGTCCCGGGCCAGTTGCATGGTTGTTGAATGCTCTAATATTTGAAGGACCACCTTTAGCTTTGATTACAGCAGACATTCGCTGTGGCATAGTTTCAATAAGATTCTGCAATATTAACTTGATTTATTTCCATCCAGGGTGTCATTATTTTTCACAGTTGATCTTGCATTGATGATTATGTGATTACCACTGCACAAAGCCTTCTCCAGCTCGTCCCAAACACTCTCACTGGGGGTCAGAGCTGTAGTAGATTCGTTTCTGCTTCTCCTTGGATGTTTTCCCTGCTTGATTTGACCCTTCTCAAAATCTTTTCCATGACCACAGGATTCGTCTTTCCACTTTGGTTGTTTCAGAAATGAGAAGCCACTCACTGCATCAGTTGGGTTTAAATACTGTGTTGCAGCTCAAACAAAATCACTCATGCAGCAGTTATCCAGTAGGAGGCTCGGACCTCCTGTATTTGCTTAGTTTAATCCAAGTGGCCATTTTTTTTTAAGGCAAGCAGTGTACATTGCTATCAAAGCAATTTGTGATGCTGCAATTATCTAATTGCAAAGGCAATAATTAGTTAGATAGTAGAACATCTTGTTGTACCTGTAGTTTAGAGATCTTCAAAAGATCTCTAAATCTTCATTTAGTTTATCAGATCCTATTTCACACCCGCAGCGGGCGCTGCAAATGCAGCCATCTGGCACAGGAGAAAAGAATAAAGTCTAAAAATGAAACCCTAAAGAATAAAGAATAAAGTCTGAAGAATGAAGCCTAAAGAATAAAGTCTAAAGAATGGCGGTAATGTAACACTACTGATACCAACCGCCATAAAACACCACCAAAGAAGAAGATGATCATATTTCAGTCTTTTCGCAAATATTTAAGTTCCGGAGTCATCTACAATGTGCACTGTGAAGAAAATCCTACTTTTGTCAACATGTATCACAAATGTAACCACAATACCTGTTTGAAAAGTGGCACTTGGATTATTTCCCCAAATTGCGTAGCCTGATGGGTTGACAGTACTTTCTAGTCGGATGCCTGCCTCCTTTCATGATATATTGATATCTGATATCAGATTCGCAGTGCTGTTTAAAATGTTTCGTTGCTCGGAAACAATAAGTGTAGTTAAGTGGTTTTCTACTAATTATTTTCATACAATTACAATTTACATAATTAACAGCCCTAACAATAAAAATGTCCCCAGATAAGTCTTTAGATCATCAGGAGTTGCAAAGTCCCTATTTCAGTTTCTGCTTTGTGTTTGACCATAACATCCAGTGTTTATAAGTGATGAAGAATTTGCACTTGAGAATTTGTTTGAAATGGTTTATGGCATCTATTAATTGGTCCCAAGTCATGTGACTGAAGCCCATACAGTAATTGTTCTGTGTATTTCCCTTACATGTTGTTTACTTTAGTGTTCAGTTCCGAAACAAACTCATCAAACCAGCCAACAATGTCTAGTCCTAGATTGCTGAATTTTTAACAAATATAGAAAACCGTATTATAAAACAGTATTACAGGGTTGTTTTTGCTGATTTATGCCAACTATATACAAACTAAATGCAGTAACAACTTTTTGTACACACAGTGTAGTGTTGTCACTACTAATATTTTAATCTGTAGTCCGATACTAAAGAATTAAAAGCGCTACATATCTATCGGAAATTAACAAATATAAATTCGAAATGTTTGCCGGGCCAGATTAAAACGTCTGGGGGGCCGGACGGGGGCTGTGGGCCACATGTTTGACACCACAAGATTAGACTGACATTTTTCACACAAAATAATAGCTCTTTCTTTATTAAACATTGTGGTCTTGTTCTGATCATTCCTAAACTGTTGACTGTATTGATACTTGCTCAAATGAGTACCTAGTTTCAATACTAGTTTTATTATCGATTAGTATCTGATTTTCCATATTTTGACAACCCAAGTTTATACAGGGATTTATACTGTATATAACTATCAAGGCAGCTACTATACACAGATGACTCTATACATAAAAAGGTACAAAAGTTGTACAATACTGTAATTGACATGTGATTACAATGACCTAATGCATAAAACTATTGTAACAATCTATTTACATGGGCAATTGGTTAGACTAACATTTTTTAGCCCAGGCTTTTACAAGTGGTCCGTTCTGGTAGTTAAGCAGAAGACACGCAACAGTAAACAACTGATTGATGCTGCCAGTGAGCGAAAGTGGGATTTTAGTACTGAACAGTTTGTGTTCCTTCACCTGGCAAATTACACGCTCTACATGGACTCTGAGCCGCTCAATTGATTGCATCTTCCTAACCTCTGCCCCTGAGAGCTGTGCTTTCTTTTTGAGAAAGGCAGGTATATGCACTTTGCAAGGTACAATATCCTCCACCAGAAAACTCTTGTCCACCATGACGGCCATAGTTGGTTTGAGATGGGACACCAGTCCAGAGCGCTTTGTGATCTCCCTGTCACTAATGCTGCTTTTATACAATGAGGAGACAAACATCACAGGACCATGTGGGGCGATCCCAATCAGTCCCTTAAAAGTGCTGGGGGACTTGTAGTATGAGTACAGATCGCTCTGAGGCAGGAGGGAGTCCGGTGTTTGACAATGCAGCTCCGTGCAGTCGAGGATGATGTGTGTGTCAGAATAGTCGTGGAAAACCTCTGGCATGTTCTTTTTGATTGTCTCCTCATCCAGCCAAATGCCCACAGCCCCCAGCACATTGTAAAGAAAGTTAGCCCAAGAGTTGATTATACAGCTAACCATTGACTGGTGGATTCTAAATCGATTTGCCAGATCACTTTGCACCAGGTCCAAAGACAAGTATGTCATGAACAAAAAAAACTCATCAATGGGTTGAAGGGACTGCAAAAAATATAAAATAAAAACAAATGAATATAAAAGCATCTTTAATAAAAATGACTAAATAAAAACATATTTACATATATACAATACTTGCATACATAATTTAATTTTATAATTCTGGTATGATGGCTAAACTCAATATAAGTCTGTATTTCACATATTAGCAGTGACTAAAGCAAGTGCAAGGACTAAGAACGACATTTACCGTTGGATGCACATCTTGACGAACATCTTCTGTTTGGGGTACAGTTCGTGCTCTCCTCACACACACAAGTCCAGGTAATGCTGGCTCAATCTGGCGCCAAAAAGACATCAGGCTGGCGTAACTCGCAAACCTGTGGGACAGTTTTCATATTAACTTGAGTTGAGGAAAATACTTTAGAATGTGCTCAGTGTAGCTATAACAATCTCAACAACAATTTTGGCCTTTGAATGGCACAATTGGAACTTTTTTTTTCAAGCATTATTGTTGGGCCCCATCTTATTATCTGTGTATGTCATTAAGTGTGTAAATCTCCCAAGACTACTGCAACGGTTAGTGTAGACATTCATATGTCTATGGTTGTGTGGATTTGCGGGGCTGTTGTCAACATGCTGCTCCTATGCTAAATAAATAAATAAAGGTTTGTGTTTACCCACAATTCCTCTGACCATTATGTTTGTATTGAGGGCGTGATGCGCACATCGGGTTTACGAAGAGCGCCCCTGAACAGAACAGAAAATTAGTTGGAGGCGTCTCCTCAGGTGGGCTACGCAGTACGCACAGTCTGGGGGCCTAGTGACCATGCATGATTGTAAACAAATGGCAAAGATTAAAGATGAGAAAAAAGCAAAGCAGGTGTGCAACATTGCAAGTAATTCACTGAGATTACCTTGTGTACAACTTGATGTCGTCATCGGAAAATGAATACCGCTCCAAACCGAACCTGCTGTTTATCGCCATCTCCTCAATCTGTCTCCGGAGTTGTGCATTTTCAGATCGGATGTCTTTGTTTTCATCCAGGGCCAGGTAGAGTGTTACTGGTTTAGCAGAGGAGCAGTAGTCATGGTCTGAATAGTCTAACGTTACATACATGTTTAGCTCATCGTGCTCGGGGGCATTAGGGTTTTGTGGTCGCTCTCTCCCGTCACAAATACTAGGACGCGTAGCAGGAAGTGAGTAACTGTTCCACTGAAATAAAACTGGGACAGCCCCTTTCTTTAAATGCCTGCGTCCACCTGGATTAGATGGTTCAATCAGATCAGATGGTTTGAAATGACGACTACAGACCCGTACATCGGTGATCCGAAAATCATCTCGTCTTATATTCACAACCCACTTCTTCTGTAACTCGATGTCCTTAGGAAAAGTGTGAAAACTTAAAAAGGAATTACACTTGGCGGATGCTGCGCATTTTGGGACACAGCAGTGATTGCCAGCAGTGCTGTCCCTCCTTTTTTGAAGATAAAACTTATTATTCATTGATACCATGGTGGAAAAAATCTTTCTCAAATACGCACACACATCCACAAATGGCAAACAAAAATAAGCAATACGCAATACCTAAATTATTTCTCTCTATATAACTCAGACTGGATGCTACTGTAAGCAGAAACCAGAAGTGACTCGGCTTCCTTATTCCAGATTTCACCGGAAATACGTCACGCCATGCTGAGAACCAATCAGAGAGCAGCAGTGCGCAGCTGATCAATCACAACAAAAGAGCCTGATCACAGCCGCTGTCGAAAATCTTCATTCAAAAATATCATATCATTAGAGTAAATGCGAGTGTGAAATTACTTGTGATCAATGTATACAATTATATAAATAATTTATATACATTTATACTTGGTTATGTGTAACTAAATACGTTTTCAAAGTAACTCCCCAACCAACACTGTTAATAGCTTGCAGACTTTGCAAACATTAATTACTAAAATTGTTGGGGTTTATGTTATAACGCAAATATATCACATGTAAAACACAAATCAAGTCATATCAAGTTATAAAAATAAAAGAACAATATAAGTGTACATTTTATGCACAAATTATGTTTTCTCAAAGCGGAACTAATTATCTCGTGTGTGTTTTCCGGGGGACAGCACCTCATGGCTGAACATGGCGGCTGTCGGCGGTAATCGTGCGGAGCGCTTTGGTAACTCCAATTTTCCGAAGTCATCCCTCGCTTCTCCGGATAAAGTACGTGCGCTCCTGAGCGAAGGGGTGTCGTCAACTGAAAATACAGCCAAAAGGTGACGATTGATTTCTTTTTATGTTTGTTTTACTGTCATTTGTCTGGAGGTGGCTCGCAGACAGTGCCGCGCAGCGCAGCGCTGTGCAACTGAGATCAGAATGTACCAAATGTGATGCGCTGTGTGAAGCATGCTGGAGTTAACATGGGACAAACGTAATAAAACGGTAATGAATCTATACATTTGTCCTTGCCGTGTAGCATGTCAATTTTGCTGGATAACGGGAGGAAGTCTGGATCATAGGCCAAGATGGTTTGCGGATCTACTCACCCTAGTGACTGCTAAAGAGTAAATGTAATTTCCCATGTAACAGGGCTAATTTACCAGAAAATATAAAGCAAACATGGCTTTAAACTAGGGCTGTCTAAAGAGTTAAGACCGATCGATTCATCTCTGATCTGACCATGTACTGGACCTAAACTTCCCTCACAAATCTACAACTAGACTAGAGTTCATGCAAAACAACAGTTTATACAGAAAATAACTAGGAAATAGTGCAAAAAGCCAGATTCAAACTCATGATTCACTCCCAAATCTTGAGAGAACTCCATGCTTTGTACTATTTGCTATTGTCCAATAGAAATCCTCATATTCTAAATTAATTAGTTGGCCAATATATACAAATGTATACAAACTCAAAGACTCGTCGGCAAATTGAACTACGGTAATCGCCTTAGGACCTACAGCCCTACTGAAAACAAATGGAAAATGAATCCCTGATTATTGCACAGACCCTCAATTCTATATTAAAATGTTCAACCATAATTCTGGGCAGTCTAAGTCATTCTCACTTCTCGCTTGCTTCTTCTGAAATACGTATTGGCCTAAATGCAAACAAAGTCGGACTTTGCTCACCCAAGCAATTATGTTGACTGAGATATACATTTTTCAGTGAAATTGTCATTTTCTTAGTTGTGCATTAGTTAGATACTAAGGAAAAGGCTTTGTGTCAAAGTTATTTTCAACACTAAAATAACTTTCATTATTTTCAGCATTTTCAGTAGTTCTTTATAGACGACATACTCAAATTTTGCATAACTCCAAACAAAAATAGCGATATTATACATTTATCAATATCTTCAACCTCTAGTTGAATGGATTTGATCTGTTTATATTCCTTTTTTTATGTAGTTTTAATGCATTGTTTCTTCTTTAAAGTAGGCAAGGCAAGTTTATTTGTAGAGCACAATTCGTACACTAGGCAATTCAAAGTGCTTCACACAACAGGAAAAAAATGCATTAAAATCACAAAGACATGGCAGAAATCACAAAATCTTAGTTCAAGACATACAAGAGAAGAGTGCAAAGAAAAGCATTTCAGTCATATGCACAGCCAATTAGTTAAAGATTTGAAGATTGCCAGAGTAGAGGCCTGTCTCACATCCTCAGAAGACTGTTCCAGATTTTTAGCTGCATAAAACTGAAAACGCACATTCCCCCTGTTTAGTCCTGACTCTGGGCACCAGCAGGAGGCCGGTCCCTGAGGTCCTCAGAGTCCGAGATGGTTCATATGGCCACTAACATGTCCGAGATGTACTTTGGTGCTAGGCCCATGGAGAGACTTGTATACAAGCAGAGCTGCTTTGAAGTCTATTCTCTGAGCCACAGGGAGCCAGTGCAGAGACCTGAGCACAGGACTAATGTGATCATACTTCCTGGTTCTAGTCAGGACCTGAGCAGCAGCGTTCTGGATGTTACTGCAGCTGTTTTACAGCTCGTTTGGAGAGGCCAGTGAGCAGGCCGTTACAGTAGTCTAATCTATCTAGGGATTAAACGCATGATAAGTCTCTCCAGGTTTGGTTTAGACACTATACTTTGATATTTGTCAATGTTTTTAGGCTGCTGCTGTTATTGATTGACGTGGCTGTTAAAATTCAAGTCTGAGTCCATTATTACCCCCAGATTTCTTAACTTGATTTGTAGGTTTAGAGCGAGACTCTGGAGGTGACTGCAAACACTTTCTCTTTGTTTCTGTGGGCCAAAGACGATGATTTCAGTCTTGTCTGAGTTTCAGCTGGAGAAAGTTGTTTTGCATCCACACACTGATCTGTTGGATGCAGTGACAGAGTGAATCCACTGTCCATATTCACCTGCCGTCAGTGAAACATAGATTTGAGTGTCGTCTGCATAATTGTGATGGGACACTTCTCGCTGCGTATCAACTGACCTAACGGCAGCATGTAGAGGTTAAACAGAAGGGGTCCCAGGATTGACCCTTGGGGCACCCCACAGGTCAGGGGCATCTGGTCTGAGACACAGTTACCAATTTCGACAAAGAACTTCCTGTCTTCCAGATAGGACTTTAACCACTTTGCCAGTGATACCCACCCAGTCCTCTAGTACTTAAAGTACTTGAAATTACTTTGTGCGCAAATTGTTCTCTATAAATAAACGCGCCTTGCCTTATTTCGGGGCGTTTGTTTGTAGTATATGTTGTTATCGTCTATAAATATTTAATAATCGATTATACTTTGAATTATTTGTCAGTCAAGGAGATGCAAAGGACTCAGAAGTTGGGAGCGGCCAAGCACCATGTGAAGCAACAAACAAAGAAGCGTTTTTCTCAAGAGTGGAGTCCTATTCAATATCCTTTTTTCACTTATGACTTGTTGATCAAATAGTATTGCAAACTGAAATTCCATGGATTTATTAAAACTACAACCGGAACCCTTAAAGGCAGAGCTTTTCCTTAGCAGAACACTGTCTGAAATGGGCAGGGAAACCTCGCTCTCTGTCTCCGCTCACATGTGCCCGGTACGGATGGATCAACGTTGGGTGCGACATGCTCAAGTGCTCCAGCTGCCAGGCCTTCCTCAGTGCAACCCTACAGCCAACTCTAGACTTTGAGAAATGTACGGAAATATACACACTTTTATTAATGGGGAGTTATTATGCAGAATCAACTTTAACACGCGTTTGGGCTTGTTACCACGGTGTTCACTCATGATAAGTTGTATTTTGACCTGCATGTTTGTGTAATCCTGTATTGTCCTGCAAACTGAGGCTCGAGTGCTCAGAAGAGTCCTGTTTTCACCTTTCCCCTGTATTTAGTTGTGATTATTTGTCAAATTAAGAATATGGGTGATACATGTAGAGTTCTAGAATGTCACCCTATAGCCACTTTTCAAAAATGACAAAAAAAAGTAGGATTGATTGAACTGATTTTGTTTTTGAATAGATGAATCACGCATTGCAGAAATCTCCAGACAACTTCAAACACAACACGAAAAGTTTTGTCCTTGGCCGGACTTCCCATGCCCTGGTAATGCAATCTTTAATCCACTATGATTGTTTATGATATTGAAACCCAATGTGCTTAAGGCTGATAACTCTGTGCTTCAGAGCGGATTTGGGTGGTCCCAGCCTGCGAGCCATCAGTCCTTCTTGCCTCCTTCTTGGAGCGTTTTCACAGCACTTGTCTCCTTGCACAGCAGCTTCCAGCTTTAAAACTAGAGCAATTGAAATCCATGGTAGGTTGTGTCTTAATATTACAAACATTCGGCTTAAAATGCTGCATATACTCCTGAAGTATATTTTGTCTGTTGTATCCTCACCAAAGTTCACATTTCTCTTGTAGTCTTTGACAGAAGATGTTGTCAGCGTTATATTACAACTAATTGAAGAAGAACAAAAACAAAAAGGGGATAGCCCTTGTTCTGAACCTTTGGCTATTCAGGTGGCTGCGTGTATTGTGGCTCTGTGTGGATGGGCTGCAAGGTAAGCAAAAATCTCACCCACATCATATTCATGTAATGTCCCAACTATCATTTTTGCTATATCTCAATATCGTTTTGCATTATGTCGATTCATATTCAGATGATATTTTAACAATGCACCAGGAATGTGCTAAAATGTGTCAGTAAATGTCTTAATTCAAGTTTAAGTATTGTACAAAATGTAAATAAACCATCCAATGAACCACAAAAGGGCTCAAATATCTTTATACCCTTGTTTGGGTGAAGACTTTTTTGGTCTTTTTGCGGTCATTTTGATATCAGACTATATGCTCTCTATAGTTTCTGTTCACATTCTAGAATTTAATGTCATAACCTCAGATGGGGGACAAGAGCCACTTTTCACGATTGATAATGCGTTGGACTTTGCCATGAAATATCTAAAAGGAAAATTCACAAATATTGACCCTGGTGATTTCTCTTGGTGACTAGAGAGCAATCTAGTCACCAAGAGAAACCAAACACTTTTTTTCTTAACTAAAATTTGTCTAGTTAACTAACTAAACAAATTTTAATATGAAATATTATTAGCTGATGGAATGTTGTGTGTGTGTGTGTGTGTGTGTGTATACATATATATACACACATGTGTGTGTGTGTGTGTGTGTATATATATACACACACACATATATGTATATAATGTGTGTGTGTGTGTGTGTATATATACATATGTATGTATATATATGTGTGTGTGTATGTGTATATACAATATATATATATATATATATATATATACATATATACATATGTGAGAGTGTGATATATATATACACACATATGTGTATATGTATTAAAAAAAATAGATAAAAAGCTGCATTAACAAGATTCATCCTTTTTTTTTTTTTTACCAGCCCCACCCAGTGCACCATGAACCTGCCCATCCTCACCTGTTCATATTGTAAACGAAAAGTAGGCCTGTGGAATTTTCATCAAATGGAGGAAATTGCAGGAGACTTGGAGAATGTTCCAAACCCTGTGAGCACATCTGGACAGAGGACAACAAGCCCAGCTCCAGTGACTCATGAGGGCCAGGGGGACGGTGCGTTCCCAGTCACTACTGCCACTACTCCTCGTCGCATGAAACTGAGAAGCCAGGACACAACGCGCCCTGACCAGGTAATTCCTAAAAGAGCTTTTAATCATGTCATTACATACCATCATGTGGAAAAGACGATGTGATTTTATTTTATTTTTTTCTTTTGCCATATTTCCCAGCCCTATGGCGAGGTAGACTTTGTCTGTACGGAAATCTGTCCTCAGCATGAGCTTGGAAAATAGTCATGTGTACCTTGTTAGGGTTTGATTGGAAAGTAATAATATTTATATAACTATAATAATAATGCCTTACACTTTTAATGCACTTTAGAGTCTTGTCGAAGCCCATCAAATTACTACACTGTCATCATTCATTCACTCCACACTTGGTGGTAATAAACTACTATTGTAGCCACATCTGCCCTGTGGTAGACTGACTGAGGCAATGCTGCCAATCTGCGCCATCAGCTGCTCCCACCATCACCACCTATCATTCACGTTCACACCACATTCATACAAGGAATGGAGTGTCAGTATTTGCAGAAAACCCAAACAGACAACGTGTCAATAATGCAATGTTAAGTTCATCTTTAACATTTCCCCTCCTTTTGTTAACTTCTGGAACCGTCTCCCTGAGGTCATACGATGGACCCCTACGCTGAGACTGTTTTAAACATTTGAATGTAATAATTTTCGCTTTAATTTTTGTCTTGTGATTTATATCGTATTGTGATTTTAATGTGTTTTTATTATTGTAAAGCACTTTGGGTTACGTGTGTATGAACTGTGCTCTACAAATAAACTTTGATTGCTTGATTCGTCTGTATTACAGGGTGAAGCCGCAAGTTTTTCTCCTCAAGCTTTGCGCACCAAAAGTAGAGATTCCACCAGTCCTACAGAAGAGCTGCCGAGTCCCAGAGGAAAGAGACCCGCAACTCGCAGTAAAGTACAAGGAGAGTCTCAGCCCACTGCCAAACGCCTGTGCCTGTCATCAGTTGGTCCTGTAAGTGCAAACCAAAACACCCATGAATTATTGCACTGCATTTTATTTAAAAACAAATCCAGTGACTGAATGGTGCAACACTGTGTAACAATAGAAGGACAGAGTTTTAAAAGTTGAAAAAAATAAAAATAAGTCTGGGTGTGTCCTCTGAGAATGTGGTGATGCACAGAGACAGCGGCGACATAGTCTTCTTTCATCCTAAATTATCAAAGCAAATGTGAAAAATCAGATGTGTAGAATTGCACTGTTTTCACTAACACCATCTACAAATTTAAATATAATGATTTGGGTTTCTTTTAAATTGGAAGTAAAAATTGTAATTTTGAGCCCTGATATATAGTAAATGTACGTTTTTGGTCAGTTAATCGATCAATATAAGTATTTATACTTTAGGATCAATTTGGCCGCGCTTCGTCCTCCACTTCACTGAAACTTCCTCAGAATGGTGCTAACGCGCCCCCAGTCCGTTATTGTGGCTTTGGGGTGGTGGTTGTCATTGTGTTGCTTTTTAATGGCGGTTGGCAGCCATCTGAAAAGGTGCATTTACCGCCACTTACTGTAGTTATACTTCAAAGTATATGTTTTCTTCAGACTTTATTCTTCAGACTTTATTCTTCAGACTTTATTCTTCAGACTTTATTCTTCAGACTTTATTCTTTTCGACTGTGCCAGAGAGCTGTGCTCTCCGTGCCCACTCCCTACTGTCAACAAGACGACAACACATTGGAAGCGCTGTCATGCTTTTTCGCCATGGCAACACCATGCAAAATGATTCTCCATGTTTCAGGTTTGATGTTGTGATGAGACAACGTATTTCCTCTGGAACTTCTTCAGCCACATTTTGGTGTAAAAAGTCACATTTGCATGCAAAGGGCCATAGCTAATGCCATGCTGGGTCGCCATGGATACAGGAAAAACGAGCTCCATTCACAATCCAGGGATCATTATGCTGTGTTCCAGTCGTCCAGTCGGAAAAACAATAAGCAGTGCGTTACAGTAATGACTCGAGTAATAAAGCTAGAAAAGTACTCAAATCAGCCAAAAAATTAAGTGCATTTATTAAATTGGTGTCGGAGACTGCTTTGCTGTCAACTCCTTATTTTCTAACAAGGTAGATTTTGGGTATCTTATTGAGTACTTGTGTAAACTACAGGTAGATCTGATTGAAAACTGGTGTAAAAGTTCAAATTCTGCTACATCTTTTTGGAGGTAAAACTGCTGTTAACAAGATTTTTACAAATTGTACAGAAGGATTTATTGCGTTAAGTACAAACGTTTGAGTAGGTGCTAATTTAAGAGCTGATCTCTCTATCTCTGGGAGAAAAAACTTCGACCCTTTGTGTTATTATGCACCCTTAACAGTAAATGTGTTTTTATTTTATTTTGCAATAACAGGATGACCTGCTGCACAAGACTGTATTTGACCCACTGGCTCAGCACAGAGACTGGTGTCCCTGGGTGGCAGTGGGGAAAGAGAATGTAGACCCAGGCCCCATTTCCTTTTTGGACGGCGGCTCGTCGTATCGACAGGGGTGGAAAGCTGCTCTGGACCTGCTCATCCCCCTCAAGAAGAACTGCAGCGCTACAGAATGTAGTCCCGGACAGGCAAGTCAAACTATTCAATTCCCAGAACTAGCTTTGAATTAATTTTGATGATTTGTTTTCCTGGCCGACAGTAAGGAAGTTAATGGTTTGTAGAAGACTATGCTAAAGTGGTTTTGAATGATAGAGTAACTATAAATCTCCATGGGATCGGAATAATTGGCGACAATAGAGTTGCAACTTTTAGGTTTAATTAATCCAAACTATATTTGTTATCTAGAATATCCTGTTTCCACTAGACTTGGTAGCTAAAAGTTAACCTTGCATAAATTTTTTTAGGGTACGTTATCTCTTAGCCACGTCTCGATTGGTATATACAAATATAAATGGAAGTTAATCATTTCTCACCAAACGCTGACTTGATCCTGTGATAAACCGCTGTATTTCCAGTGACGGTAACTTCATTTATTGAACTGACAGACTTCGTAAAACAAAGCTAGCGCACGTTAGTGGCAAGCGTTTCCTGTTTATCCAGTACGTAAATCATCCATTATCCAAACCCAATGCATTACATAAAGAGACGTTAAAAGGCACTGTAGGGGGGGGGAGAGTGGTTAAATAAATGCAGAATGCCATATTTTCTTGTTTACTCTAGCTTTAGATGTATCTCACAGCAACATAGACATGGAATTACTAAACATATTTTTGAGAATATCTGAGTTTATCCTCATAATCAATTAAGAAATGATTACGTTTGTTTGGGTGACATCAGTTGCTCACGTGGCATTAACAAAACCCTTCCAAAGTGTGAAAAAAGTTTGGACACCCCTGCTTTAGAACAGAGGGCCGCATTTTGAAACTTATACGAAGCAGAGGGCCACAGATGACATGATGATTTAAGTGAATTATTCAAAATTCAAAATTTTTTCGTTACTGTCTGACTCATCTGCAATTTGAATTCGCTTTCACTGTTTAGTCAGTTGAGAGTTGAGATTTCGTCAGTGCTGCAGGTGCTCTTACCTTTCCCTGTGTTGCATAAAGCATGAAGCCCCCAAATAAACCTGTAGAATTCATAATAAGGACTCTGACAAAATAAAACGTCATCAACATGCCTAAACAAAATGAATGTCGGTCCAACCTTTGAGACTTTATTCTACCTGATGTCTTGATACCGATCTACCTACCAATGCTCGTAAAGATCTGGTTTGGCCACATTTAGACTTGTAAACATAATAAGAAGAATAAGAATGAGAATAAGAATAATAATTCAAACAAAAAAAAACTTGTTTTAATTAACCTAATTTTCAGAGTATTATTGGTTTCCTGTTATCTGTGGCAAACACTTAGATATTATCTGTTATTGGTATGAAAATGTCCTTATCATGCATCCCTAATCGCCATTGGATATTTCTTTCCAAAATTGCTCATCTAGACTTGATGTATGTGAAATAATGATGTCATTGTAATCATAGAATTTTTCTTGTTTCCTTTTTAGGCTCGTGACAAGTCTAAAAGAGTGTTTGCTATATTTCGACAATGGCAGGTAACCTCTCAGTCCCAGTAAATGGTTTCCAGCTTTTGTAATACACTGTCTGCTGTCATTTTCATCGGATTGAGATGAACAATTTAGCCTCACAATTTTATGTTTTGTCGATACGTTTTCTTTATGGGAAGCTAAAATGTGAAAAAGGACTGTTATATATGGTCTGGGGTGACGATATATAATAGCATGCAGTGTCATAAGGCATTACTCTACACATTATACAATATGGTTTACATAAGTATTTGTGAGTATGCATTTTTAGTTTTTACGATTGTGATGAAGTAATAGTGGTACTGCTTAAGTACATGTCTTGAGTTTAGGTAACTCTTCTCTTGTATAGCAAAAAAAAAAAAAAGAGAATGTATAAATGTGAAAAGCAGATTGGATTAGTTAGGTTCACTTGACAATGACAAGATTGTTACAGACTGGCCCACAGGACTATGTGCCATGATTTTCTAATGTTTCACACTGGAGTCGGGGTGCCTTTTTTTTCTTGTCTTCCTGTGACATAATTTTAAATGCAGTCATTTATATCCACTTTGTGATTTTAACTATTCTGGGTTTCCTGAATTAAAGAAAATAAATGTCACATTATTTGCAGCTATGTTTTCTTTCACAAGCATATGCATACGAGTACGGTGTTTATGACAGATTTTAGAATGAAAGGTAGTAGCAACTAGTGCTGCGGTAAATAATTGTACATATACGAAATGACCACATACAAAATGATCTTTTATATAAAAGACAGAGGTATTAATAAAATGAAATGTCAAAAAGGACAACTTTTTATGATTTTTGGAAGTAATACACTTTTAAAATATTTTAGAAGTCTCAATGTACAATGAAAATAATGTCTGGCTTGTCAAATATTAAAAGAGTTAGTTGCAGAACTATTGGTGACGGATACATTAAGGGGTAGGACGACCACCTGTCGCTTTTGGTTGTCCTGTACAGCCATTTAGCTTTGGTTCATCGTCTTACTTTGAAAATGTTCCACTTATTTACTGATGTCACACAAATTGAATAAAGTAAATTTTTGCATGCAAAATATGATCAAATAAATATTCCTCAAATAAATCATCACATTTTACAACTCAAAAAGACCAATAAGTGATCTAATGCCATTTTGATCTTTAGTTATGGTTGATTTAAAACATTGAAATATGTAAATGTGGTTCAATGAAGACAAAAGAAATATCACTGGATCTCAAGCAAAGCCCAGATATGGAATTTTTAGTCCATGGACACGCACATTCTAGATCACCATCAATCTGTTGGTTCATTTAAACTGTTTGGTATAAAATACATTATAAAATCGTTTCCAGAGGTGGGTAAAACTTAGTTACCGAGTAATATTTTTTTCAAGAAACTGAGTAAAAGTATGCTGCTTGAAAAGTACTAAAGTAGTAAATAATAGGAATGTACTGCTCCTTAAGACATTATCCAGTTTTTTCCTAATTTTTGCGTCTATCCTTTTGAAAACACCACATTATGAAATGTTTTGTCCTTCCAATTACATAACATTTTAATGTATTAATCAGATTTTACATCCAGTTACTTTTACAGTTACTCTTACTTGCAGTAGTTTTCCCAAATACTGTTTTTTACTCTCGAGTCATTTCCTACTACTTTCCACTACTTTGTTCTGCTGTCTAATACTAATACTCGACATGGTACTGTATAATCCTTAACGCTTAACAGATTTTGGCTGCTCTACCACCTCCGCCACTTTCACGGTCTAAAAGGGAAAGCTGTAAACAAACTAATGACAAAACTACAAACCTGGCCTTTAATGATGACGTGTCGCTGAGTGATGACGTAGCACGCGGAGTGATCGGAGGGTCTGACAGAGCTCTGGTCAGAACAGAGCAGTGAACATCCCACAGCAGAGGACTAAACTACAGCTCCTCAGCAGGACTAACGGAAGACCGAGAAGACATTTAGCGGGGGACATTTTTCAAAGCCAATGTTAACCTTCGGATAATATAGTTTGCTAGATTTTCTAGCGCATCCGAGGTTTTCAGTTTACGAACAGGTGTTCTGCGGTGGAAATAGCAAAAATGTCGTCTCCAAGTCCGGGCAAAAGACGAATGGACACCGATGTGGTGAAACTGTATCCTTCATTTAAACATTAATGTTTTCACTTGTAACTGTGATCATACACGCGTGTGTGAGAGAGACAGATGGTTTGTGTCATGTTTGTGGCCTGTCGTAGCCTGTCGCAGTTTCATTGTGAATGAGGTTTTTGTGTAAACAAGATTTTGCTAGCAAAGCCAAGTGTTAGCTATTTCTGTGCTGCTGTGTTCCTTGTCAAAGCAGCTGTAGAAGCTGATCTCATCGGCAGTAAATGTGTCAAATCAGCCTTTTCACGCCTCTATTTCGTTGTTTTTCTCATCACATTCGTCTCTGGTGACCACGAATGCAGCACCGTGGAAGCTAAAAACTGTTTCTCTTGTGGTTTCATGACAATATTTAAAACGACAGAATAATTAAGCAGCATTAATCAATATAAGTGTCTATTTTGAGTTTGTTGTGAAGTTCTTGGTTTAAATATGTGTTGCAGGTTGACAGGGGCTTGTTTACATAACCTGAAGCTAGCGTCAAATGAAAACGACTGTCTTTTGTTCTTACATTAGGGTTTGCTCCTGTAAATGATTGCGTTCTTGCTCATTTTTCCTCATTTCAGACCACAGTGGATTCTCTTTGTGGCTTGTTCAAGCTTGTTTCACTGTTATTACACGTTTTCTGTTGCAGTGTTTTTCCTGTGTAGCTTATGTGCTGTGCCTGGCTAGTCTGGTTAATTTCAGCATCAAAATGGCCACCTGATCTGTTTCTCACTGTACTTTGGTTCCTGGAGGAAACGTTTAAAGGCTTTAACATGTGCTTTGTTGTTGTTGACACAGCTGTGTGCTACGACAAACTTCTGTCATTGAAGTTGCCATTGTGCTGCCTTACTAAATAAGTAAAGTTTTGGTGTTGTGTTGTCACACAACTGCCACTTTGTTGTTTACATTTGGACTGAGTAAAGTTTTCCAAAATTCACATCATTCAACCCCTACACTGTGGATATTTTTAACCCAGTAGACAAAATGTTCTCATTGAACATTATGAACTTGTTTGTTTTTCCTTTTCCTCTGGCACAGTGGAAACCCGCTTAATGATTGGGTAGAGACAGTTGCCAGCCGGAAAGCAGAAGCTGGGAGGGACTTGTAGCAGAAGGCTGGTGTCAAATTTGCCTTATAGAAATGTGATGGATCATAACATAACAATCATTTACACTGCGCTAAAACTGACAAAAAAAGAATATGTATTTTTCTTTTTTTTGGAGTATGTGTAACAATATTCAGGCGATACAATATCATTGTCAACCTGGTGAAAATGTTAATGTTAATCTTCAAAGCAACATCACAATGTTATTTATGCTGATAGATTGTCCACCTCTATACCAACCTACTTGTGTTTGTCATACGTTAGTTATTAATGTTAACAGTGAAGGGAGATGAGATGAAGGCCAAAAATACTTCAGATTTATCATGACTAATCAATAACTGACATAACCAAGAAACTGAAAATACTATTTGCCTCATGTTAAACAATGTAGATTTTAAAATGCTAAATCCTAAACTCGGTGTTCATTCAGTGTTTTCACACTACTGCATATAGAATCAGTGGCTGTTTACATGCACAATATCAATCTCATTATCTGATCTCTGGAGTTATCAGATTATTGAAATGACGTAAAAAGTTACATCTAAATTATGCAAAAAAATATATATTGAAGAAAATTTCATAGAAAATGTAAAAAAATTGAAAAAGAAAATGTATTTTAAAACCACTGTACTTTACAAATCCACAATATAACTGACCAGGTGGTGTTGATTATCAGATTTCTGCACATGTGAAACACAAATCAGATCTGATTACTCTTGCCTTTGTGTACTGGCCATGTAAATGTACCCAGCGATTTAGCAGTTTTTCAGGTTTGTCCACTGTTTTGTTGTTTTGTTTCAATAATGGACGTTTTGCGCTGAGGCCAGAAAAAATGACGGACATTTCCTATGATGTCCACTGTTTGATGATCTATCTCGAGCTCTATTGTGATTGGGCCTATGCAGAGATTAACACAAGCCATGTGCTGGAAGAGACTGTGCATTTCTATAGTTTTAGCTTTTTATCATTACGCTTGTATACAGTAAGTTCTTTGGACTCTTGCCCCAGGTAGCCTGCTGCCTGCCAGCCACAGTGCTTGTATGGACAGGTTTGTGCTGCTTTATAACATGTGTTCAACTTATGTTAAGGGCCAACAGCAAAAGTAGTTGAGTCTCTCACGCCTGCTGCAAAGCCACAGATATGCAGTGTGGCTTGTAGCCTCTCGCTGCTCTCAGGCAGCAGCAGGTCTGTTCTGACAGCTGCTTAGGCCTACTACAATGAAGAGTGTGTTTGGGTATTGGTCAGCAAGTATCAAAGAAGACCCTTTTGGGATAGACTTAGAAAACACTTTTTTATTAAACAACCAAAACTGTCCACACCACATAAACATAAACTAATTCAATTTCAATTCAATTTATTTTTGTAACGCCCAAAATCACAACAGCAGTTACCTCGAGGAGCTACAGTGGGAAAAAAACAGAATAATTACATGAGCCAGGGACTGCAGTTGTATTTGTGAAGCCTATAGACCGGTAAATAGATTTATGTTGAGTATGCATTTTATTCAGAGTGAATATGACTTGACCTATACATCTGCTTAATGTGATGAATCTGTGTGCAGCCTGTACGAGTGGGAGATGTCGGTATGTGGCTGGTTTTTGTATCTTATCCATTTGTCATGTTTTTATGAAATGTGTGTTGTGTGGCTTGCTTTGGTTCAGCAGGGATAGCTACAATCCTACACATTTACAGGTATGTGTGGTGATGGTCTTGTTCTTAATTAAAATAATTAAACAGGAACTTGCAGCTCAGTAAAAGAGTAAACATGGTATATGCTGTAGAGTTAACTTTAAAGCTAAACTCAAGCATGTCTGTTATATTGTGTTACATCAGAAGCACAAACTTTTTTCATACTTTTTGACTTCACTAACACTAAATCATATCTTAAATGTAATAAGTTTTAAGTACAAGGTCAATATAACACCGTGAGTGCGGGATATTAGAATTCTACTGGGGACAGGATATTTTGTAAATTCCATTGATTTACAATTTGCAAATGTTATCTCTAAAGAATAAATCTAAAAAAGGCAAAGCTTATTTGTGGTACTTTTGCCTCTTGTATTGTAGAGTAAGATTTTAGAGTCTTGTTGTATTTAGGTTTGTAGGTTGGACTGGACGAGATGACACTTTCTTTAGGTAGTTTCTGTTCAATACCTGTTTGCATTTGTCAAACCAACACCTGCAACAAAGATGAGCTTTTAGACCTATGGAGTTGGACCATGTTTTCTCAGTATTTATTCCACGGCTCAACAGTATTATTGATATTTAAATATACTTTTTTACACAATAGTTTCAGTTATATTAAAACAAATATTTTCATGCTTTTAATTTATTAATCAAACTGTCTAAAGGTAAACTGAACTGAGACAGTTTTTTGAAAAAAACAAAAACCTTTCTTTTCTGTCAGATGGAAGACCTTGTCATTGCAGTATATTTAGTTTGTTGCGATATCGATTATTGCGTTAGCCACTCCTGTGATTAAGATACTTTTGTAATATATTGTGCAGCCCTAATGTAAACATTTGAGTTGAAGCCGAGCGACGCGTCCAAAAACCCCCAAACATCTTCAATATAACCTTTAACATATGTGGTTAGTTGATTTAATTCATTTGATTGGGATCATAGACCCTTCAACTTGACTGGTACTTAACTGAACATTCTATCACATTCATTTTAATAAGCGCAAATACAAATCTGTGATTGCCAGGGAGTATAACTTCAACCTCTAGTTTCTAAAGTTCTTTTATTACTGTAGGATTTGTGAGGCTTAGTGAAACACAACATTTCATTGACATACTGTTGTGGCCTGTGATGTTTTTGGTGCCTTCATGTCCAGAAATGATTTAAGAAATAATGAATAGCTAATTCCTAACTTTAGCAAGTTACACAAAACAGTTCTACACGTGGTATTGTTTTCTAAAGAGGCTCTGGTGTTACTCACATGTGGTCGAGTGCTTGTCAGTCGCCAAAACAGCCCTGGTTTTTCATACTTTGTGATGTTTGGAGGCTAATGCTAACTCTCCCATTGAAAGTGCATTGATGCTAAGTCCTGGAATGGAACGCATTGTTTTGTATACAAACACGTTATGGGTCTATAAGTATTTCTAAGGTCACATGGAGTGAGCTAGCTTAAGCTATTGGGAGCCTTTTTACAGATGCTTTACACATATTGTAATTGCGTGAACTCCAGTGGTTTTTAGAGCATATACCTAATGTTTGAGCGCAGTCTGGGTCAGTTACATGGTCAGAACAGAGGATGCGGAATAGTTGTGCCCTGCCCCCTTTTTAGTTGCACATGTCTTTAGTCGACCAAGAATTTCTTTAGTCGGCTTCATTGAAAGCCTGCACGTCACGTGTAATTTGGTGTGTCCTCTGAGAGCTCTGCATCTGGAGCAGGGGCCATTCAGGGACTCATGAAAAGAACGTCAGTGCGTCCTCTGTGTCTGAAAGTTTTCAATAAAGTTTGCTCTAAACAGTGATTTGCAGGAGAAACGTATTGATTAATCGCCATCATGTGCATAATCTCATAAAAGCAGTAAAATAAAAACATTGCAGGTGATTAACTTAAATTATATTGGCATTTTTGTCCCACACAATTTTGAAGTTCAAGGAAAATTATACATGATTTCCTGATATTTAAAAATAAATAAATAAACTGACTCGGACGGCTTGAAAAAGTATTCAGTCTCTTTTACCTGAGTGCAAATGCTGTCAGAAGCTGCCTGATGCTGAAAGCTTGAATGTTGACCTCATGAGTCAGTAGGGTCCATCTATGTGTAATCTAATCTCAGTATAAATGCAGTTGTTCTGTGAAGGCCACAGAAGTTTGTTAAGAGAATGTTGGGTAGCAAACGGCATCATGAAGTCCAAGGAACACGGCAGACAGGTCAGGGAGAAAGATGTGGAGAAGTTTAAAGCAGGGTTAGGTTCTAAAAAGATTCCCCAAGCTTTGAACTTCTCACGGAGCACTGGCCAATCCATCATGGCCGTCCACCAAAACTTACATCTGAACAAGGAGAGCACAAAAATAAAAGTGTAAATGGTACAAATACTTTTACAAGCCACTTTAATTCCTACAGGGGAAATGGGAGCTGGTCGAAGGTCTCCCACTTCACATACGAGATCAACTGTGACGTGTAACAGAGATAATTGCCACAAAAAGGGGATCTGAGTGGATAACCACTTTATAAACATTGTAAATATTTGTTACAGGACAAATAAAAAACATGTTTGACACGTTTGTCTACATACAGGTTAAATCAGCTAGAACGCTCTGAAGTTGAAACTCGTAACGTTCAGTGGGAAATGATGAACAAATCTCCCAGTTGCCTTAATTGTATGCAGCACTACACACAGATGGCAAAAATTATTGCTTTAATAGCATTATCCATACAATCCTTCATATATTGTGTGTGAGTAGTAACATTACCGAAATCACAACACATTGTATAAAATAAAACGTACCGAGATATCAAGCTTATGGTTTAATCAATAAAGGAAAAACATCTTTCCAATTTAAAAGTACCATATTCATATATTATTTCACGTAAGATTGAATGTTTTCGTGTTTGTTTATGCAGAGCAGTCGTTATCACCATTTAAAGACCTGGCCTCGCAAAGGACACATTATTGTTTAACCAGTTTTTCAAACCGTTTTAGTTTGTTTTCACCACAGCCCACTGTATACACATGGTGTAATTTACTGTATGATGCAGCGTGGTTTTGGCTGTTGTGCCAATGGTAAATGTTGCTATAACTTAGTCACTTCCTTTGACGCTGCTACAGCTTTGAGCTAGTTCAAAATGTTCTCTTAAAAGATAACTTTGACACTTGATGGAAATACCTGGAATCATTATGGAAAGATTTTGTTGCAAAATGTTTTTGGCCAAAAATATAATAATTATATATATATATGTGTGTATGTATGTATATATATTTATATTTTTATATAATTATAACTTATATATTAATATATATATAAACTATATATATATAACTATATATATAACTATATATATATTATTATATATATAACTATATAATATATATATATATATATAAAACTATATATTATATATAACTATATATATATATATATATATATAGTGTGTGTGTGTATATATATATTTGTGGTATGTATATATATATAAAATAAACTATATATTAAAACTATATATATATATAGTGTGTGTGTGTGTATATATATATTGTGTGTGTGTGTATATATATATATTGTGTGTGTGTGTGTATATATTGTGTGTGTGTGTATATATATATTGTGTGTGTGTGTATGTATGTATATATATATATATATTATATATATATATAAATATATAAATAATGTGTATATGTATTTTTGGGGGGGATGGGGGGGGATGAGCCTTAATGTTGGCTGCACAATATATTCTGAGATTCACTGTAAAACCGCTGTGTAGTGTAACTCATATGATGATGATGACTGAGATGAGACCATTAGTCATACAGTAGGACTATCTGTGTCCTATTCTTCTTTAAAGACTTGTCCCACTCTTTTGCATTGTCTCCACCTCCCTTTTTTCTACAGGCCTTCTCTACTCCTTGTCTGTTGTTTGGCTCAGATTGTGTGCGTGACACGACATCCGGACAGCACAAGCTCCCAACTCTTTGTATTTATGAGGCCCCTGACCCTCACCTCCTGCTGATCCAGGAGTCTGCTCTTCCCTCTCCACAGCCAGGAGCTCATCGTGCCAGAGAGTATCGGGAAGAAACCAGGCATTTATTCAAATCGGGCGACATTTAGGCCTGTTACGACACTAGGGGATTAAAGCCAGGACTACATTTCTACCTGGGGTGTTCAGGAATAAGTGTTTCATTGATGATTTGTCATAATATTCAAATGTTTTTTTTACTAAACAGAAAATATAAAATTCCATCCTCGGATTTATGGACAAATGAACATAAACATGATTGACCATTTCCTACCTAGAACATTTGATGTATAATTTTGGTTTAGTTGATAATAATGGTGGCATAGTGGTTAGAACTTATGCTTCACATCATGAACGTTGTGTGGTTTTGCTCTGTTTTCCCCATCAACCCAAAACATGCACAAGAAGTAAAGTTCCCCAGAAGAGGTAGTCCTGACCAAGCTTTGCTCAAGGTCTAGAATTGGACCCCTGCTCATGGCAGGTTGGCCCAACAATAATGAAGGATGGGTCAAATACAGAAAATAAGCCCCTGTCCATGCAGAATCTTAACTGAAAGTATACTTTAGCTAAAGTGAGTGTCATCCACACGTAGTGTTTCAAGGGTTTATACATTATTTTAGAAACCACAGGTGACATGAAGAAAAGTTTAATAAAATCCACCACAGAGGTCGTCTCCTTTTTCGCTCTGATGTTTTGTTCATTATATTCCAGTGAGATCTGAGAAGTTTCTCATGCGTCTCCATGAATCTAATCAAATAAACTGGATAGGGTATTGCTAAACCTGTGATGAGCTGTCTCGAGTGGTCGGTTCATTGGTGCTGCGTCTTTTCAGATCTTGAACCAACCAATTAAATAATTTAAGAAATATGACTGATTTTACAGCCCCTTATTGATAGTTTCATATACTGTCAAACACATTAATGTAAAACTATTTTACTTTACATTAGTGAAAATGTACTTCGGTTCACTTTACGAAAACATATGATAGATTTCTGTCCTGTTCTGAATAAATATTTAGCTTCTTGTGATTTGACGAGAGGAAAAATATATTCCAATTAACATTTTGTGCAACCTCCTGTATGAATTAGTACGATGCGTTTTTTGTATGAAGAAGTAAGACAAATTTCTTCACTCGCTCTTGGCCAAGGAAACATAGGACAGATGTTGTATTTGAATACATAGTGAAATTACACAGCTTGTCTGCACTGTTTATGTATGGCTTTTGTCAATTATGCTTTTTCTCCCTGCCATTTTCAGCATTGCATGACAGACGTGCACTGCTCTTCGTAGCATAGCTTTGGAGTCTACACCTTATATTAGAGTGGTTCTTAAAAATGTGAAAAACAAGTTCATTTTAAATGGTCTGCCGTGGTTCAAATGTATCCCTCACTTCCTCACATTACCACAATTAGTTTATAAATGCTTATCACAACTTTTAGAGGCTATCACGGTAAAGCTAACAAACAAGCAACAAACTTTTTTGTTTCGAAGAGAATAAGAATTTGCCATGGGAGCTGCCTTTAATAGTGTCCCTCCTTCCACTTATTTTGCCCAGGGCTGCTGAGCTTAACAGCAAGTTATTCCTACACAGACACAAACCTGTTTTTGAGCTGTAACGATTGTTTACTTGTTGGTGCACATAAACACTGATTTTTACAAAATTCGGGCTACTTTGTCATATTATAGCGGCAAGACTTTGAGGACACAAAATTTACTTTTTTTGATCTTTTAACCATGTTCTAACATGATTCCCTTATCGAAAACATTCCTAGAGTAGCATTAAACTTCATTCATGCTAATTGATTCCTGGTTAAAAAAAACTCCCCTCCGACCATCAAAAACACTCTCCTTTGATAACTGACATTTTCTCGATCTGTGACGTGGCACTGAGTTTCTGTTTAAATCCATAAATCATTTCCAGATCATTCTGTGAATTTCTCCTGTCTAATCACGATCACTACAAATGCGTGCTGAGAGACTGCTCAACTGGTACGGCCAAAACAACCGAAGTACTGATCCGTAGCATATTCTCCCCGTGTCTGCGTAGGTTTCCTCTGGGTACTCCGGTTTCCCCTACCACTAAAAGCATGTATGAATAAGAGTGTGTTGTGAGAGTGAATGTGGAACAACGGATGAAAATTAGCCCCCAACTAATCCGGCGTGTTTACATCATGTGTTGTTCATTAATAACATGCACTGTCCAAACCAAATAATATAAATTAAATTAAATCAGATTCTTTTATTCCACCAGTACAGATGTATTGTTATAGCAGCTATTCAGGGGACGTGAGACCGATTTGTGAACTCTGAATCTAGTTATAATGTGGTGTTCTCCACAAAGCAAAAAGTGATTTGTTAGCATGCTAGTTGTTGTTAGCTTTACCGTGATGGAAAAACTCACTCTGGCCTCAAAGAATAATGTGTATAAACTCATAGCAGTGAATAATTAGGATGCTTGGAATGTGTTAAGCTTAAGACTTTAAATTGAACAGGTTCTGTTTTTCACGTTTTTAACTGTAAAAATCAACAGGTACAGCGCGTTTTTTAAACATATCCATGAGTGAAAAAGTTCCTCTGGGGTTAGAGTCTGTTTTGTGGACATTGTACTTGATTTGATCTGGGGTTTTTTAGCACACTGATGTATTGCTCATTCTCTCCTTGCAGAGGGCTGAAAAGGCTGCTGAGAAGGAAACTACTTAACCCAATGGGATTACTTAAACATGTGTTTAAGCGAAAGGTACCCCAGGTTTATTTTTGAGGCTCAACCAACAAGTTTCTTTTAGCATATCTTCTCTAAATTCCTCACAAACGCTTACCAGTTCATTGATTAAGACTTGGGTTCTCCCGTTGTTAATAACTGTCCCTCCCTGATTGACAGTATTTGTGGGTTTGTGGATAAATGGCTGGTGTACAATTGAGGCTCTCACTACTGTTAATCCCACGGTGAATCAGGGAAGCTTCTTGCACGCATGGCTGAGCTCGCTTTAGAAAAACAGATGGACTCCAGTTCCTCTTTGTTTCACATGATTTCAGTCCGTATAATCTGGCTCCTAGAACTCGGCCTGCCTCTATTTGGACACAACATGCCTGATTTGTGTGTGGGGAAATGCAATGCCGGATTGGAATAGGTTTAGCCGAGGCAGGGGTTATAAAGAAGAAGAAAAAATCTTGATATTTTTTGATTATCCTAAAGACTTTTCAGGTGATTAATCAACCAATAAAGTTTCAAAATGATGATAAAACTATCGCATCATTTCCATTAACAATTCAAACCATAAATAGAAATCTGAAACCCATGAATAGAGCCGTCGGCAATGCACTTGTACACAGGTGTCTGACTGAGACGAGATTTTCAGTGGAAGTGCCTCACTACTGCCAGTCCCAGGGGCGGAAGAAAATATTCAGTGTTGTTTTTATAATTCACGACACACAGCCCTATATTACTAAAAATATAATTTTTATAAAATGGGATTTGTTTAACCCAAGAAACATTTGAATAAATCATGCAATTTGCTGTATTCTGGTGTATTTTAGAGAAGCATAAGAAACTATTTGATTTCTCAAGATTGTAAAAAATATATATATGTTCCCATACTATAAATATATTAAAATTATTAAATCAATTAAGGCATGTTTTAAAATGAGTTTAAATGTAAAATCTTGGACCAGCTCTTTACTGGGGGCCCAATGTCAGGTCCGCCCCTGCAGCAGGGCACTCTGTATTCAGATTCCGTCTATAAGCTATCAGTCTGCCTGGACCATCCTGTCCATCCAGAGAACAGAAAACACTTCTGCTGCACTAACTCTTGTCAGGACAGCGTCTGAACTTCTGTTTTTATGTTTCATTCAAGCAATAGCAAAAGCTATAATGATTACTTTGAAGAGTTTCACTTTGCGATGAACGTGCGTAGCATTGTGCGCCTTACTGCATGTTTTATTTCACATTATAGTTCTGACTTTCTCTGTGAATATAAGAGAGATTTGCGTAAAATAAGGACCAATAAGCGCAAATCTAGGCTAAACCTAACTTTGAGCATTTAAAAAAAAAAAAAAGCTCATGTTGTGTAAACAGACAGCTAGAGCAGTTTAAATAACTGAAAAAAGCCTTTGGGAAATTTCTTCTTGGGCTCAGAGGTGCAGTACCACTGGCCGCTAGTACCACTAGCGGCCACTAATCAATCTTGCTCACGGACAAACGTGGAGAGTCTTATCCAGATGATCTAATAACTCCATGTCAGGGACAAATCTGATGAGGCAAAGAGCCACATCCTTCCCCCTCGGAGGTCCATTAGTAGGCGTTCCCTTCGGATGCAGACTAAAGTTCATCATATAACTCGTCTCTTTTTGTAGCTTTTTACAATTGTATCTACTATGGACAATTTATTTGATATTCAAATGTTTGTATGCATCTTCCACCTCTTGTTTAGCCATGTTGGCATAAGTCCAGTGTAATTGATGCACAAATGACTTGTTCTGAGAGGAGGCTTTGGAAGTGGATGGGCCTTATCATGTAAGCACAACCTGCACAATACGTTCCTATATCTTTCTAGTGTACATTTCTGCCTCTCGATGATAAAACTAAAGTTTGCCCCAGCCCTGATGAGTATTTTGATAGAATACAGAAAAAGAAAGGCATGCTGGGATATCTTTTATCTATTGGGTTCATTGATCACAAGTATTCAGTGGTGACGTTTCAAAAGGTGCATTTTTCGGTTGGATTCATGTCTTTTGCTTACAAGCGTACAGAAGTACACACGCTGCACAGTTGTCTGTAAATACAGTTGATTTAGTGAAGGCTGAGGAGGCGGAGCAGAGCGGACAGTGTATTTTAGTGGGTGGGCTCTCGTCTCCTCAGAACACACAAAGGACTCTCTAGTGCTGGGCTTCTCCTGCTGCCTTTGTGGTCTTTGAATTGCATAGTGCAGCTTGACATCAAAACAACTTTAATATTGCTTAAATTAGCGGTGGGAGTTATACAAGGTCATTTCAAAATTGTTTTGTCAATATGAAGAAATATTTTTGCCGTTTTTCTGTCAATTCTCTTGAACGTATTTTTCTCTCTTGTTCTGGAAACTTCCCCCCTATATTGAACAGTTAATTGACTAATCGTGACTAGTCAACTGTGAAAAAATTGTAGTCATGTTCTAAAGCTAATGTGAAAATACTTTTTTTCAAAGGCAAAAACAGCTATTATTAATATACTATTATTAAATAAAAATGTTTTACACAAAATGATCATCAATAATACGCTTCATTTGTATATATTCTCTAAGCCGTCAATCACCATATTTCCAATTTTTTTTTTTTCTAAATTTAAAAAGCTATTCATGTCAATATCACCTATTGCTTGTAATCCGATACCACAGTTTGCAAACTAAAATAGGCATTGAGACTAGCAATGCATTTCAAAGGATTTAATACTGAATGACTTAAGTTTCAGTGATGTAAAGTAATCCACTAGTTTCAGGTGTCATTATGATGACGTGGATCTGAATAGTTAATAGCTGCTCCTTTGTGTTTCTTCTTTACTCATACTTTAATAATGTGCATCTCTTATGTGCCGATACTGTACACACATAAAGAATATCTCTGATAAATAAGATATAAGAACACAAGTAATCTGTTCTGATAGTGAAATGTGCATTGTTGTCAAACCCGTGATAATCAGCGATCAAATATTGAATGTAACAAGTTGAAACATGTCCATTGCAGCTGAAAACAAAAACAACTTGAGTTTGTCATTATGAGTATATCTTGTAACACATAATATTACATTAAGTCTATATGTTGGTTTTTTTTATTAGTCAATCCCAATACCCTGGCTTGGCTATCAACTACTACAGCCAAACTACTGTCTGACATGGAACAAGAGTGAGTTGTGTTTGATGGATGTGATGGACAGTAAATCCTTTGAATAAAGGTAAACAATTTGACTCCATTTGTTGAATAAAACAGTTGAATATGACCACATTTCATCATCCTTTTTGTTGGTGCCTTTTAAGGGACTTTCAAATATGGTATTTTGTTTTGAATTGCTACTTGTTATGACCGTCCTAATTTGGATGAGGAACAGGCAGTATATATCTATCAGTGATATCAGCGGGTGTCCCAGATATTGGCATCAGTCCAATATTGAAAATGTAGCCGACATTTTCTCTAAACTGCCCCAGTCTCTGTGTACTTGTATGTCTTTCCCAGATTGTCCTCAGTGCTTCAGATTTGTACTTTTAAAATTAACTGAGTAAAGGCTAATATATGGCTGTATATTTAAACGTATTCACTCTTAAAAATATTCAACTCATTCAAGTAGCTTCTTTTGTCTGACAGGGATCTGATACAAGGTTTGTCAGATTTTTAGAGAACAAAAAGGCTCATCTAGTGTAGAGAGAGTTCATCCAGGCAGATGAGGAGCATCCGAGTCATCTAAGGTGCAGTCGTCTCTGGAGCAGCAGTGTTTGAAACAGTGGCACTCGTGCTGCCGAGTGGTTAAGGCACAGCACATATATGCCGGGCTCCAGGTGAGTCAGTTTGATTCCCAACTCCGACAATTTGCTGCATGTCTTCCCTTCTCTCTTATCCCCCACTCTGTTCTTTCCTATCAATAAAGCCTCCGGGCAACAAAATAAAAACAAAAAAGAAACTGTGGGGAGGGGAGAATGTGTGAACTGCAATAAACAGACAAAGGTGAACTAAAATATAAAATATTGTTGATAGGGAAAGTAGTCAGTGCTCAAGCTGCCATACTTCCCCCACCAGAGTTGCTCCTAGGGCAGCGTAGCTGGTGTAGCTTTATTTCTGTTCCTAACTGGCCTGACCATAAGCTATTTCAAAGAGGAACGTTTTAAGCCTTGTCTTAAATGAAGAGACTGTCGGCCTCTTTAAGGAGCTTGGGAGCTAAATGCTCTACCTCCTACTGTGCTTTTATGGACTCTAAGGACCACCAGAAGTCCAGCATCAGCTCAAAAAAATGGATCTCTGACCATCCCGACCATGAATAAGTATTGCAATGGGCTGTATTATGCCACTTCGACTGTAAATTGGTGGCTTAAATGACCAGGCTTGTCATAATTTGGCACATGGCAGCGTCTTGAACATGGGCAGTGGTGTATAGAGATACTGTCAGTGGATTTAAAACTAGGAAGTGACAGTCGCCAACAAAAAAATGTTTTCTTGTGGAGAACACATTGTTTATACGTGTTGCTAAGCCTCACCACCTTCTCCACAGTGAGTGTGAAAGAGGGACAATAGTCAAGCTATAAATCAGAGCCTTTATGCATTTACCATCATGGCAGTGGGAATTTCTCACACACTAGCGAAACTGTAAAATCCTCAATTTGTATTCATTTTTTTATTTACAAATTGATTCCCATTGTCTATGAGATTATTCCTCTAACCAGTTTTAGGAAATCAAACCGGAAACGTGTGTGTATAATGTGTGTAGTGTCAGTTTATTAAAAACGTTTTGTAAATGTTCACTATGACGGTGTTTGCAAGTGCCATCTGTTTAGCTTCATTGTGGACACGTTTTAAAAAAATATTAAAACATTTTTTTGCAATCTTAACTAATCAAAAAATTATCATCAGATTAATGAATTACCAAAATAATTGTTAGTGTCAGTCCTTCCCTATTCAGTTAGCATTTATTCTTAATGATGTATGGAGGATTTCAGACGGCCAATTACAGCTGCAACTTTCACATGATCACGTCAATGATTGGCCATGCAAATCTTCTACATGCTTTCGTTGACTCTTTCTCGCTCCATGAGCAGAGACAAGAGCTGAAGGTTAGGGTTAGTATGTGACAACGTGTAGATTACTTTGTGGTGGCGAGTCCGACATGCTTTTTAATAGTTCAAATCTTATACAGGATGAGATGTTTGAAGCTGCTATGCCGGTGGTGGCAACTGCACATGTATCTAAGGCACGCACGCTCACGGCATTTGGTGAGCGTTCACTCTGCAGCAGTGAGGGAGGGGGGAGTATAGCACATGCACTGTGATTCAAGAGCCACAAACAGTCGTTGGTTTTAACATTTCTACAAAAATACTCAAAGATGGCTTTAATTTGACATGAAAGATGCAATTTTGTATCTCACACTAAATTCTGACAGATGCGATATTTCCTGCCTTTCATCTGCAAATGCTTTGATTTCAGTGATGCTACTTCCATCCACAGGATGTTTGGTTTAAAACATAGGTGGTCAAAGTACTGCATTTTATTGAGTAAAAGTACAGCTATCTCTAGCCCTCTATATCTCTTTATATCTTTCTTTATGAGTATATCTTGTAACACAAAATCTCTCGTCTATAAGTACTTTTGTTATAAATGATTTAAAATAAGTTGTGAATGCTAATTTTGTGGCTTCAAATATAATAAAACATGTAGGTTTGACGAATTTTTTATTTTTTTTAATGATTAGAAAGACACAGCAAGAATAAGACAACTCAAAGCTTATTAGAACTGCAGATATTAACAACATTAAATCTATATATCTTCTCAAACTAAGGTATTTTTGTTTATGACTGGCTTGTACTGATGTGTGATACCTAAAACAAGCCCCAATTTTACTTTAAGCTAAATCACACTATTTCTTTTGTTTACAAACACAATGAAACAGAACAAGTCCGGGACTTCCTGTTATGGCTTTGTTATAGACGCACGCATTCACTGCCCCATTAACAAAACCCCAAGAAATGAGGAGTCAGAGACGAGTAAACACTGAAAAAACAAAAGAGGGTAATGCTTAACAGTCAAAGCTGAAGGACTGTAGCCTTGGTGGAAGACACTGTCTCACAAGCTTACATGGGTAAAATAATCAAGTGGCCGCCCCCCCCGCCACACAGTCGAGCCCTATCCCCGGTGTGGACACCACAGGTCCAGGTGGGTCGGACAGAGTAGAGCAGCAATCCCCAACCCTTTTCCTCGCAAGGACCGGTACAATCACAAGATTTGTTTTCAGGGCCCGGTTGAAGGGGGCAGAGCCAATAACAGCAGCGTAAAATGTGTATATCTTATTATTTATGTTAGCTGTTTATTAGATGAATTGGCTCTATACTTTCAGGGTAAAACACATATAAAATATTGGGACATAGCAACAGACTATAAAAGAAAAATAATAAGACATAGGTTACATTTGCCTCTGGGGATCGGTAGCAGATGGCATGCGGCCCAGCCCGGTGTTTGGGGACCCCTGGATTAGAGAACATAACTTTACAACAGCTGGCCCTTATTTTACATGAAATGTAGTGTAACATGGAGTCATTGACAGCTGAGGTCAATGACATGGCACCCGGCTCGACAGAGTGGAAGCCGATGTGGCAAGCCTGAAGGCAGGCGGAGGCAGAGCAGCATATCTCAGCGAGTTACAGGAGCTGAAAGCTGTGGTAGTGAAACTGCAAGCGGAGAACAAGACTGTTGCACGCTGAACAACCGGTCCTTTACACACAGGTCCACGCTGAACAACCGGTCCTTTACACACAGGTCCACGCTGAACAACGGTCCTTTACACACAGGTCCACGCTGAACAACGGTCCTTTACACACAGGTCCACGCTGAACAACCGGTCCTTTACACACAGGTCCACACTAGTGCGAGTCAACAGCGCAAGCTACCGTCAGCAAGTACAGTTGTTTTATGCCACTGCTTCATGAGTTCACACAGGGCAGATCGAGGGGCCTCACCACTGACGGCGCTGGAGCGCAAAGCAGCCGCTCAGCGTGAGCCAAAAAACTTAATCTTACCTGTAAATGAGATGTCTTAACCATCATGAAGGTTGGAAAAGTTAAAGGAGACCTCTGGTTTGAAACGGAACAAGACCAGAGAGAGAACGTCCCATTTAGTTCA
The DNA here is from genome assembly GCA_015082035.1 of Chaenogobius annularis. NCBI lineage: Eukaryota > Metazoa > Chordata > Actinopteri > Gobiiformes > Gobiidae > Chaenogobius > Chaenogobius annularis. The sequence goes on along the minus strand of BJKM01000411.1, from coordinate 222,725 downwards.
GAGTCTGTCAAATCGGTCCATTTACAAATCAAGTCTGAATGGAAATTTTTTCCATTTTACAAATGTCCAATATGTCGTCGGTCCAATCCGTGATTGTTGGTGCAAGTCGTGTCTTTTTTTTTGTGTGAGGGCCCTTCCTCTGCTAACAGGACTATACTTCAGAGAGAGCCGTTGATTGTGTCCATGGCCGGAGTTTTGGGGCCCGTCCAGGTCAAGTTCATGGTTCTGAAATCAAGTGGGACGATAATGTTTAAAACAGACCAGAGGACTTTGTTGATCTCTTTCCAGTATTTCTGAGCAACAGGACATTCCCAAAACACATGATAACCGCAGGTTTCTTCAGCAGTTAGCATTTCTTTTCTTTTTTTGTGTGGTCTAAATTAGTCCCAGAATGTTGGTACATTTCTCCTATGTAACGGCATCTCAATGGTTATAGCTGAAATGTGCTTTTATAATGTATACAATTTCACACAGTAAATTTAGCTATTGGTCAGACTCTAGATATTTTGAGATGTTGAGTTGGTCAGAAATTGTAGCCTGAATGAACCAAAAGGAAAACGAGTACAGTCTGGACCACAGGCGAGTGCCATTTACTGCATGTTATTCAACCTTTTAAGTGCGTTTCAGACGTGGAGTATCGCACATGCCACACTTTGCCTCGGGCTTTAGTCATATCAAACTGCAGTTTCTGTTGCATTTTCTCTGTGGGCTGTGGTCCTCAAAATGCATGATTCTTCTAGTGCATGAGGTCTTCAATTACAATTGTATTTCGTTTTTTAGAGCCAAATGTATGTATTTTTATGCAAGGTTTGAACTGCTATAATGGTTTGTAATTTCAGTTAGATTTCAGTTGCTTTTTTTTTTTTAAGATTCAGTTCAAAGCGCACAAAAAAACATTGACATTTGTGGAGTTTGAAATATAAACGACTTATCTAATACAAGAATCACATTATTTAAAAATGTTTTTGTGTTATACCTGGAGATGTAGTTTGGTAATTTTCTGCATTATTTTACCTAAATAATGACAGCCTTTGGGATGTGTTAACTGCGGCCATACAAATGGTTAAATGTTAACAATCTATCATGTTTAATTCCTGTATGTATTTCTTGGCTGAGTTAAAATGTCATTAATTCATTATTTAATCCAGAGTTGGGACTATTTTATTCCACTTTGAGCTGGTTTTATTCTGGTGGTACTTGGAATTCTTCAGTGCTGATGTCATTGTTTCTATTTTCTCTGGATTTGCCGCTAGATTGTGTTGTCTTTTGTGACAGTGGGCAGTTCATCAGATTATCTGTGCTCCAGGACATTGACCTGATGCGATCTACAGATTATACTGTATCCATCCTAATCCAAGGTGGGGGATGGATGCGCAAAGACATGCCATAGGAGCAAAGTTTGTAAAAAATTTGCAATTATTGATGACCATAATACATTTATATCTGACACACCTTTATGCGTGTTGAAAGCAAAAAAAAAGCCTAAACTAAATCTTGAGGTTCTGATTTGATGCAGCCGTATACACATTGACCTAACCTCAGTTCAATCATGGCATGGCTGTATATTGTCAACATGTGATTTGGGGTATGAAAACTGAGATTTCTGTCCGCGATGTCCGAGAGAGACAGACACGCCCCTCGTACACTGTCTGCCCGGACCTGATGACAATGACAAACAAAAACTCCCAAAACCTGCTCAGAAAGTGCGATGTTACAGTGATATTACAATCTTTAACCCTGCAGTACTTTCTGGGCACTTTTAGAGTATATGCTTGCAAAATTTTAATCAATTACACAATATTGATAAAATGGCAGATTGCGTTGTAACAAGTCAGACACTTGAGTTCATATCTACCGTCAAATTTGGACTATTGAACGCACCTGAATAGAAGCTCTAACAAAATTGACAATGACTATATATTTTTTCATATGTAGGCCGCAGGATATGTAGTAGGCCACAGAAAGATGGTACATGGTGGTGATGTGTGGGCTGTCTTTTACCCGCAGGTCGGGTTGGGCGGGCCAAGAGGCGGTCTATAAAATGCTGAGCGTCATATCGCATGTCTCCACGTGTATCTGGATTACATATTAGCACAGTATGCCAATACATTTAAATGAAGTTCCTCTTGCCGTTTCAACACTTAGGCATACTAGTATGTTTATTGTTGCCAAAGACAATTATTATGTGCTATTAAGGCTACTTGACTTTTAAATTTGTGACATTTTATTTTCTGTCCTGCGGTGTGACATGTGTTTACGTAGCAAAATATAAAAATATATTTAGAAAATCTGTTCAACAAGCTTGAGGAAGGTTTCCTCATATGACATCATCCATCACACAGCAGCACATTTGAAGCACACAGCAGAACTTTCACCCCACGGTGAAAGTTCATAAAGTTTGAGAACATTTCCACAAGCCGAGGTCTGGAACTTCACAGCGTTTCTGACACTCTTATATTATAATATATATTATTATATTATACCATAATAATAATAGTTATTTTTCACAATTGACCAATTATTTATATTTTATAACAAATAGTCTAATGATGGTCTTAAAATAAATGTACATGTTTTATTTTTCATTTAAAAGTGGATTTGAGGTAGAATATAAAGCTGACATGAGATGTGGAGCAGAATTCTGCTTTTGTTCTGATCAGAATATTACACACTGGACTCTGACTTTTCTCTGCACAAAACAATGCAGCGATGTCTGATTGGCGTTTACGTTCCTCTCGTTTTTCTAAAGAGCAAAAGAGTTTAGTGTTGCAACGTGAACTCTCATCAGTCTTCTTTTATTATTTAGTCAGAATAAAACCGACATCAGACGGATCTCCCATGATGTAGAAGGTTTCTCACGTAACGCTCTGATCTGACGCACAGGGATGCACAGGGGCAGTGGGCATGCGGGGGCGGGCTCGTGGGGCGGGTCGGGCTCCTGTGTGTTTGGAGCGAGAGCGAGAGAGGGGGGGCACAAAGGAAAGATGTGAACCCCCAGTTCATTTGAAACTATTTCTTAACTGCTCGTTCTCTGTGAATGTGGGGCGTATGTTTGAGTTTGATGTCAGAGGTTCGGGTCCGGCCGGGATGGCACTTGGGTTCGGATCTGGACCGGAGTACGCCTATTAGTGACCTGGAGTCTATAGTGTTAGCTAATTAATTGTGAAGCTGTCCCATCCCAAGTGATATATTTTTAATAAGAATTGTATTTTTCTTATCCGTAGGCCATCTTCGTTTCTTTGTTTTTTCAGAAAAGTAGGATTTTAGAAAAAAAAAAATATATATCCCCCTGTTTTTTGTCTGTCTTGTCTGTGTGAGTTTAATGTCACACCACATGACACACTTGAGATTACAGCATTAAACTTGGTGTTAGATTTAAAATAGAACTACATGTGTAATTTTAAGTGATAATGCAAAAAATGATGTTAAACTTTGTACTCGTTTTTCTTTCATATGGATAGGCCCAGTGGCATCTGCATTTGGACAGTAGAAAGACACTGATTTCTAGCTCCACTTTAATATTAAATTAGACCGTTGAATGTTGTGATGCCAAGACCCCTGCATAAATAAAATCTATAAATATTAAATACACAATAAGTGAATGTAACTTATTGAACTGTTGAACATTTGCCTTTACTGACTACATTGTTAGGGGCTGGTGAGCTGGCGTGTACTTGGTGTAACAGAATGTACACAGTCACACGCTGCTACCTGAGCTCCTCAGTCTCTCACATGATCAGACTGTAGCGTGTGATTTATATGACCACCACCGGACAACATTTGCTTTTGCTACTCAACCATACAAGTCAGACTCATGGTGCCATCATTTTCATGCAATTAAACAAATCCTTCCTTTTATTATATTTCCATTTTGGGGTTCACTTTTTCTAGTATAGATAGTTTTATCTTCTGATTACATGGTATTGTCATAAAAATATCAAGAAAATGAAATCCACAAATATCAAACGTGATCATTCCTTTCAGTTAGTGACTTGTCCCCTGAGCTCACTCGTGCTCATGTCTTGGGCGGTGTGCTGTGCTTCTCCCCATGTCAGTCTCTTCTCTTAAAGAGTCACAGATCATTACCTGGGGGTGTGTTGGATCCGCTGGCAGAGGAGGAACCCGAAAAGACTTGACCCAAGCTTATATTGAGGGTCTTTTGGGAACGTCAACCCACACCTCTAAGAGAGCTTCTCAGCGGGAGACTCTGGACATTGAGTCCGAGTTGACCATGTTCGTCACCTCCATTTTCAATGCAGCAGCTCTGCGTGGTGGTCGTAAGATCTCTGGTGCTTCTCGCAGCGGCAACCCCTAAACCTGGTACTGGACGCCGGAAGTAAAGGCTTTTGTCAGGGCTGTTGGACTCCTGAGGCAGCTGATCGGTATCGGCAGGCCAAGCGCACTGCACTTGTGCGGTCGCTGGGGCAAAACGTGGGTATGGGAGTTCAGAGAGGCCATGGAGGACTATCGTTTGGCCTCAAAGAACTTCTGGCTAAACATCTGACCCATCGGGGGTGTTCACCAACACCGTTTACGCTGTGGGTGGAGCGCTGTTGACCTGATTTGAAATGTTTTGCTACTTTAAATGGAACAAATATTGATTTTAGTGGGGGTCCCAGGCCGGTTGGGTGGTTATTTTGGAGAGTCTTGGCCTGATATGTTTGGGAATCCCAGCTCTAATATGTGACCAGCTTTATAAAATTATACTTTTTGAAAGATAAAGTAAATCTGTGACAGGCAGATAGAAAATATTTTACTTTTAGGTTTACTTCTTTAGAGTAGTAGATTGACTTGTGATTGCTTATATTTGCTTCTTACCATCATTTATGTTGTGACCTGAATGGTAACAATTATTGAGTAACCAAATCATCTTGACATCCCTAAATGCACCCTATAGCCCTCTCTTCTGTTGCCCACTCCAGCCTGGCTCTGTGCCGCTTACAACACGAGGTCCTTCCTCTCCCCTCCCCCTCCTTGTGTTCCTGCTCTCTCACACACTGGTGCTTTCTCCTTTGGCTCGATAGGTGCGCTGTTGTCTTTACAGGACAGGCCTGGGTGAGCCGCAGTGTTCAACAGAACAAGGTTTTCTAGAAGTTCTTGAATGCTCCACAGAGCTGTTTATTGTCGTGGTGGAGGTTTACAGTCCCTCGTATGTGCTGCTGTCACTGGCACGTTTCCAAGATGAAGCCGGGGATTCAAGCTCGTTGGAAACTCAACCAGAGCTTAAAATATCCTGCAGTTTGGTTTAACCCTTTAGGGGCCGTGCCACTGCTTATGAGATACAGGACTGACCGGTCAGCTGCTCCTGTATGACGTTGCTACTCTGAGAACTGTGATTTGTAATGTAATCCAATTTTCTTTCTTTTTTTGAACAAAAACTTGTCCTACATTTGCAGTTGTCTTGCAGTGTGACATGAAAAACACACAAGCTCTGGGGTTCAGGGTTTAAGATACAGGTCAGGAAAAACCATGATCTTCTTAATTTAGTAAAATCCTACTTTTGTGAAATGTGTGAAGTGAGTGAATGTGCTGCAGTGTGACATCGATTAGTGGGTATCAGATTTGTTTGGTTTTGTCTCCGCTCACTATGATTGTCAAATTTGATTATAAATAAAAGAGAATATCAATAAATTGGCAATAAAGGAGAAGAGCAGGAATGTACAGAAGAAAACGAACAGTAAGTAAACAATACAAATAGCAGACGGAAGAAAACGGAATGTTTAGAATATATATATATATATATATGTATTAATTATTGAATTATTATTATTAAGTGTGTGTTTACACACGTTTTATTTTGTTTTTTTGTTTACATTATTAAATTGTCACTGCACAGCGTGGGAGAAAAGAGGGCCAAAAACTAAACTATAAATACCTGTTATGCCCCATAAATAAGGAAGTCAAGTATTCCATTTGACACAAAGTTAAAAAAATAAAAAAATAAAAAGGGTCAATATCTGTGGAATAAATATTGTGAGGAAGAAGGATTTAATTATAATAATCTTTATTCATAGATCAAAAACAAAGAGGCGAGGGATGGATTTGTTGTCGATTCATCAAGTTCAGGAGCATAATCAAGACTCAAATATAAAGTACAAATCTAATCCAAAAATCATATGCAGTAATTATGTTTGTAGTGTGAAGAGAAAGCATATAATGTGGTCCTGTTTGGAAAAGTATTTGTTCTAAACCACTGTTTGTGTTTGTTTTTGCGTGTTTGGTCCCATCATGCGATTTTCCTTAACCGTCTGTTCAGCATCGAAAGCAAGCATGAAGTCACCATCCTCAGCGGACTCAATGAATTTGTAGTGAAGTTTTTCGGACCACAGGGAAGTAAGTATTGGTCTTAATAGCTGAAGGTACAGTACACAACGCACCGGTGTCACTCAACAGCACTGTACATAACAAGAGTGTGTTTTTATTTAGAGAAGTGTGTTATTAATCTCAATCCAATGTAGTTCATCTGTAGGCGTGGTAAAAAGTGGCAGAAAAAGCAGATTAACACTTCCAAAATGCCAGCCAAGTCACTCCATGCCTGCTCCTTTCCGCTGCTGTGTCTATAAATCTTTATAATCCTAATGAAGTAATAATGTGCTTAATCAATTTGGGCGACTAATACGCCATCGACCGAATGATCGATTTAACCACAGCCCTTCAGAGTGCCATTTCAAGTTCAGTAAAACCTGATGTAGTAGCTTTTACATCCAAGTGGCACGGCCCTTTGTCAAAGCCGGGGCTCGCCTGGACGCATCGGACTGTAGCTCTGCATTGTGAGCGTAAGTGACATGCTGCTGTCCTGAGGCGAGAGTCGCGAGACCGCAGAGGAATCTCAAGCATCATCGCCTTGGAGTAGAACCAGCCTCACCACAGGAGGAAGAAATGAAAACCAAGAGCAAGCGTTAGGCACAAGGAGGGGATCAGAAGAGCTGGAAATGCACTCAGCGTCTGCATCGACAGAGACACTAAAACTCAAATGAAAATGAAATGTGGGCAAGGCAAGCCAGTTTTATTTATAAAGCGCATTTTATATGTATCTTTGCATTATGCTTTACAATAGAAGGATTTCAAAGACAATGTAAGATATAAAATGGCAAGAGGAGAAATAAAAGATGGAGAGTTATGTCATATTTCTCCATGTTAAAACAATTTGCATATGGCACTAAATGTATACGTTGTCTGGAACATGGGTAACAACTCAAAGTGGGTGGTGAAAAAGGTAAAGGATCAAATCATGATTTAGTACAACTCCTAATGCATGTCGAGATCATCCCAGGGTCAGACTCAGAACATGATCCGACTGGACGTGATGATAGCCATAGACATATAGATTAGTAGACTCAATGTTCGACGCTCATGCTAGCTCTGGAGCCAGTCTCCTGTATTTTTTTTTTTAGCATTAACGTCCAAAAAACACTAATTATGAACAATCAACAACAGCATTTAGGTCAAAGCCTGGTTCAAAGTCTGCAGGGTGTGTAAACATTTTTGATGTTTTATTTTAGATAATAATTGGCGTGTGAAACTGGCATCTAAGCTAAATGCTAACTGACTAAGTGTAGATTTCTGATGTCTGCACCTGGTAAGAATCTAGTGACACAAAACAGCCTATTTCACATGTTACTGGTGAGGAGAGCAGATAAATAACACAACATATATATATACTTTGATGTGGGGATTGGCTTCATCATTCATTTGTTTGTGATGGAACGTTGGATTTGATTTAACTCCGTAGCAACGGGCAGGAATAGAGATGTTAGCATCTGAATGTCTATGGTGATATTTCCCATGCTGAGGAGGAAAACCACTCGTCAATGAAACAACTTTTAGCCTGATTGGCCTCTCCACGACTTCAGGGACGACTTTGAATAAAGCGTAAAGATTTTTTAAATGAATAAATGAAAGATATGTTAAAAGGACAACATTTCATGGATGGAGACGAGCAAGGTGCGGATCCCGACCAGAAAAGTTACATAGTGCACATTTAATTTTGAGCCGTCGCTTTAAAATAGCGTTATTGTAATGTAGAGTTTGTTATTGTGGGTTGGGTCCAGAGCTCACATTCTAGAATTTGATGATGTCATAATCTCAGATAGAAGGCAGGCTTTTGTAACTCCATGCGAGATTTATTGTTTTTGATCGTTTTATTAATCTGACATTTTAAAGTCCTTTTCAACTGACAATAATCATGTCTTTGGAATTGAATAATGGCACCATTTTCAGAGGATATGCTGACAAACTGTAACATGATGTCAGAGTTTTAGTTTCACTTGGATAGGCTTAGTAATTACAGAATTATGAACCATAAATCTGACAGTTAAACAGGAAATTCTTCCACAGAGTTCTGATCGGCTCCAGCTCAGTTTTAAACTATAGGGATTCTAGAAAGTTGTGATGTCACGTGGGCGTTGTCATTCCGTAGAGTAAAGGTTTTTCCTCAGTTCTGACCCTCTTCTTGTGTTGAACAGCGCCGTACGAGGGCGGCGTGTGGAAGGTGCGAGTAGATCTTCCTGATAAATATCCCTTCAAATCACCGTCAATAGGTAACTCCTTTCTGTGACTCGTACTGGGGACATTGTTGTAACGTCAAATCTAAATGCCATTTCTGTCATGTTTTTATGTTTTGCTTGTTTTTAGGATTCATGAACAAGATTTTTCATCCCAACATCGATGAAGCGTAAGTTTAACACAAACCTGGGATTTAATAATAACGAGGAGCAGCTTCAAACTCCATCTTAAGTAAAAGTTTATTTAGTGTTTTTAGTCCAACTTTTAAAAAACGTATTTCTGGATTATTACCTAATGACATCACTGGAAATATATCGTGAACACAGGGAGTGGACGTTTCAGGCTCTGAAAACACTTTGAAACCATGCCAATTAACCGTCTCCATAATTACAGCATATCTACAACTTTTTTTAGATGATGACATCACAGCCGCAGCATTGGGAGTCATAAATGACTGACCTTTTGTATGTTCATTTGACTTGACTGGCCATGCTCCATGTCATCTCTTCTTCTAGCGTAGTCACTTTCCTTGGCAGCGTCACAGTGCCACACTCTGGCCTGGAACATGCTCCATGATGATGCACACGTTTACTGATGCCATGTTTAGTCCGCTAGTCCGTTTGGAAACCACTGCTTTGCCTTAATGTCATGGTTTACGTGACCTCTCTGTAGAAGTTTGTCACCACACCAAACATTTTTGAGGTTGCAGCATCAGCTAAAAAACAGCGGGAACTACATAAACCATGATCCTTTGCTCCATTTCAGTGCAGACATGAAGACATAAATGTCATTTAACATGTTCATATTTGAAGTCTTTGAAATACGATCATTGTTCATACCAAAGGCTCGTCAAGGCATTTTGAAAAGACAAAACTGACAATGCCTTGTCCACTGTATGTCTTGGCGCAGTGGTGATTGTTGCAATTCAGAAGTGTTTAATCAGCTTGTGAAGTACAAATACCCAAGTAACTTTGACAAGCCTAGTGAACTCTAGGTAGCAAATTATGGATTGGAATGACAAATTAATCAATCGTACAATATGAAATCATTTATTGGATATGTTTCAGTCCTCGTTACTTCAGAATCAGAAAAGGTTTATTACCATTGTCAATGAACAAAATTCACAAATATAGGAACTTGTTTCTGCATTAAGGTGCAACATAAAACACTGAGCAATAATAAAAACAACATATATGAAATCAAAATGGCATGCATTAAGAGACAATTTAAAAGGACTATGTTATGAAATAAAAATAGAGAATTACGGTTAAATTTGCAGTTGTAGTGCAGAAAGTGACTGAGTTATGAATAGTTGCAGTTAAAGTGGCAGATGTTTAGAAGTGTTCATGAGTCCAACGGCAGAAGGAAAGAAACTATTCTTGTGGCGGGAGGTTCTGGTCCGGATGGACCGTAGCCTCCTGCCTGAGGGGAGTGGTTCAAATACTCCAGGTCCAGGGTGAGAAGGGTCAGCTGTGATCCGACCTGCTCGTCCCAGAGCCCTGGAGACGTACAGGTCCTGCAGAAATGGAAGTCTGCGGCAGATCACCTTCTCAGCAGAGCGCACGATGCGCTGAAGTCTCTGTTTGTGCCTACTTACATTTAAAGGTGCACATTGTAAACGTGTAGGATCCACCGTCTGCTTGTCTCCATCGTTCACCATGGAGACATGCAGGTGATGCAACCAGTTCAGATCTGTGGAAATGATCCTGCTCCCAGTTTTTTTTTTTTAAATGAATACAATTGGGTATTTGACCTTTAAATTACTTTCTGTTTATCTTCCTTTTAATGTAATGATCCCATGGACATATTAGGTCATTTGTGATATTCGTTGACGTTGCACATTTTAGTGAATGTGACATCACCGGTCGCACGTTAAAATCTCTCAAATTTAAAGAGTTACACCCAAAATAATTGAATTGGTGTGAAAAACCTTCCTTGTGCTGATTTGTACTTGATTTGACTTTTTGTGTTTTGATACAAAGTCACACCACAGGCAGAAAACAAAGCCGTGGCACCCCCAAATGTCACGTACCCAATTACAGAAAGGTTACATAGTGCACCTTTAAAGACTTTTATGAGCCATAAAATGAAAATTTCCTTGTGTAATTCCAGATCAGGGACAGTGTGCTTAGATGTCATCAACCAGACGTGGACAGCCCTCTACGGTGAGCTCCTGCCCCGTTTATGTTTGCTCTTTTCTGTCCGACGCATCACAGTCTTTTTAATTGGAATGGTCTCAAGTAGAAAATAGAAATGGTCTGTAAAAAAGTCAGGCCAGAAGATTGAATGACCTCTTCAAACATGTTCTGTTAAATTATTCATATTTCATAGTTCCCTCAAATGTTAAATGCTGATCAAAATTTCTCAGTGAGTCAAACTTTGAATTTACAAGATTACAAGATTAGTTTGTCAAAAAACTTGGAAGTAGATCTTTCTTCCCTTTTAGTAATTCCAAGTTTGTGTCACTGTGAGACGCAGCTAAAGCTAGAATAAACAAATGACCTTTGGTTTATCCTCAGCTTTTTATGCGTTTGGATAATGATCGATTTTATCACGATTTAAGTAAACATGGTGTCTTTAGAGGTAACTAAAGCCATCCGCTTCTTCTGAGGGGTGGTGTGAGTGGGAAAAAGGGGTTCTATATGAGAATAGATCTGCATTGTAGAGAAAAGGTTTTTAATCCATATACATTACATAAATTCTGAAATCAATAATAATTTGTACAAATCATAATCTTTGTGATTTGAATATTTCCTCCATTTCTTTCTCATGGTAGTGAAAAATCATCTGACTTTCTTCTGTTTCTCGTGATAGACCCAGTAATTAGAGAGCTCAGCCATGAACCGGGACAATATGCATTTTGTCATATTCGGACCTGCCCTCCCGCTAACCTAACCTGCGGGAAGTTTACTATGTTGTCACGTGAACCAAACCTTTTGACCCTAATCTTCTTAGTGATGGGAGAAGTGCCCACTAATGAGCTCATACTCAGCCCCAAGGTCAGAACGCGGTCACAGACTCGCCACAGCAACAGGTGTTGCTTACCCCGTTTCCACCAAGCTGGTTCTGGCTCTGGTGTTGGTTCTGGGCCGGTACCCATTTCAGAACTGGTTCTACCGTTTTCCACACAAAATGCTGGCTCCTGGTTCCAAAAAGTGGCTCTAACCAGTGAATATCTTTATAGCCCAATTACAATATTCAGACAATATTATTTCATTCTAACAGAAATGTGTTAAAACAGGTCTTTAAATGATTTAGTTGAGGTTTAATTATCAGACAAATTTGCAATTTCTGTTAAATTAATCATAGAAATTCCCCTTATACCCTTGTTTGAAACATTACTTCTTTTCTACTTTTTTATTTTCCTTTTTTATTTATATTTGGCTCCTTTTGTAGCATTTTTTAAACAAGAAACAATATACTCAAATCTTCAAAACAGCATTTCCACACTATTATCTGAACTTTGATATAATGCCCTCCTCTACTCTCGTGCACACTTTATTACTGAGGATTCTAACGCTCATGTCCTGTCGTCTGTGCAGATCTGACCAACATCTTTGAGTCGTTCTTGCCCCAGCTGTTGGCGTACCCAAACCCCATCGACCCGCTCAACGGAGACGCAGCCGCCATGTACCTGCACAAGCCGGAGGAGTACAAGCAGAAAATCAAAGGTGCATTTATCACACAATCTTTTGACAAAAAACACTCAAATGCCCTGCGGTGGGACTGTAACTCTTTGCTTAAGTTTGAGAATGAGTCGCTTGTGTAATTAATGGCACGTAAAGCCAAAAGCGTCATAGAGTTTTAGTCATCCCGGGGTCGATTTACCTGAAATAAAAAGTGATAGAAAGATAAACACCACTTCTGTTAGAATATAGCTACAATAAGTCTGCTGTTTACTTCCCCTGTCCGCGAAAGAACGGCAGGCTTGACCCTTTCCTAGCGCACCGAAATGATAGCACGGGGAGAATGGAGCACGCACATCTGCCTGGAGTCTCTGGACATGTATACTGACCGCCCACTGTCAGCTCTGCAATGTCCTACGTAAAGCTACACCCATGTTCACGCCCCAAATGTCAAGGACCCCAAAGATTCTTGCCATTAACCCAACCCTGTCTCCTTTCTCCTCTCCCCAGAATACATCCAGAAATATGCAACGGAGGAGGCCCTGAAGGAGCAGGAGGAGGGAGCAGGCGACTCCTCGTCCGAAAGCTCCATGTCGGATTTCTCAGAAGACGAGGCCCAGGACATGGAGTTGTAGTGATCACCTTAAACCCCACAGAGACTATATTTGATTTCCTAACCACGAAAAAAGCAGACTTATAATATTCATATTTAAACAAGTTGATTTTTTTTTTTTTATTATTATTATTATTATTATTATTATTATTACTAAACAAGGATTTTTATGGATATCTAGCCTTCTGGTGTGTTTGAGAGACACCCTTTGCCCTCTTCTGTAGCTGTTTTTATTTGATTCCTTTATTCAAATGCTTTTCACAATCTCTGCGTTTTTAAGGTGTGCTGTAGTGTTAGCCAGAGGAGCACCCACTCGTTGCCACCATCGCTGGGATATATGGCAGGTTTTTACTAATTAAAAAAAATGTCCAACTCGACCTGAAATCTAGTCTTCAGTCTTTTCAGTTTGTAGCTCACGTTTTTCACAAATTTGTGCAATTATTTTCTCAAATGCCCTTTAAATTCATCCTAAAACCAAATCAATCAAGGCTGTTTTTGTGTTTGTTTTCAGGGCATTTTTTTTGGCTGCTCAAGTTTTTGTTACTCCTGTTTACATTTACCCCAGAATTGTACAAATAAGTAACATACTTAAATATTACTAGGTTAAGTAATGATCATTATTTTTTACTATTTCAAATGCACTAAATCTTCTCTGGCTTATCTTAAATCACACAACATCAAGTGTCTGTAGCTAGCTTGTTTGGCTTATTCAGATCTGTTTTTGTCACTGTTGTGAATGCCAGGGACACGCTCGTAGTGGCAGATGTGTTTTTGTTACCCACTTGTGGTTGAAGGAGATGCAACAGTTCAATTAACCATCTCATTGACTCGACTTGAACTAGGGATGCACCGATCCAGTTGTTTTAGGTCTAATACGATACTTGAGTATCTACTGATAGAGACCCGGTAACTAGATGAACCCATACTTCATCTTTAGGTTGTTAGAACATTATAAAACCCTATATTTATAGACACATTACAGCTAACGTTGCTATTGCTATCAGAGGTTTTTGGGGGGTTTTTGTGCACTGTTATCAAACATATGTGCACATCATGAGACACTTGGCAGCTCACTTCTACTGGCCCTCGGCTTTAAAATGAGGGATGGAATGACCGTAGATTCACCGTAGCTGGCGCTACATGCCGTCTTTTGCGTGGTAAACTCATGTAAATGCATAGATTTCAAATCAATTCAGCAAATGATTTCAGGATTTTCTGACTTAAAATGAAAGTCATAATCTCTCTGTAGAAGATGGTGAAAATGTGTTTGTGTCCTATAGATGCTGTAGGGGCTCGGATCAGTATCAGAAGACCTGGAATCAATATTCAATCCTGTCAATGTTCCAGTATTGGCGCTAGTATCAGTGCATCCCTATTTAAAAGTTACTGTGGTCAATTAAAAGACATGTTTGGAGACATTTGCAATGTACAAAGTGAATCAATGTTGAATGTTGTGAGAACAAAGTCTTTGATGGAGGGAAAACTAGATTCATCTGAATTATGCTGAAGTTATTGCTTTTAGACTTGTACGATTCGATTTTGTCCTGCTTTAGTTATGATTTGGTCTCGTTATCTTCAATAGTAACTAAACTAAAAGCATACACGGTGGGTCGAGGTCTAGAACTAGACCTATGGCAGGTCTGAACCTGGTCTAAACCAGACCAACAATTTTATCGAACCTTAAACAAAAATAGAACCAGAACTTTAATTCAAAATCAAAATTGGAGTTAATTAAAAAGTTTAAATCAGCACCAAAACCAGAAACGAAGCAGGTCTCTGCGGTAACACATTCGTGAACCAGCTTAAAAGCAAAACTGTCTCTTGCATTAATTCAGTAGAATGACCTCCTCAGAGGGGCGCCGTAGTAACCCACAGCCATATTGTTACATTGCACCAGTGGGAAAGGCGAGCAGTGATCTGAGCAGTACATGCTATTTTTCTACTACTTATTTCTTGTACATTTCGGTTCGTGTAAATACATCTTCCTTGTACAGTGGTAAAAAGACGGCCTCAACACTGCTAAATTAAGTACTTCATTGGTTAAAATTACCTGTTTATTTTTCCATATTTAATTTTAAGGCAAAATTATCTGGATAGAATAGTTTTTCACATAATTGTTTTTTAAAGCATGAAACGGAATTAATAAAACAAGCCGCTCACATTATAGTCGGTAAATAAATTCAAACTTTACCAGCGCAGATCATTGTTTTTGCAGTGAAATGCTCGTCACAGAAACTTTCATTTCTTTAGCCTGGTTTGTAGCATTCTACCTAAACAACCCTGAAATGTATTTATTTAGATTTTAGTAAATATATATTCTTTTTTTTTTCTTTGGGTGGCATTCTGGTCCGTGACGTGGAACCCGGTCTCATTTTCTGTACCTCATCACCGAAACAAAGTTGACATCATTTTACTCAATTTCTACACATTGTCATTGTCAACAGTAAGAAAAGCACATGGCATTTTTTCAGTGTATAATATGAGCTGCTCTTGGTTACGAGTTTGGAGCAGAGGTGGGTGGAGTAGACGCAGTAAAAATACATGCATACATACAAAGACACAAAGAAGCAATGGCGGAAACGGTACTGCAAATTTGTGTTCAATTTGTGTAAAAGTACAGTTAAATTGCTCATTTGACTTGCGTTAAAGTAAAAACTACAAATAAAATCACTACTCAAATTTCTAGTTACTATTTAACGCAGTTTTAGTAGCATTTGGGATTGTCAATAGTTTAAACTGAATTACATTGTTTAAAGTTTGAAACAACCGAGTATTGGGACAATTGAGACTTGTACCAGACTCCAAACTAAAAAGGGAACTAATTACAAATACATGGCTAGATTTTACTCAATTACACAGGTAAAGAAAATAATCTACTCAAAATTGTACAATTACACAGAAATTCTGTTCAATTACAGTAATATATTTGTAATTACTTTCCACCCATGAAAAAAGTAAATCAAAAGTAAAAAAAAAAATAATAATAATCTGCCCACCTCTGTATATTAGTAGCATTATTCATTCAGTTCAATTTAAATTTAGTATTTTTGAACGCAGATTTATTTTCTAGGGCGCCACTTTGGTTGTATCATTGATTTGCATAATGAGTACTAAACTTAAACATTGCTAAATAACCGGCTGTACAGTTTGACATAGAGAGTAGAGCTAGTTTTGTATCCAGTTTATCCTTCACACTGCAGACCCCAACTCCGCACTTATTCTTAAAGGTGCCACGTGTACCCTTTCTGTAGGACGATCTGCAACTTTGCTTTGCCTGGAATGTTCCACAGTATGGCATCAAACTTGTCTGTTTCCATGGAGACGAGCAAGCACCACCGTCAGTATAAGCGTGCAGTGAGAAAGCATGTTTTT
This sequence comes from Chaenogobius annularis, assembly GCA_015082035.1. NCBI lineage: Eukaryota > Metazoa > Chordata > Actinopteri > Gobiiformes > Gobiidae > Chaenogobius > Chaenogobius annularis. Next base: position 206,609 of record BJKM01000411.1, on the reverse strand, counting down.
CTGTGTATTTTGAGCAATAAAGCACATGTAATTTCATCATTTCAAGAGGGGTGCATTGAATCCCAAACTGTAGAACATTACGTGCAAAACAACGACATCTCCGTATACTCTCCACCAGAAAAAGTTACGTAGTTCACCTTTTAATTTAAGAATTTGTATTTGGTTTATAACATGATACAACGCAAACCTCTATTATTTTACTTGTTTCAATATATATTTGCCTTTTTCAAGTTAAATTGTTTGCCAATGAGGTAAAAAAAAAAAAATTGAAACGAGTCAAATCATCCAGGTCAAAAACGATCAAATCAAAGCTCAAATACTCTATATTTGTCACGATATTTTCAAGTCAGTTTAACGCAATTAATTTTTTTGCAGGGCATGCTTTGTTAGCGACCGTATGTGCTTTGTTTGACAGTTGCTGATAAGCATTTTTTAAACTTTCGGGTGACACTAGATTTTGAAGGCAAACCACAACATTTAATTTCAACCCCAAAACGGAACCATTTGTTTTTATTTGGCTGAAGAGGTTAGGCATTTCTCGGCTATTTCATAATAATTTCTCCCATTTTAAACATTTGTTGTGGTGATTTGGCTGAACTTCTCTTTATTCACATATACTTTTAGTTTTTAAATCTTTTTATTTACCATTGTATTGAGCCAAGGCGTTACCCTGACACAAACTTGAAACATTGAGAATACTGGAAATGTTTGTCTTTACATAGCAGTATTTTAGCTAACTGTGCTAACATTACGATAAATCCTAAATCTCCCAATGTTATAATAGCAAAGTATATTTTTTAAAGCCTAAATTAAGTTTTGTCTTTAGCGTGGTACACATGCAAGCTAGGCAATACTTTCAAGACATGTGTGCTGCTTTGGCCTGGTGTTTCTGTACTGGTGATTTTACTTCATTTTGTTGTTTATTTCACTCCCCAAATTTTTCCAGAAAATGTTGCCTTTTATTTCAGGTCAGATTTTCTTTTCCTTTTTCTTCGTCTTTTTTTCATTAAGAACTCAGTGAATGATTGTTTCTCATCGCAGCTTAAGTTACTAAATTATTTCAGAATTGACTTTGTTTTATTTGTATATAAAATGATTTGTTTTAATCTGTTGTCTTGCCCCGCACTGCAAAAAACAAACATCTACATCAGTTAAAAGGACTTAGTTCAGGACACCATCATGACTGATTTGTTTTGACTGGCTTATCTACTTTGTCTAAACTAACAGTTACATGTTTACGATGAATATGTTCCTGTTATTTCTTTAAAGGTGCACAATTTTGGCCGCCTGCGACAAGATCATTAATTGTTGTGGCTCAAAAACGCGGGTTGTTGGTCTCAGTTTGACAGGGACAAAGATTAAACTTAGAACGGTGTCTATAATAATCGCTTTCAAACATGTGACCAACAGTAAATGCAAAGTAACAGCACAAGAGCTTGTTTCTTTCATTTCCAAACGTTTCCAAGCTAGTAGCATGCAAGCCCCCGGAAAACAAAATGGCGCCCAATTCAAGCCAATGGCGTGTGCTCATTGGCGCATGTCAAGTCAATTCAATTCAATTCGATTTATTTTTGTAACACCCAAAATCACAACAGTAGTTGCCTCGAGGGGCTAATGTCTCCAAAAAAGTTTCCTACTTCCGCATTACTTCCTGAATGCGGGCTAGCGCCTCCCCTCTTTGTGACCAGTCCGCGTACACCGTTCACCGTGAAGTCAAAAATGTGATTTTTAAGGATTTTAGAAACGGTAAAAAGAGTGAAATTCCTTCTATTTTATTTTTAGACTAAAAAGAATTTAGCACTTTCGATAATTTTAGAGGCCGAGCTCTTGAAATGGTCGGGGCTGGAGGCTGCAGTCCCGCGGAGTGCCGGGCGTGCCTTATCCAGTTAATATAATACATTCATGGTAGCATGTAGCATTGGGCTTTGCTAACCAGTACAACTCCTGTGACTTAGCCTTGAGCCTGCTATGCTGTTTTAGCATTTAAAAGTTCTTACGTTTTGTAGTATGACGCCCTTAAATCTTATAAGACCATTTTTTTTATTTTGACACCCGCTTGAAACAAAATTGTCTGGGTTGGTATATTAAAGTCTATATGAAAAGTTAAACCACACATTTCACTAAAATGTAGTAAGCACAATTATATTTCAGATTTTACAAAATTTTTTATCTGTTTGTTCCCAGTTTGTTCATTTTTATAACGTTTATAATTGTACTTCCTGGTTGGACATTGGCAGCAAATATGACTCATGTAAGGGTAATTCCGCAGCTCGCAACCAGAAACTGTAAAACAAGGGCCAAAATCCATATAAATTACACATTGTGTTTTCAATGGCACGTCGCACATTGATGACATCACAGAGGGATTCTGTTTTAGAACTCAGCTCTACTTCCTTTAATTTGAAACTTTTATTTTTCAAAATGTCTTCACAAACTGCAACTTGACGGAAGTAAAACTACGATAAATATTTACCAAAGGTGCGATCCCACCAAACAGTCATAATTAGGACAGGAGAAACTCATATAGACTTTAAGTACATGTTTTTTTCCTGATGATTTTGCTTGAAATGGGAAAGTTACAAATTGAAAATAGTACAACAATCTTGGCATAACAAGATAATTCATCTTAAAACTACAACATTTTGATAAATATTCTGAATTCAAATCAGTTTAACTCATGTATATGTTACTCCATTTTTTGCAGTGCTTTTAAAACTACTGCGGAGAAATCTGCCATTCAGAGCCATAGCGCCCTCTGTAGGTGAATGCGCACTGCCCCCCCCCCCCACACACACACTGGATGTAATAGAACTCCATAGACCACCAGGTCATCCCCTCTCTCTTGCACAAAAGCCCGGACATTTTTCTGTCACCTCCACCTGTGAACGTCTTCTAGCACTTGCATGCTTTGGAGTGAGGATGTATCGGTGCACACTTCCACCCTGCATTTAGCGCCCCACCTGGCTCCTGGGTTGCATTTCCTTGGTGTTTAAAATTGAGGTGGAGGGCAGTTCGGTATTCTACGGTGGACTCTGCTGCTAAAGTTCATAATGTCAATGTTTTGACCTGGTTTATGGTTGATATTGATCATTAATGGGGCTGTCACGTGAAGTTCAATGACTTCTCTGTCGGCACGAAAAATCTGTTTTTCATCATGATTCAAAAAGTGGTATTACTCAAACACCATTGGAACAGGCTGGTGACTCAGATTTCAGTTTCAGCATCTGTAGATTTGGTCATGGCCCTCCATCTAAATTTTTTACATCAATTTTGCAGAATGTGAACACAGCCATTTCAGCATGGACACTAGTGCAGATTTTGGTTATAGACTTCTGTATTTAGTACTTTGGTGTGTGATACCGACCCCCGGGTTACAAAGTATTTATTTTCTGATTGAAAAAGTCCATCCTTTCTGGTCTTATTTTGATCACCCCTTGGATTTTTTTCTTTGCATTGTGAAGTGGGCATGCTTGTCACAAAGACAAATGCTCTCTATTAATAGGCTTATAACCTCATAAATAGTTGTGTATAAAATGAACTGTTATAACTTCTTTTTTTAATAAAATATTCAACATGTACGCAGTGTTTTGGGTGACTTTTATCTCCTGTTTCCTGTTTCGTGTAATTGTACAAAATTGATCTACGTATCAGGAATGGAGTTGGAGCTCCATCTCTGGCTGCAGAGGAAATTGCATTGGTGAGATTAAGCGTGCAGTTGTAACGGATTTGATGGCATTAATGCCCTGAGTCTGACGAGGATTTCTGCACTGAAGAACAGTTCAGAAGATCTTGGAGCTCTGCCTATGATGTCACAAAACTGGAAAATTCGAACAGTGTTTTCTGAGGCTCGGAGGGAGAGGATTTACTAAACAGGATTAATCATCATTAAGTGAATTACAACTCCATGTTTTTGAAGAGGGAACAATGTTAGAACATTGTTAAAAACTTCTGTGCCTTTAACTGGCCCCGCCCTACACAAGGCTCTGTCGTTGATCAGGTGCAGGGTTTCTGTCACCTGTGAGACTGCTTCACTCAGAACTTCCTTGGTGAAGTGGAGCCCTGGGGTCAGACTCTACCCCTCCAACATTGAGTCCATCCTCACCTCCTCCATCTCATGTGGTCTGCTGAGGCCACTGCCCGGGACAGACTGCTGCTCATTGTGCCCTCTGCTGAGAAGGGAAGGTGCTGCAACCTGAACGTTTATGACATCACTTGAAAGGTATGAATAAACAGAAAGCTGAATCGGCTTGGTCGGGGCTTCGAATCCTGCTCCCAACATAAACATCAGGTTGGTGGTGAGGTCGCTGCCACCTCGCCCCAGTGTCTGCGTACAGAGTGGTGTTTCCTTAATCCATTATGCAACTCCACACGGCATGGTTGATGTCAGTTGAAAGGACTTTAAACCATGATATTAATATTACAGGTTTGTGGACACAGTCCTAATCAAATAATGATAGATATATAGAAATACTTATTTCAAAAACAGTACATCTCCCACATCATCAATATCTAGAACGTGAACACCAGCTCCCATCACCAGTGTACAGCTCATTGTTTCAAATGTCCTGAAGGTGACAACATGGCTGCCTCCCAAAGGTCAGGCTTTGAATGTTGTGTTTGCTTCTCTTTGATGATATAGATCTTTGGAAATATTTGAGGTCCGAGAGGAGTAGGATATGCCAATTTCTAACTAAAGTGTTCACGACCTGTTTACCAATGGGCCATAGGTAAAAACAACAACAACAAAATGTATTTTTAAATTTTAAAATGGTTTACAGTACAGTAATTAGATGGTAATAGAATACAAATATTATGCTGACTGAACTTTTTATGTTAATTCAATATTGCTCAAGGACACAGAACACATTTGTCATTCTACTTTATTCCACTCTTAATATGATGACTCCGACTCTAGACCTAATGAAGACAAGTTCAAGTTTAACATTTCTGTAAAGTTAGAACCCTTGAGATCATGTTAAAAACTGAGATGATTCATGACATAGTTCATCTGTTTTATCTCTCATAGATGAAGTTGTCGTGTTTATGTGGTCTTGTGCTCCTCGTCGCTCTCCAGGCTCAGAGGGGGTGATGCTGGCAATATCTTTCCAATTGAAGGAATTCACTGGATAAGCATGGATATCTTGATAAAGGCACTGCATTCTAGGGGCCACAGTCTAACTATGATAAGCTCCACTGAAAGTTGCTACATCCAAGAGAGCTCTTATTACACGACAATTACAGTTCCCGCAGAAGGGGGGATTCATTTTCAGGAGCTGATTCTGAATGCTTTTAACAGCATCCTGAAACATGTGCAAGAGTCTACATCTTTGGTGTCTTTTATTCACACAAATGTAGGAATATTCACCAGATTTGTAGAGCATAACAAGATGTTTGCACATTTGTGTAAAATATCCTTGATAATACTGAACTAATAAATACCGTGAAAACAGGCAAGTCGGATCTTTTGTTGACTGAGCCTGACAGGGGAGGTGGGGTCATTTTAGTCAAACGCTTGAATCTTCTGTTGGTGTTCAATGTCCATGAGATTACGTTCTCTTCTTGCTCCTTCCCCTGTCTCGTAAATTCTTTCATTAGAAACAGGCTACTGACATCATGACTTTTCTACAGAGAGTTGATAACATGCTTGTACATATTATTACACTGTCACAGTACATACACACTTGTTGTCATGCAAACATACCAGCCACTGTGTGAAAAATATTTTGGACCAAGCATCAACTTTAAGAATTGAGTCCTTGATGCGTGCATATAACCAATGAGAGTGGACTTGACATTTGAGTTTCCTCGTCCTACATTGACTAATGTTGTTTATGTGGGATTCCAGTGTATCCGGGCTAATCCTCTCCCTCCACACCTGGAACACTTTGTCCAGAGCTCTGGAGACCACGGAGTCATCATAATGTCCATGGGCAAGTTTGTGAATGCTCTCCTGTTGTTATGACTGATGAGGTTGCTGCAGCTTGTGCCAAATTGCCACAGAAAGTCATGTGGAAGCACAGCGCCCCCAAACCAGCCTGTTTGGGAGACGACACTTTGTGGACTGGATGCCTCAGAATGACCTCCTTGGATACCCCAATAGACTATTTGTGGCGCACGGTGGAGCACATGGGCTTCAAGAAGCTATTTATCATGGAGTCCCTGTAGTGGGGGGGGCCATACTTCTTTGACCAATATGACCATTTATAGTCCTTGAAGAAAATGGAGGGGCTAAAATCCGTACTCTGTCCACAGGAGATAAAGATACTTTCCACAGTGATAAAGAGAAGGTTTTATCTGATCAAAACTACAAGGCTCTCCAGACTGCACATTGACCAACTAATAAACCTCCTGGACAGCGCCCTCTTCTGGATAGAGTTGAGACACAAGGGCGCAGCTCAGAACAGAATGACACAAAATGCCTTGGTCTTACTACTTTGTGGGTGTAATATTGTTCTTAGGTGGTTTTGCTTCTCATGTTGACTGCCTTTTGTGCTGCTATCAGATGCATGTGCAATATATGTTCCCTAAAATCAAAAATTTAGGTTGATTAACTTGTGTTGTGCGTTCGAATCCAGTTTACTGCATGTCCTCCCTTCTCTCATCTCAATTTCATGCTGGAACTGTCCTATCTACTTACGGGCCAAAAAAACAAGGTGCCCACTATAGTCACAGGGAAACTGTTGCTGGAGAAACTGTGGTTTAAACATTTTACTGAAATACACTGCATATGGTATATATATATATATATATATATAATATAGTTATATATATATATATATATATATATATATATATATATATATATATATATATATATTCCCTTCTCGCCTTCGTCCCTTTTTTCTAAGCTCGGGTCCTCTACCAGGCCTGGGAGCTTGAGGGTTCTGCGCAGTATCTTTGCTGTTCCTGCACTGCACTTTTCTGGACTGAGATGCTTTTCCAAGGATCTGCTGTAGCCGCTCACTACACTTGTTAAAGACTCACTGATTGATTGCTTCTCTTAGCAGCTTGATTTACTAAACATGCGCTTCACACACACACACACACACACATGCATCCTCCTGCTCTTCACACACACACACGCACACACACACACACACACGCTTCCTCCTGGTCCCCAGGGAAGCGTTCAGAAGAAATCTGGAGCATTTACCTGAGCCACCGCAACTGGCTCCGCAAGATGTGGAGGAGCAGCGGCTCTACTCCGAGCTCCTCCCGTGTGACTGAGCTCCTCACCCTATCTCTAAGGGAGGGGTTAGGGAGGGGGTTAGGGAGGAAAGTCATTTTGATCGTTTGTATCCACGATCTTGTGGTCTTGTGGTCCTTTTGGTCACTCCCCAAAGCTCATGACCAAGCAGTGGTTCAAACTACTGTATAGAATTCCTTCATTCTGAGCCATGCGCCCTCTGGAAGGGAACGTGCACAGCCCCTTTACACAACCCTGGAGATCACAATGACATATACGACCCTTTAGATGCCAGAAAAAACATAAACCTGCCAGAAAAAAAGTCTAGGGTTTCAAATCCCTGCTTTTGAATGGGTTGACAGACAGTTGAGAGTGTTGGGTATTGACAATTTTTTTCAAAGCTGAAGAATATATCACTAAAATGTTGATTTAGGGATTTGTTATAAAGTAAACAAAATAAAAAAATACAAAAAAAAGTCCAGGTGGAATGCCTGAGAAAGGCCTTTTTTTCTTTTTTCTTTTGTGGGTTTTGAACACAAACTGATCCTGGTTCATCCCAGAATGGGTGATTTGGCTGAAAATGAGTGGGTTAGCTTTCTTTTTATGTTTGACATGCACAGCAGTTTGCTAGTTCTCTTTAATCAGATGGTGGACAAAAGGCAATATATGAAGACAAATTCAAATCATAATGAATAGCCTAAGCCTACAAGTCACATGTCCCTCATTCCACTACCCTTATACTGTTTTGTCCACAAGGTGTCACCAAAGCTCCACTATTCCTGCTACTAAGGGCCACTGTTAAGTCGTGTCTCCAGTCAATGTATCCGTGAAATCCGAGATAAAGGTTCGTAAGACCCCTGCAGTCTGGAGCGGTGAGTCCCAAGTGGAGGGTCAGGGCCCATTTTGGCTCCACACACTAAAAGATAAAAGGTGAAAAAAGTTAGCTGAAATTATTTCTAACCAGCGTGCCTCGCAACATTAAGCGATGAATCAACTAATTGTGATAGCTGTTTATAAAAGTTATAGTCGTAGTTTGAATTAATCCCTGGACAACACAGACTTTTTTTTTTTTTAAATAACAAAGACAGCTGCATTATTAAAGGCACAGTATGTAACTTTCTGGAGGTGGAAAGTCACCTGCATAATTCCATGGAATTAGAAAGTTTAAACCATACTTTTGAACATTCGTTTGATTTTTTTTTTTTTTGAATTTTTTTTTTGCCATACTGTTGAATATTATAGCATAAAAACATTACCATGGAAACAAGCAAGAAGAGGACAAGTACGAGTCAGGTTTGTGGAGATGCAAGCCTGCTCACAGTAAGGACATGTTTTCATAAATTTTGTGTGCAAAAAAACAATAATATCCAACATAAAATATCTAATTATTTTTATTTTATTTGTTTAAAAATGTATTTACAGAGTCCCAACATATGCCTCAATGTAAATGTAATGAATCAGATCAAGTTGCTTGGCCCAAATGTGTTTTTTGTTTGTTGGTAAGGTGTGATTTTGTAATAATTTAGTGGGTGATGTGGAATCTTTAAAAACAAAAGTGTGCCATGACTCAAAAAAAGGTTGAAAAAACAAACAAACATTGGACTAAACTACCACAACAAAAATAAATAAATAATAGTAGATGTATACTATATGGTCTATTGACCACCAACAGATTGTTTTGAGTTTATTTCCAAGATTGCAATGCCCATAGTGAGCCAGAGGAGGGCGCTGCTTCCTTTATCCCTCGGCGCTCCTGCCCTCCCCGAAATAATCATCTCGGAGCAGAATAAATGCGGTGACATAAGGCCTTTAATCCTCTGCACAAAAATGTATTCAGTCACGCATCAATCTGCTTCCTGTTCCTGTCTCCTCTTCGGCATCAGCTTTTCTTAGACGCGCCCTGACCACTGCGATTCTATATTGACTCCAATTATTAACAATGATTTGATAGCCTGCCCTATAGTCCCTTTAAAGTAAAATGGAACATTATGTTCTTTCAATGGAGAAACTAAACCAAATAACCCCAGAACATAACAAAATATGAAAAATCATGGTTTTGGCAATTGAAAACCACTGAGATGTGAGTGACATCAGCGCCCGATTTAAACACCTTTACTATTGCATTTTACATTCTTTGTTTTTTTAGATTATGACAGACAGTTGCCATTTTTGATGAAGTTAAACTCCTAATGTTTTGTTTTTTTACTGGACAATTACTTAGATTTGTTGAGCCCACTGTAGTTTTTCATTTTAACTACAGATGTATTACATACTTTACCGCAATGTGTACTTTTTGTGAAGCTTAAACACTGTTTTGAGGCTAGATAATTTTTGTCCAAGCACACAATCTGACTTTATTGCTTATGTTTCGTTATGAAACATAAGCCTAAAAACCTTTTGCATTTAGATGTTTGCAAATGTGTTGTGGACGACTTCATTCCGGAGTTTAGAACAATCTGATGCCATGGCAATTCAAAGGATCTATAGATCATAACAGTTGTTCCCAAAGTGGACCCCACTGTGGGTCCCGGACCCCACTGTGGGTCCCGGACCCCACTGTGGGTCCCGGACCCCACTTTGGGCCCTCCCAAAGGTTGTCCCCACATAAAGGTCAATAAAGAAAATGTTTTGTTTGAAATACACTTGTAGCAATTTGTTCACGTTTACAGGTGTAAATGGGCAAAAGGCCTTTACAGTATACCAGTAATCCTTAGTTACATTTGACATGTAAAGTGAAAAACATAACTTATTATTTTATATAAAGAGTGAATTAGGGGGCCCCGTAGGATCCATACTGTCTTAAGTTCTTTTAAGGAGTCCAAGAGGGACCCTGATAAGTACGGGCTTCCAAAGAGGTCTGCTCACTTTGGCTCCCAGAATGCTTTTAAGTGAGATGACTGAGAGAACGCAGATATAAACAGGAAATGATCCTCATCAAATGCTGACTGGATCTTGTGATGAATAGGCCCTTTTCACGATAGGCCCGGTTAGTTCCGGTCGCTTTTCCAACTCGTTCCATCCATTCTCTGCGGGATTAGCAGAGTCTTGTTCAAATAAACCAAAATAAAAAAGTTCTGACAGAGAGAGCGAGTTACAGATGGATATGTATTTCAATGAACGACATAAATATGTCACTGGAAGAAACCTACGTGTCTTGATAAAAGTCCATAGAATGCAAACAAGTTCAGTTTGTGCTGTTGTTTTTTGCATTATTGATTACATTTATTGTGTGTTAGAATTAGCTGAGAGAAAAAAACACTTTTCTGAGCCTATAACGTTACGTCTCCAGGTGAAGTATTCACATGTGCATAAAGGTCTTAAAATTCTGTCTGTGATTATCCATCTGTAACTCATTCTCCGCTTTGTGTTTATTAATTATTGATTTATCTTATTTGAATGAAACTCATTAAATCCCCATAAGGAATGAATGGAGCTGGAAGTGGAGCTCCACATTTTGAAGGAAACCGAACTAGCCGGTCTGTGCCGTATTTCACGTGATGACAACTTGATAAAACAACACAGCAATCATGTTAAGATCAAACATATTACAATCCAGTGTATAATGCATCTTACATTATCCAAAGCCAATGCATTACATAAAGAAGTGCAGAAAAGTGAAATAAATGCTGAAAAAGCTGGGGATAAACTGGTTTCTTTACTCTCGCTTTAGCCACGTCTCACAGTGACACAAACTTGGAATTACTAAACATCTTTTTGTGAATTGCTGAGACCAACCTTTTGATTAAAAAGTACAATTTAGGTACGACTTACCTTACTTACGACTAGGTACGAAAAATCAGAATACATTAGTTTTATGTTATGTTATGATGCCGTCAGTTGCTAATGTAGCAGAGCTCTGTGAGCCAGGGCCTGAGCATGGAGACACGCAGGGCAGGGGCCAGGGCAGGGGCCAGGGCAGGGCCAGGGCAGGGGCCAGGGGCAGGCAGGCGCAGCAGGGCCAGGGCAGGGGCCAGGGCAGGGGCCAGGGCAGGCGCCAGAGCAGGCGCAGGGCAGGGCCAGGGCAGGGCCAGGGCAGGGGGCCAGGGCAGGGCCAGGGCAGGGCCAGGGCAGGGGCCAGGGCAGGGGCCAGGGCAGGCGCCAGGGCAGGGGCCAGGGCAGGGGCCAGGGCAGGGGCCAGGGCAGGCGCCAGGGCAGGGGCCAGGGCAGGATTCTTTATGAGGGTACGCACAGTCAAATGGGTGTCAGACCCTTCACACGCAGGAGCATGCGCCATCACACACTCGCTCCATGCACACAGACCAGACACGTATTTTAAACGTTTTCCATCATTGCTCCTCTGTTCTGACGCCCTCCCTCAGTGTCGCAGCTCCCCCCCCTCCGCTGACCTGACTCTGACGCCCTCCCTCAGTGTCGCAGCTCCCCCCTCGCGCTGACCTGACTCTGACGCCCTCCCTCAGTGTCGCAGCTCCCCCCTCGCGCTGACCTGACTCTGACGCCCTCCCTCAGTGTCGCAGCTCCCCCCTCACGCTGACCTGACTCTGACGCTCTCCCTCAGTGTCGCGGCTCCTCCCTCACGCTGACCTGACTCTGACCGCCCTCCTCAGTGTCGCAGCTCCCCCCTCACGCTGACCTGACATCTGACGCCCTCCCTTCGAGTGTCGCGGCTCCTCCCTCACGCTGACCTGACTCTGACGCCCTCCTCAGTATGTCGCAGCTGCCCCCCTCGCGCTGACCTGACTCTGACCGCCCTCCCGTCAGCTGTTTCCGCGGGGGGGGCTCCTCCCCTCACGTCTGACCTGACTCTCGAGCCCTCCCTCAGTGTCGCAGCTCCCCCTCACGCTGACCTGACCTGACTCTGATGCCCTCCGCTCAGTTCGTCGCAGCTCCTCCCTCACGCTGACCTGACTCTGACGCCCTCCCTCAGTGTCGCAGCTCCCCCCTCACGCTGACCTGACTCTGACGCCCTCCCTCAGTGTCGCAGCTCCTCCCTCACGCTGACCTGACTCTGACGCCCTCCCTCAGTGTCGCAGCTCCTCCCTCACGCTGACCTGACTCTGACCCCTCCCTGAGCCCTCCCTCTGATGCCCTCCCTCAAGTGTCGCAGCTCCTCCCTCACGCTGACCTGACTCTGACGCCCTCCCTCAGTGTGCCAGCTCCCCCTCCACGCTGACCTGACTCTGACGCCCTACTCTCAGTGTCGCAGCTCCCCTCACGCTGACCTGACTCTGACGCCCTCCTCAGTGTCGCAGCTCCCCCCTCAGCTGACCTGACTCTGACGCCCTACCTCAGTTAGTCGCAGCTCCCCCTCCACCTGGACCTGCCTCTGACGCCCTCCCTCAGTGTCGCAGCTCCCCCCTCACGCTGACCTGACTCTGACGCCCTCCCTCAGTGTCGCAGCTCCCCCTCACGCTGACCTGACTCTGACGCCCTCCCTCAGTGTCGCAGCTCCTCCCTCACGCTGACCTGACTCTGACGCCCTCCCTCAGTGTCGCAGCTCCTCCCTCACGCTGACCTGACTCTGACGCCCTCCCTCAGTGTCGCAGCTCCTCCCTCACGCTCACCTGACGCACTGCGCTCTGGCGGTCCGCGCTCCCCTCTGAGGACTCATGTCAGCATTTCATTTAGTGTCCTTAAGAGCTGTTGTTCAGTCTGGCCTTCACTGTTACATTATTTTCATACGATTAAGGTTTAGCTTGATCACTTTGTGTTCAGGGGATTCTTACGCAGGGCAGTGAATGCTGCAGTCTGAGCTGCGCACATTCGCCACAATCAGGCCGACAGATCACTAACCCGAACCGAGAAGTCTTGTGTCCACTGACCATCAAATTGTACGCGGGTCCAGAGTTTTTGTTTGTCTTTTAACACTCCACGCCGCGTTGCCGCGCGCCCTCAGGTGAGCAGCAGAGCAGCGCCTTATGAAAGCAGCGTTTGGTGTTGTTGTGGGATAAAACATCCACCTGACGCTCAGAGCTCTCCTCCTCACATCTCCTCTCACCTGTTTTGTTCTTCACGACAGCGAGCGCGAGCTGAGTCACGCTCACAGACACACACAAACACAAACACACACAAGTACACAAGGCTTTGTGTATCCGCTGTTTCATCTATAGAACAAACACTGCGCTCAGTCTGACGGCTCTGTGCATTCAGGCAGGACATGAGCCGGACTCAGGACTCCATATGTTTGGGATGACCACCCAGTCAAAATCATGATTTAATGGAAACACGATAATGTTTTGCACAAAAGTGCAATGAAACTCAGGGAGAGGTAGACGAGTGAGGACATAGGGCTTGTTTTTTTAAGTTATCGTAGAACTGGTGTGTGGGGGGACAGTGGCAGAAGTGGGTGCTCTGTGCTTCAATTCTCCACTGTACAATGCACACACACACATTTGAGTGGAACAAGCTCGCAGTGGCACGGGGACAGAGAGGAACGAAGGAGCAGATGCTGTCTGTGTTGCTACGGTTGTTACCAGTGTCAAAAACAAAGAGATGTTAGGTCCACAGCCCTGCCCTGACTGAAGAGCAGCATTCTAGGAGAACATGTGTCCATGCTCCATGTGTCTGCTCCATGTGTCCATGCTCCATGTGTCCATGCTCCATGTGTCCATGCTCCATGTGTCCATGCTCCATGTGTCTTCTCCATGTGTCTTCTCCATGTGTCTTCTCCATGTGTCTTCTCCATGTGTCTTCAGAGCGCCATTTAGATTCAATGGAGACATTCAAGGTGTTCGCAGTGTGTACGGACGCACACCTGCAGGCGCCACCTGATCAGGGCCAGTCCAAACGTGGCTAAAATGCACCTTTGAATTGAAATTGAACTTGAAATTGAACATTCGGTCATTTTGCCCCTCTCATTACCTCCCTCGCCCCAGTGCAGGAGGAGAGAGAGGGCCTCGGACAGGCCTGACCTCTTCTCTACAGAAACCCGAGTCCTCACTGAAATATTTAGAGATTGCTTTTATCCGCAGTGCGTTGGGTCAGGGCGGACTGCAGCCTCCATGACGTAATGCCAAAGCCTCACGCTGTGCTCCCATTGGCCAGGACAGAGAAGAGTGATCACGTGACCTGTGCGGCAGTGGCCTTATAAGGTATTATGATGCTCCTGGCTCCGCTCTGCAGTGACTTACAACACAGCTATTAAGCTTTTAGACGGCGTCCTCACTGGCACCAGGAAGATGGTTTACATACTTTATTGTCAATGCTCAAATACACACAACTATAGGGTGAGATTTCCTGTGTGGGGAATAATCAATAAGCTTTCGTAAGGGACATTTTCCTGCGAAGTGCACCAGTTTGAGGGTTCTGAACCATCCAGATAGAACTCTTTGTTTTGTTATACACAAGACAAGACAAGTTTACTTTTAGAGCATGATTTATGCATGAAAAGATATATTCAAACCACATTTCAAACAAATAAAAAGCAAAATTACATTTAAACATTTCAAGTGTGCGAGTAGAGGCCTTTCTCTACCGTGGTCTCTTACGTCACCATGAGCTTGTCTACATCTGTAACTTGTACTTCGAGTAGTTTTATATCACAACGTGTTTCTTACGTACTTGAAACATATGTTTATTGTTTTGTCAAAAGCTTTAGAAGTCATTACTTCTCATGATATATAATGAGCTGCTGGGACAAATAAATGTCTCCACTGTGACAAATAATGTTGGTATAAAATGATATGAAGAGTTTTATATAGTCTAGTCATCTTTAAACATGAAGGTGACATATCATTTTATATTATTTGGGGTTTTTTTCAGGTTCTTAATTTGAATATATTACTTATTTTCAATTATTCAAACATTTCCGCATCCAGGTTAAACATATAGGGTTTAAAGATGCCAAGTAGTCATTTTTCAACAATAAATACAAATCTCGCTGTGAAATGATGCTATGAAGAGGCGGGGCTTATTAGGTCTGTAGTTTTGAACAGGAAATCAATGGACCTGTTTCTATTATTGCGCATTTTTATATCTATTTTGTGGTTTACAATAAACAAAATGCAAAAATGCTCTGTTTATATTTTAGTTGAATTCTAAATACTCAAAAATGAACATAATAAGTCTCCTTTGACACGCAGCTGTTGTTCTCGTACTTGGTTGTTGCAATTTTGAAATGTCTTTGACAAATGAATTTGTTGTGCAGCTATTTCCCCATTTGAATCCGTAATACCTCTTGTAAACTACATGTGCAACCCTTTGAAAAGCATCTTTCTAAAATGCAAGCTGAGTTGGTGTCACGGTTGCTTTCTCATGGCACTGTCCCCGTCTTCTGTCTTCTGTCTTCTGTCCGTTTTCGATGGCGTCTCATCTGAGCGATCGAGCGCCATCCCGGGTCAGTGCAGTCATGTCTGCTCGTGTCCGGTGTCCCTCTCCAGTTTCGGGCTCTGTTTCTCCGGCACAGTGGGGGAGGGGCACACAATCAGCCCCAGCCTTTACTAATACATGAACCGCTGATTAACGAGCTCCTATGGCCCACAATAGCACATACAGCAACAGTACAGTCAGTGGCATCGGGTTACGCCAAATTAGACAGTGATGTGGTCGTTCATGCCTTCAGACAGCCTGAGGAAAAATAATTAGAGGTGGGCAATATTGACAAAATGAGCTCTTGTGCTCTTGATCAGATGATATTATGGAAATCCATACAAATGCTCTAAAATCTCCCGACCTTTATTACACATTTTTAAATGCTCTGTCATCAGAATGTTCCATAATGGAGGCAACGGGAGGCAAAATGAAGTCGATCAACATAACGTTTCTGATATTTTGTTTCCCTGATGTAAAGTGGACATCTAGGGGTTTTCAAAAATTGTATTACAACCAGATTTTGGCCTTTAATTTGAAATAAAACGTTACAAATTGTGTTCCTTTTTAACAACAATTCATGTGATATCAATAAAAAAGTGGAACATTCTGTCTGAGTAGTCTTAAATACATCAATGAGGCCCTGCAAACGGTCTTCAACATTGACATTCTGTTTGGCTTTAAAACTACGTATTTTTAGATTTTCCAACAGTGGAAACAATAGATGGATACCTACGGAACGTTCTCTCGGCTGCAGTAAAAAAGCAGTAACAAGGACATGGATGAAAAGGACAAAACAAACTGTCAAAAATTGAAATAACTGTCATTATATGTTTGAATCTATTTCCTTGTTCATTTCTTTATTTGAGACAGGGACAGTGCTTTGTACCAGGTTGGAGCTCCATGTTATTAAGTCCCACTGAGGGGAGGAGCCTATTGTACATGTTTTAGTGATAGAGGAAACCTACGCAGGAAGGCCCTGCGCCACCTGAACATTCTTGCTGTTTTGTTTAGTTTTTTTTAATATAATGAAGATAAAAATAATTGAAAAAGATACAAAATAAGTGAAACAAGGGACAGAGGCCTAAATGCAGGAACAAAAGAGGGTTGGTGACTATGAAAAGGTCTTTTGGGTTTTGAAGCCAATAGGGCAGAATCCAAGGGAACGTCCAATTCATTCATTTGAATGTAGAAGAGCTGCTCTATCACCCACTGTTCAACAACTACAAGAGCAAAGGAAATGCAGATATTAGGAGTTAAATTAGACCAAATACAAGTAAGAACAGAGGAAGAAGAATAAAGTGGTCCCACTGCCCATAATTGTATAGTTATCCAAGAATGCTAACAGCAGATTCGGGCTAAATGCTACCACGATGCTAGCGTCCGCCTGCTGTATTTTACCATCTGTAGAACAATTTGTTTTTTGAGGTAAAGTCATGTCAACAACCTCCATTAAGACTCAGTTGTGACTCGATTTGAATAAATTGTGCTTAAAATACATATAGACCACGCCCCCTGATATGAAGCGTTGGCGACTGTATCTCTGGAGCTCAACAGTCCCACTCTTTCCAAATCAATTTCCCATATATTTTTGCCATGAGTGAACAGGCGCGATGGAGGCTAAGCAGCTGTGTGTAATAGTCGACACATAACTATGGTTTACGAAGTTTCAGAAACAGATTTTAAATGCAAAGATAAGTTGCATCTCACATTTTTTTAATATACTTTTTTTTTTTTTTCTATGAAGGAAAAATTTACTTCAGGAACCAAGCAATGGGTGGTCACTATCGAGCTCCATTGTATGTAGGATTATCAAAAGTATTGAAATGAAAACTAGTATTGAAACTAGGTATTTGAACATGTATTAATACTAAAATGAAAGCAAATGAACAGGGCAACATTTGACCTCTCCTGAACAGTTTTTGTTTGGGATTGGCAACACAAACCTGCAAACAAACAAATAAGCAACATTTACATCCAAAAATACAGGGATAATTTACACACAACTGACACCGTTGTTCTGATGGCCATTTATCTGGATTTGGGACCTTATTAACATTATGGTTGCTTGGTAACAGTTATGGAATTACCACTACTTATGTCACATCTGCTGCTCATGTCCAACCAGGAAGTCACATTATAAACTAGGCAATATGTCTAGTAAAATCTTAAATATAATCATGTTCACTATGTTTTCGTAAAATGTGTCTAATAAAGATTTTTCCATTTTTTTCCCCCCAATCTGACAATTTTGGTGAAATGTATAACGTTGCTTCTTGGTTGTAGATGAGCAGCAGATGTGAGGTAATTCCACAACTGTTACTTAGCAACTATATTGTAAACAAGGGCCAAAATCCACAGAAATGACACAATGATTTGACGAATAATAATACCTGATAACACCTTTATTTTGTTAAATGATTGTTTGAACTATCATTGTAAATTGTCCCTGTATTTTGAATGGCCTGTCACTTATTGATGACATCACAGGGATGTAAGGGATTCTGTTTTAGTCATTTTCCACGTTTAGTTTTCAAGTTTTCTTAACAAACTGCAGCCTGACTGATGTAAATCTATGATAAATATTTTCCACAGGTTTTATCCCACCAAACGAAATCCTAAATAGCATGACATGAGAACCTGTCATGTGCTCTTTAAACTATACAAGGATTTTATGATGATTTATTATTTATTTATGACCCTAAAAAGCTCCAAATTAAACATAAAGGACACGTTGCATAGGCTAATTTAGTTTGATTGATAGCGCTTCTCATTGTTTGACGCACTTGACGCACTTGACGCACCTGATCCGCACGTGGGCACCTGCCTGTCTCACCTGTGTGTTAAATATTCATTCATGTGTCCTGCTCATGTCCTGCTCATGTCCTGCACGAGGCCGGCTCTCGTGCACATGATCCGGACCGCGGCAGCTCGGGTTTCACGTTTTCCAGGTGGAAGCCACGACAGAGCCGGGGCCGGAGAGAGCCTTTTGGAGAGCGCGGTGCAACTGGCGCTATTCACTGCAAAGAAGAGTGTAACCGGAGCCCCGCCGCGTCGCCTCTAAATATTACACGAGCGTGGGCCCCGCCAGTGATCTGCCTGATTATCAACAGCAGCAGGTAAACGGACTCTGCTGGTCACGGAGCGGCCATATATTAGGCCTCCGCGCGCGCAGTGCCTTCACACCTCCAGCACGAGTGTCCGGAGAAGCACTGGGAGGAGAGAGAGAGAGAGAGAGAGAGAGAAAGAGCCCCCCAAAGCGAACTGAGCTGCTGGACCTGCAGGTAGTATGTTTATTTCTCCCGTGCTTTAAAAGGAGTGCGTGCAGACAAACTGAGAGTGTGGAGCAGCAGTGCGTAAAGGCGCGCAATTCAGGGCGAAAAAGAAGCGGTTCCCCGGCCGTCCTGAGCCATCTGGCCGCGGTCACCTGATCCTGCAGCATCTCCTCCACAAGAGCATCAGCTCAGAGGGGGCTGCAGGGATTATATGTCACATCATATAGGCCTGCGTGGAGATTTAGCCTACTGCAGCAGGACGTGGAGGATAAGAGCGGGCGCAGGGGCTGGGTTTGGAAGAGGCATCGATGGTTGTTTGATTTCGTTTTTACGGATGAGTTTGTCTGGCTTCTGGGCCCGTCCTCAGGCCTGGCCCTGCCTCTGCAAAGGCCTTTAAAACACCATCAGCATTCAGTGAGGTGGCGGCGTATAGACTGTAGAAGTAATGACTCCATTTATTTTAAGTGGAGGAAATCGGGTAAGGAAATAGAGACGGAGTTTTCCAAATAATATTTATTGTTTTTGTTTTAAATGAAACGCGAATGTCTTGAATGTAGTAATAATCAGAATCAGAAAAGGTTTATTGCCATTGTCAATGAACAGAATTCACAAACATAGGAACTTGTTTCTGCATTAAGGTGCAACATAAAACACTGAGCAATAATAAAACAACATAAATGAAACCAAAAGGGCATGCATTAGTAAAGCAGTTAAAAATGTACTATATGTTGTACATAGATGTTGTATAAGAGAACGAATTTTTAACCTCCATGAATTGCTATTCCTTCTCAAACACATGTTGGTTTCAAGCCAGATTTTTTAGGTGCTATTGTGAAGTGGAACTCATAAAAACACGAAAAAAACATAAAAACAGCAATTGCATGTTCTATTTGGTTAAAGAGGCTGCAGATTAAATGTATGATTTGAACAAAAAAGTGTGTTGGCAGAGCCGTGGTGGTTCCCGTGTGCGTGGAAACATGATGCTTGAGTCATTACACTTTTTTCACACAAAATTCGTTGTAATTTTGGTCGTATGCGTGCAAAAACGTGCTCCAAACCCCGGAGTGTGCGGTGGTGCTCGCGCTGGGACATCCTAGAGGGGGTTGGTCCAAATTATTGGTCAGGAAAGCGTTTAATCCGGAGGGACACAAGCAATCCTTATCCGCTCAAAGCTCCGAGTGCGCGCCTCTGGGGACTGCAGTGAGGGAGACGCGCCGCTGCTGCGTGAGGCCCACCGCGCACCGCACCGCACCGCACAGAGAGGGAGAAGAGAAGGGTCCTTTCCTTTCACATCGCCCATGGAGCAGCCGGTCAGGTGAGACGAGAATGGAAGTCCGTGTGAGTGAGTCTTGCCTGGGACGAAACAGAAGGGCTTTGTGCCGCATTGTTCTCATGTGGGGAGTCATATGTGGGAGTCATATGTGGGAGTCATATGTGGGAGTCATATGTAGGGGTCATATGTGGAGTCATATGTGGGAGTCACATGTGGGATTCATATGTGGGAGTCACATGTGGGAGTCACATGTGGGAGTCAATGTGGAGTCACATGTGGGAGTCATATGTGGGAGTCATATTGGGAGTCATATGTGGGAGTCATATGTGGGAGTCATATGTGGGAGTCATGTGGAGAGTCACATGTGGGAGTCACATGTGGGAGTCACATGTGGGGTCATATGTGGAGTCATATGTGGGAGTCATATGTGGGAGTCATATGTGGAGTCACATGTGGGAGTCACATGTGGGAGTCACATGTGGGAGTCACATGTGGGAGTCACATGTGGAGTCACATGTGGGAGTCATATGTGGGAGTCATATGTGGGAGTCATATGTGGGAGTCATATGTGGGAGTCATATGTGGAGTCATATGTGGGAGTCATATGTGGGAGTCACTATGTGGGAGTCATATGTGGGAGTCACATGTGGAGTCATAGTGGGAGTCATATGTGGGAGTCATATGTGGGAGTCATACGTGGGAGTCATATGCGGGCCCTGTTTAAAGGAGACTTACTGAACTTTCTTTTGGGTCGCTAGAACTGAACTGAACTAAAACATAAGTAGATCTTCATTTTGCATTTTGCTCTTTGTAAACGGCAAGAAAGATGAAAAGGTTTATAGAACCAGGTCCATTGACTTCCTGTTCAAAACTGCAGAACTGATAAGCCCCGCCTCTTCATAGTGACTTTTCACTGTAACAAGCAGCTCATTTATAATTAGGACATGTTAGAATGAAAAGTACATGTACCATTCATTCCCTATACATGTTAATAACCCGCTCAGTTATCAAAGCATTTGGCGAAATGAAAGTTATTGTTTTTTGGGGGGGAAACAACCCAATATGGGCAGTAGTTAGCGCACAGCTGCTTTTGCGTCACGCGTCCCCTTTAAAGAGGTGCGGGTCGCGGTGTGGCGCACGGGGCTCGCGCAGGTAAAAGAGGAGGAGGTGCTTTGTACTTTGGAGAGGGGAAGAGAGAGAGGCAGAGGCAGGAGCGCGGCGGCACAGTGACATCTGATACTCAGGAAGTTGCAGGACGGCGCCTGGATTTCTTTTGTTTGATCGTGACTCCGCGGCGCTGCGGCAGGCTCTCCCGACGCCGCGGCACAGACGCAGCTCCGAGTCTTTTTTTCTTTTTTTTTTTGGGGAGTTCGGACTTATTCAAAGTGATGATGAGGCTGCGCTCGGACACGCGGAAGGCTCCGGGGCGCGCGGGCAGCAACAAGGTACGGGTGGTCTTTTCTCTCTCGCGTAAAACGGGAACACGTACGCTTTTATTTCGCCGTGATCTGAGCGGATTCATACGCTTCCACGTCAGATACAGTGACTTTGGGAGAGTTTAGTCAGCACATGAAACAGCGGGGATGAAGTCTGATCACGCGAGGCCATGTTGCTTTTCTGCGGAGAGGCGCAAATGTGGGAAAGGGGGGAAAACAAGTGCGTCAAAGAGTTTGGGCGATTTGTAGCCTGAATAATTCCATTTTATTTTAGTCGTTTACAGGTAAAGATTTAAAAAATCCAATAAAATCAAAGACTTATTTTAAAACGACTCAACAATCCACTCACACTCTAAAGTTCAGTGGAAACAAGTGACAAGTGCAGCCTTGAGCCAAAAATAGTCTTTTTCCAGCTTTAAATCCATAAACTAAACCAAAGCGTGTTCTATTTGGACAAATCGTCCTGTAAAAACGTTTGTTACGTCAGATGTACGCGTAACGTTATAAAGATTCAATTGTTTTATAAAAAATGTGCACCCAAATTCAGTTTGTTAACTTTGTGAATACGGATGTCACAATATAACATTTTAGTGAAAAAACAATACGATTTTACAATTATTCACCAGGAACAAAACAACATTAAATCCATTATTCTTCGCAAGCTTCAGCATCAAACTTTCTGAATGAAAAACACACAGATTAAAACGCATTTTTCCTTTGACTATTTTGGCGTAACAGAAAAGACCCATTTTTGCGGCATATGATTCTTACGATTATATTTTATTATTTGTTTTACGCTTGTTTTGTCATCTGATTATCCGCGATAATTGATGAACCGAATCATCTTTACAGAAGTATAAATATTGAATGATGGCGCCGCGGATGCGTCGCGCACAATGTCAGGGATAATTGCTGTTTGCGCAGTCGTGACCGCAGTGCACCTGCCGCAGAGCGCACGGAAAACGCACACTTTTGCTCTAGAAGAACAGCAAGAGGCTACGAGCAGTTCAAATATCCAAATGGAAGAGATTATTTAGAGTATTTCCGTGTAGTTTAGGCCTCAGAAGCGTCGTTCCATTGAAAGGCCTGGTTGCATATGTGTGTGTGTGTGTGTGTGTGTGTGTGTTTGTGAGATGCTCTTAGTGCGCTTGATAAATCCTCCTGAAATAACCGTGAACGTTGCAGACTTGGAGATTCGATTCACACAAATGCGATTAAGAGCTGGGCTTTAGTGGCGCGTCTGCGTAAATGCGGTTCCGCCTGAAGCCGCAGAACAATGGAAAGGACCTCAAACTGCTGCCTCCAACAGGCTAAACACGCGTCTTCTGAGTGGAAAAACGTTTTGTCATTTGGTACGTGGTTCCACGCCGTAAAGACCGTATTTAACGGATTTCCGTTTTATAACAGAATCAGAAACGTTTTATTGCCACAGTCAGTGAACAACATTGACAAACTAGGAATGTGCTTTGGCAATATGGTGCAAAATAAAACAGTGAATTGGCATAATACTAGTAAAATGTGAACTTTAAATTACAAAAAAGGGAGGGGGGTTAGAATGAAATGTACTTGAATTACAAAATATTCACCAGTTCAAATAGATAACAGTGTGAAGACAGAAAAAGAACAGATACAATGATACAAATATGTTAGTGTGTATTATATCGATAGAAAATAAGATCTACTGTAGTACAGCGTTGAAGTTGGCCTGTCTGCCCACAAATGATGCTTATTGGTTCGTAAACCTCAGCCACACTTTTAAAGAAGAGACTCTTTTAAACTTGGCTTTTTAGAGTTATTGATTGGGTCAGGAAATGGCCGGGGCAGAATGCTCGGGGAGCCATTTGGGCGTCTGAGGAATCACTTAGCCTCAGGTTTGATGTTGAATCAATGTGTCCCGAGCGCTGCAGCGTCCTGAGGAGCTGCCGCAGGAGCAGGGCGCGGTCCTGAGGCAGGGACGGGCCTCAGAAGCAGAGAAAGGCCTATTTCTGTACACGGGCACCACGCTTGTTCTGCATCGCTGACCTCCACAAGGTCAGGAGGGCGGGGCATCGGTGGAGGAATTAGGACATCTCAATACAACAATATTCAGATGATATTATGTCAATCCAGAAAAAAGCATGTCTTTAAACGTTTTAGTTGAGGTTTAATGATCAAATAAATGTGAAACGTCCTGTCAAATTAATCACAAAAGTGCAGAAATAATTAAAAAGTTTACAACATCGCTTCTCATAACTCATTTTTGTTTTTAATCAGCTCTTTTTGTTGCATTTTTCCTTTGAACGATATACTCAATATTCAAATTTTGCATAGCTTCAAAACAACATTCATATTTGAGACATATTTGTCTAGAGGAATTGTATCTTAAAACTTTGGAAAGAAATATTAGCTTGAAGTTCAGCTTGAAGTTTCGCTCAGTCGCAATAGAACGCGGAGTTAGTTTCAAAATGCGAAAAAAAAAATAAGATCTCTACTTCGTGGCAGAATCAAGAGGTCATTTTGATGGTGTCGTTTTAGAACATGGAGCAGGCAGAAGGACAAAATAAAAAGACCAGGTGAAAATGAACTAACGAAAGAAAACACTCGACAACGTCTGAGCTGTTTGAAACCTTTGCTGTCATGCACACTTTTCCGGGAAATCTAAAAGCAGAATCCTGTCCAGTCTGATTACCTGGGGCCATTTAAACGAGGTCTTTAGCTCATGCGGCGCAGATCGGTCGGTCCCTCTCTCAGACACACTGACCTCTGACCTGTTACGCAACGGCAGATCAATGCGCGGGGAAGGAGGGCGCTTTGTGGTGGGCGCATTGAGGCATCTCCTGTGTCACTTCCACTCTCTTCTTTCGTCAAAGAAACTCCTGGGTTCTGGGGAGTTTTTTTGCATGTTCTCCCCGTGTCTGTGTGGGTTTCCTTGCCTTTAACCTGTATGACACGTACAATCAACTGGAAAACGCTAGTGCCAAAGCTACGAAGAAATGCTAACATCTGAACTAGCACGTAATCAAAGCTGTTTCAAGAGTCTAGTAGTAAAAGTAGTAATAATATGACTAACTGTTGCTAAGCGTTTCAACTAGATGCCGTGAAAGAATTTTTGAGCTTTACACACCCATTTCCCGCCCTCTGTATTTGACTTTTTAGTTTTACAGCTCAGGATCTGTGGAAGGTTTAGGTTAAAAGATGTTACTCGGGACTATTTTCTGCTAAATGATCTCCTTTTGTGTCGTCGTTCCTTTGCCTTTTCTTCTTCTGTAGTTAATCATTGAACTTCGGCTGACTCTACCGCCTTTTCTGTGTATGATAGCAGTTTTTAAGAACGGTTACATAGGAACTACTTTCTGCTCAATTTGCTTTGCACTCCTTTTGTGTCATTTTTCTTTTTTTAAGATGCTCCCTGTAATCGTGGCAGACTAATACTTTTTTTTCCTGATTTCTGTGGAAGGTTACGGTTAAAATACTATTTTCTACAAATGATCACCTCTGCTTTTCATTTGTGTCCTCTTTCCTTGTCTCCTTATAGCCGATCGCTGAACTTTGGCTGACTAATACCTCCTGTTCTGTGTATGGCACTGGTAGAATTCACTGTGAGAGCTCAATATCAGTGAATTACCATAGGGCCATAAACGGAGCAGAGAAAGAACCTCTATGAAACGATGCTCGGAACTCTCTCTCCGCCTCTCACGCGCTGTTTCCTCCTCCTCCTCATCCTCCTCCTCTTCTCCGTGGGTGTGGTAATGTGATGAAATTCTAGCGCTGCAGTTGCATGGGTTGCTTTTGCGATCGGCCTTGGCTGTAATCCTAACGTCAAGCTGCTTGCAACTCCTCCTTCAACCTCTTCTTTGCCCATTTTGGCACTAGCACATTTTTGCTTCTGTATATCTACTTTGAGCAATTATGTGTAGTGCCAATATAGGACAAGACAGACAGTCAACTTTGGAGCTCCGTTTTATTTGTTGGAAAATGTGGTTGTTTTCGCAGTTTGGCAAGCACTTTACATACATTAAATGCCTTTAGAATGCTTAGATGCCACTTTGAACCCAGAGTTTGATAGAATATTCCAAGAAGTATCATCAAAATGTTAAACCGGACCATTCACAATATTGACAATGACTGTTTTAATCTGCTCCATTTCAATGAAACACATGACAGGCCTTGTGAATCAAACCAGTCTGATCCTATTGCCTTTGTCTTACAGGTACTAATGTTTGTCGCTCAAATTATATTCATAGACATCTAAATCCAACATCAAATACCGTATTGTAACGTAGTTATTAATGTTTGCGGGTAACTTTTGGGCTTGGCTGTTCTTTGGTGGTGTTTGGCAATGGTAGAACTCACACTGGTGAGGTAGAAGGATCCGGTGGTTCTAGACTTGCCAACTACTGCTTGAGAGCGTCCTCCAGCTGAACGACATGGGAGCAGGTTCAAGTTCAAGATGTTCCCAAGTCCCCCGGGATTCTTGGTTAGAACTGCATCTGATCTGGACGGGATTTGGACAAGATTTGGACCTTCTCGTGGACTTGTTGGTCGATGAGTGAGTGGCTGCGGTGTTGAAGGTGGGGTTTGATCGTGTTCCTCCCCTACACACCCTGGTCTCAAAGCTCCATGACTGATTCAGGATAGAAACACTACAAACATCTTGTATAAAAGTCTTGTGTTCAAATGGATATTGTAGTCATTTAAATCTACTTCACAACATTAAAAAAGTGAACGTTTAGCTTTCATATCTTTAAAGGCTGGATTGGTAACTTTCTACAACAACTTCCAAATCTAGTAAGTAATGTATGTGCTAAAGTATGGGTCAAACTCAATGAAAAAACCCTGAAAAAATGAAGGTTCACAAAGTATGTGCAAGCACAGGAGTGGAACTGCCGACCTTCTTGAAGAAAAAGGATTGATCAAACTTCAAAATCCTCCGTTTGCATTCATTTCCACAGAAACACCCAAACTCTATAGCATGTTTCCACTGATTCACTTTGGAGTGGATTGGTGTGGTGTGAAAGTGTCTCCACTGGGTCAGGTGAAACCCACCGGCCCGTTTAAGCGATCCAAAGTAGAGCCTGACCTTTAGACCTTTAGACCTTTAGCTTTAGCATGAGATGATTAGACAAGAAAAGAAGTCTTCCAAAGTGCCTCTAGGTGAAGCGTTCAGGGCCGGCCCAAACGTGACTTGTAGGACTAATGCATTATTTGGCATTTCACGCCTTTGAGTTTGTAATCTTGTTGGGAAATATGATGAATGATACAAATTGGAATTGGTTGGTTGCAATCAGGATATAACGTGCTCTACGATCAACGGAATATCCACAGGGCTTTCTTATGTGCAAACTGGATAATCCTGACGTTTAGACCTGGGATTCTTGTGTCTTTTCAAAGGTGAATCATTTTTTCAATGCTCTCAACTGGGATGTCAAGATGAATCGGTCAAATGATCATTGTGATTTAGCTCACCATAAAATTGTAAGGACAAAAAACAAAAATATTAGAAATTGTGCCAATTTTAGAATCAAAATGTCTACTTCCCAAAAGTAAAAATGCTTTGTTTATCTTGCTGGAGTCAAAATAACTTTACGTTTCAGAACGTTTGATTTCTTAACACTGGTATCATATTGTGCATTAGTTATGTGCTAGACAATAAAAATTGGAAGAAAATTAAGGGTTTCTTTGTTCGGTCATGGTGTCAATAATCGTGAATTATCATTAAACTGTGATGCATTTGGGAGAAATATTTACTGTAATATAAACCGTTCTGTTTTAATGTTTATTTTTCAAAATTCTTTTCAAAGTTCACATTTTAAACAAAAAGACTGAAACAGACCTATAGGGTTTGCAGTTTTTCTACAGAGTAAGACTGAATGTTTTTGGAGGAAATGCATCCGTAGCGTTTTTGTAACTGCGTCCATTCAAATTGGGATTTTGATTCGATTGCAGCCCTAACATCGAACAATCACTCTCAGCCCAAACAATCCTTCACGTAAATCCAATTTCCAAAACAGTTCCATGTTAAAAGCCTCGTGCGGCTGTGGCTCTTTCATTTACAGTCAGCGTGATCAGCTGCTCTGCATTGCACCAGCCGGGACTGGGGCCTCCTCTTCTCTCCCTCGGCCCCACGGTGTCACCTTACCCTCCTCTTTCAAAGCAGGCTTTTTTCTGTCCGGTCTTCCCAAAGTGCTGGGTGAAAAGGAGGGATGGAGGGAGGGCCACTGCAAAGAGGGAACGTTTTTTTATTCTTTTTTTCTGCTTTGGATTTTCCTGGTCCACGACTCTTTGAAAAGCAGCCACAGCGAGCCGGGCGTTGCATATGTGGGTCAGGGGCTGTGTTAATGTAGGTGACAGGCAGATCTGCAGATTAAACCTCTTTATCTGCCTTTGGTTAAATCCCTGCTTTATAGCCTGCACTTCAGCTCCGGCTAATATGATTTATATTGTTACCAGTTTGTTTGCCTCTGGGCCGTGCACTGTTCGTCCCCGGACTGGATCAATGTAGATGGCATTAGTATTAAAAGGGACAAAATGTATGATTATATAAAATACTGAAAGGTTGTTGATTTTTAACCTCTGCGCAACCTGACAGGAAATATTTCCAATTTGAAGGTGAGCTGTGCAGTAAATGATGACTAAAGTAAGTTTGAGCTATAAGCCTAAATCAGGACTGAAGAACATTTAAACCCAGACTAAAACTGGCTCATAATGTTTCCGATGCGAAGAAATGAACCGTGGAATTGAATCCGTTCTGAAACAGGACAATAATAGTCCAAGTTCAAGTCCAAGTAAGTAATAAGCAAACAAGAACTAAATAAGAACTAAACCAGGTGTGAAGTGTCCAATTGATCAAACATTGAATTGAAATTGAAAAACCAGGTGACTAAAATGGGCCTTAACGATTCTAAACTATCGCAAAATGAAATAAACTACAAAGCCTAACCAGTTCTAAACCAGGACAATCAAAGTGGGTTAAACCAAAGTGCAAGCACTAAACTAGGATAAACCAGGACAAAACCAGGTTTTAAGCTTGGACTAAAATGGGCCAGGACAAATATTATGCATTATTTCTATTGCGTCAGCCTTTAAACATATTCTTGAGTGCCTTTAGTTTGGCATCTCATGTTTAGAACTAAAACAAAAGTTTAGAACAAACAAAAGTACATTTGGATCTCTGCTGTTTCCCCAGGACTAACTGAGTTTTGGTGCCATCTACTGCTGCAGAGGGAATTACACACACTTTAACATATGCTTTGTCTCAATTCCGGGTCTGCATGCGCCGAAGGACCAAGCCAACGGAGGCTGGTCTGCCTCTGTGGACCGCAAAGGCCGTGCCAAAATGGGACAGGCCTAGCCCACTGAGCCGCTCCATCACCTAGCAACCAAGACTCGCTGCTTATGCTAACGCCATGCAAATTACGCACATGAACGTATTAAAAAGAGCACGCTGTAAGGATAAAATATTCAGACTTTAAGCCCAAGAGATTATAGTTCATCTCACCCAAATCTTTTGTCTAAAACAAAATATTATGTTCTGGTTCTGGTAAAATATAATAATTACCAATGTTCCTGTGATAACTGACAAAATGATCTGGAAGTTTCAACAAAAGTAATGAAAAATGCCGTCTTAATTTCAGAATGGGATTTTATAATGTCAAGGGAATACATGAAAGGTGATATGTGCATTTAAGTCAGTTTATAAAGAGAGAGATCTGTGTTTCTGTCACGTTCCCAACATCTCACTTATGGCAGTCAACATAAACCATAATTAAAACAAAACGTTTTTACTCCCACTCCGATTCATTCGTTTAAGTGGTTTCTTTTATATTAATGTGTTACAAAAAAACCATTAAAATTAGCTGCGATTTACCGTTAAAACCAACCTTCTTTTACAGTTTTGGGAGCGTTATGCCACGTAAGTACACTCGTGCGTGTACTTACATGTTTCCTCCGCTGTCGGGAGGCGCTGTTTTGCTCCACCTGTTTTAAAAACATCTGACTAGCGCCGCGCAGTGCATTATGGGATATAAAAGGCAGTGAAGTGTGCTTTTTCACGGCCTTCATTGTCGGCCGCATTCGTGGGCTGCATGAAATGGGACGGCCTTGTCGAGCAGGAAGTGAAGCAACCGGCCTTCAAACGTAGCCTTCGGAGCATGCAGACCCGGACTTGAGACACAGCCACAGATCCGTGATTTCAGCACATTTCATGCAGTCTTCTCACTTCCTGGTCTCAGCATGCAGTTGTTCTGATTGTGATTAGACGGTAGAATGTCTGGAGATGATTTATGGACTTTAAAAACAGCAGAGAAGATTCTCAGAGCCACGTTCCAGATCGAGAAAACGTCAGTTATCAAGGAGATTCTGAACGCAGTGTTTTTCACACTCGGAGGGGAGACAACCTTCTAATCAGGATTCATCAAACTAGCGTGAATGAAGCTAAATGCAACTCCAGGTATGTTTTTGATGGGGGAAAAAATTGGTTTAAACATGGTTTGAACCATTAAACATGGTTTAAAGCTCAGAAAAGTCCATTTTGCATAATATATGTTCTAACATTTTTTAGTCCAAGCATCTAAAGAATCTTTTTTTTTTTAAACAAGCCTCACTGCCTCTGTGAGGCCGTATCTTTTATATTATTATTATTTATTTATTTTTTACTACTGTGGGAAGCACTTTGTTAAAAGCTCTACGGAAATAAAATGTCTTACTTAATTTAGCAAGAATTTGTACTTCTTGGAGTAACTTTTTGACATGATACCTTTTCACTCCTACTTGAGTAATTGAATTGAAGTAACGGTACTCTTACTTGAGTAAAAGTTTAGTTTCTCTTCCCACTGTGAGTAAGTCTTACTAGTGACAAAAGCATGACATGATTTGACCGTTTGTGTTTCTTACACTGCTCTGTCCGATATCATTGAGTTGAAAGGCTTGTCCTTCCAGTTACATACACTTCAAATTTTTTATCAGATGTTACTTCCAGTCAGTTACTCTTAAAGTACGCTTTACTTTACTCTTACTTGAGCAATTTCTTGGACCAATAGTTTGTACTTTTACTTGAGTAATGTTGTTTTGAAGTAAAAGTACACTTACTTGAGTCAAATCTGGTTCTAAACTATCTCATGATTAAATAAACCATGGAACCAAACCAGCTCTAAATTAAGTCAATAACAGATGGGTAAAACCAAGTCAAGGAAGGTAACAAGCAAACAAACAAACAAACAAACAAACAAACAAACAAACAAGAACTAAACAAGAACTTAACCAGGACTAAACCAGGACTAAACTGGGACTAAACCAGGTGTGAGGTGTCCAGTTGACTGAACAGTAAATGAAAATAGCTTGGACTAAAATGGGCCTGAATGATTCTAACTGTTTCAAGATGAAATAAACAACGGGACCTAACCAGTTCTAAACCAAGACAATCACAATAGGTTAAACCAAAGTGGAAAGCACAAACTGATCAAACACAAACTGATCAAACAAACATATATTACCAAACAAGAACTAAACTAGGACTAAACCAGGTTAAGCTTGGACTAAAATGGGCCATAAAGGTTCCAAACTATCTCAAGATCGACCAAACACTTGTTTGCTTTTGTCTTTTTTGTCTGTTTTCCTGATTTTTTTTTCTTCTTTTTTTTCTTTTCTGTTTTTTTCTTTTGTGTATTTACATTTGTTTCTGTATTTGAATCAAACTATTTATTCTTTCTATTGATCATTTAGTTCTAACTGGAAAAGAATAATACAAAATTGATCACAAAAACAAAACAAACAAGAACTCAACCAGTCTAAAACCAGAGAATGAGATGCTAGAACTTGTATCACACCTTTTAATGGCATTAAATATTTGATCCTATATACTTTTTGTACATTGAGCTACAACTACAAACGCTCACATCTTTTGTCAGTGGAAGCACGTGTCAACTTTCACCACTCAACTGTCACGTTTGTCTGTCGTTGACCTTAATGCAAATAAACTCGTCCTCTCAAATCTCTGCCTGCAACGATCCCCTCTGTAGCAGAGTGCATTGTGGGATACTTCTTCAGATGGGCCGAAGAGCTCAGGTTACACTGCATTTTTCAGCCCCCCCCCCGCCCCTTCCTCGTTTGGGCCGAAGAGCTCAGGTTACACTGCATTTTTCAGCCCCCCCCCCGCCCCTTCCTCGTTTGCTCGTAGAAACTGAATGAGTTTCCTGGATGCAGTAGTAGACAGTGCAGTGTTGTGGAGAAGTCTGTCTCATGCAGGTAGTAGCAGAAGCATTAGCAGGATGAGATTATCTCCCACGCACTGTCTGGACCTAAGCTGGGCAGAGGTGTGAGTGGAGAGGAAGTGCAGTTGTTGTAAGGCCATTAGGTAAACATTATAGCGTACGGTATATGTGCCATGTGCTTTATCAGCAGCAGTGGGCGAGCTGTCGATGGAGGTAAAATGGAACGCAATGATGATATAGAGTTTGATCATGAAGATGGAAAATATTTAAGATGTCCAGAGCAGCAGTGGAAGAACTATCCAGTCTGTTACTGAAAGCCCCAGTACAAAACGATTTAGAAAAAAAAAAGAATATGATAAAGTTGTGGTTATTTTTATTCCACTGAAAAACATGTCAAAACAAGCCTCCTCACAGTGAGTGGGCTTGCATCTCCACAAACGTGACTCGTTCTCGGCCTCATCCTACTTGCTTTTGTTCCTTCAGCTGTAATATTCCACAGTATGGCATAAAACGTATCTCCAGTGCGAATGTTCAGAAGAAAGCGTTAACTTTGTATTTCCATCGAGTCGTACGGGTGGCTCCTTCAGGAAGTTACTGTACATACTGTGCCTTTAAGTAAAAAGATACAAATAATCTACTTCTACTTTGTGTAGACAAATTGTAAACATAAAAGTAGGTTGCTCTGAGTCATGCTGCGCTCACGTAGTCCTCGGGAAATGTTTCTGCGAGTTGAACAATGAACATGAGCGCTTGGACAAGTCGGGAAAAAAACCTCGGGAACTCAAGTCAAAAG
This sequence comes from Chaenogobius annularis, assembly GCA_015082035.1. Lineage (NCBI taxonomy): Eukaryota > Metazoa > Chordata > Actinopteri > Gobiiformes > Gobiidae > Chaenogobius > Chaenogobius annularis. The sequence goes on along the minus strand of BJKM01000411.1, from coordinate 174,194 downwards.
CAGCTGCCTGACTTCTACACCTGACGGACCAAACTCTAGGTTAGGCTAGGTAACAGTGATGGGTTTACCTTATGTGGTCCTCGGGAACACAGGATTCTGAAATGAGAAGTCAACGTTCCCACTTGTTTGCATTCATGTGTTTTTTATCTTGATAAACCGGGATTTCAATGTGACCAGTAATAAAATCACAGAGTCTGCTCTTTAACAGCATTTAACAGAGCTAAACAGAAAAATGTGTTCTTTTTCTAAAGCTAAAAGTTAGCTCGTTATTTGTTTTGGAAAACAGCCTTCTATTCCCTATCTATCTTACGCAGAGAAGTGTCAAGTCTTCACAAATATGTTACTCTTATCTTCGGACAACTGACACTAAACCCCTAAACGTAGTAATGTTTAGCCAAAGAGCTCAAATATGAACAAAAGTGAATGAACAAATCAGATGATTGTGGACCATCTCCACACAGTGACGTGAGATGTTTAAGTCAGGCAGCAACTTTTGACTTCTTTTTCTTGACTTGTGGGAGCTTCCATGTACATTTTTCAATTCAGAAAAGTATTTTTCCGAGTTCCTGAGGAGCACATGAACACAGCATAAGTTACATACAGTCCTAACAGGAAGTAATGTTATAAACTTCACCAAAATGGTCAAACTGAGGAAAAATCTGCAACGTTTTTAGTAAAACCCCAAATATAATCATGTTCACTATGTTTTTGTGAAATGTATAATCTAACTTGTCATATGCACTTTAAGTAAAAGTATTTAAGTGTTAAACTGTAAGATTGTATGTGACTGGACAATGATTGGGCCTGTGCAGCTTTTTGTGGATTATTTTTTCCTCTTGTGTGTGCGCGTGTGTGTGTGGCTATGTGTTTGGTGTGTGCCAGTGCGAAGGCCGGCACGCGCGTATTAAGAAACGATTAGTAGAGATTAAAGGCCTGCTCACGACTCCAGGCAACACCCCCCCTTCTCCCCCCCTTCCCGCTGTGTCCGCCCCCCTGTGGAGGCGGGACATGTCCACCACTGCCCCAACACGATCAATACACTCTGCCCCTCGAGTCGTGCCCTCTCTGAACCTTAAAAAGACCATCCAATCTGCATCAAAGACAACGCAGCAGGAACATTTTTTCCCTGTTCTGTAAAGCACTTGGAATTATGGCATGTACGAATTGTGCACTACAAATAAACCTGCCTTGTAATGCCCCACTATGAAGCATTCACCAGAAAGGTTACGATGGTGCATTTACGACAATTCAGTACCATTCAAGGCAAGGCAAGGCCAATTTATTTCTAGAACACAATTCGTACACAAGGCAAATCAAAGTGCTTCACACAACAGGAAAAAAGTGCATTAAAATCACAAAGACGTGGCAGAAATCACAAAACCTTAATTTAAAGACATTTAAAGGTGCCATTTTCATGCTGTACGTCAAATAGTTTAAGACATAAAAGAAAAGAGTGCAAAGAAAAGCATTTCAGTCATATGCACAGCCAAACAAAACAGTTTTTATCTTAGATTTGAACATTGCCAGAGTAGCGGCCTGTCTCACATCCTCAGGAAGACTGTTCCAGATTTTAGCTGCATAAAACTGAAAACGCAGCATTCCCCATGTTTAGTCCTGACTCTGGGCACCAGCGGGAGGCCTGGTCCCTGAGGTCTCTCAGAGTCCGAGATGGTTCATATGGCACTAACATGTCCGAGATGTACTTTGGTGCTAGGCCATGGAGAGACTTGTATACAAGCAGAGCTGCTTTGAAGTCTATTCTCTGAGCCACAGGGAGCCAGTGCAGAGACCTGAGCGTGACAGGACTAATGTGATCGGACTTCCTCCGGTTCTAGTCAGGGACCCGAGCAGCAGGCGTTCTGGATGTACTGCAGCTGTTTTTACAGCTCGTTTGGAGAGGCCAGTGAGCAGGCCGTTACAGTAGTCTAATCTACTAGAGACAAACGCATGGATAAGTCTCTCCAGGTCTGGTTTAGACTATCTTTTGATTTTGTTTTTTCGTTGCTGCTTGTTAATTGAACGTGGCTTAAAATTCAAGTCTGAGTCCATTATTACCCCCAGATTTCTAACTTGATTTGTAGGTTTTAGAGCGAGACTCTGGAGGTGACTGTTAACACTTTTTCTCTTGTTTCTGTGGGCCAAAGACGATGATTTCAGTCTTGTCTGAGTTCAGCTGGAGAAAGTTGTTTTGCATCCACACACTGATCTGTTGGATGCAGTGACAGAGTGAATCCACTGGTCCATATTCACCTGCCGTCAGTGAAACATAGATCTGAGTGTCATCTGCATAATTGTGATATAGGACACATTCTCGCTGCGTATCAACTGACCTAACGGGCAGCATGTAGAGGTTGAACAGAAGGGGTCCCAGGTATTGACCCTTGGGGCACCTCCACAGGTCAGGGGCATCTGGTCTGAGACACAGTTACCAATTTCAATAGAGTACTTCCTGTCTTCCAGAAAGGACTTTAACCAGTTTAGGGCAGTGCCAGTGATGCCCACCCAGTCCTCTAGTCTCTGTAGGAGGGATCCCATGATCGACAGTGTCAAAAGCAGCACTCAGATCTAACAGAATTAAGACTGTGGCTTTGCCCGCGTCAGTGTTCAGGTGGATGTCATTTGTCACCTTGACAAGAGCAGTCTCAGTGCTGTGATGAGGTCTAAAACCTGACTGGAAAACATCAAATGAGTTGTTTATTAAGAGGAAATCAGTGAGCTGTTGGTAACAACCTTTTCAAGGACTTTGCCCCAAAATGGCAGATTAGAGATTGGGCCGGTAATTACTCAGTACTGCGGCATCAAGACTGCTCTTCTTTAGGAGAGGCTTTATGACCGCAGTTTTCAAAGACATTGGGAATGTTCCAGATTGAAGCGACATGTTAACTATTGTGAGTGAGTGGTGCTAACAAACTGTTCAGCACAGACTTTAGAAATCTGGTGGGTACATCGAGGCAGCATGTAGATGAACTCAGACTGGTGATGATCTCCTGGACAGTTTTGTCAGTTACAGGTGCAAAGTGAGTCAGCTCTAAGTGTGTAGGTGGTTTTAGGGTTTTTTTTTGCATTGTCTATTTGAAAGCATAATTGCATTTCAAAATAATACAAACTCATTGTGCAATTAAATGTGGAAACAATGAGTTCTAACGGCAGCTGAGCTGGAGGGGTTCTAAACGCGCTTAGAATGAGGGTTTGTTAATTCTGTTTACTTCGTGGCAAACAGGGAACACGCGAGTTGCGTTACTTACAGCTTCCATATTATTTCAGGTAAAAATATCCTTCATCCTAGTTCTACATATAAAATTTTAGGTTTGTACATGTACAACTTCTCTCTTTTTTTAATCTTTCATCATTTTCTCCATGGCGCTTCTGCTTTATTTTCTAACATATTTTAGCGCTTCTTCATAGGGGCAATGGTGTCGAGAAATTCAAACACTAGATGGCAACAGAGTTTCAACAAATTCATTTACATTAAGAAACAAGAGACATTTTCAAAGTTTATCATTTCCATAAACAGTTTTCCTGTGCTGTTATTTATGTGTCTCATCCGAACAACTGCAGGATCCTAGCCTGGTGTTGTGGGAGAAACAACAGGGTAAAAGACAGACGAGAAGAACAGAAATGATCAGACAGGAGCAAACAATCGACACTTATTGACGTTTGAAATATTAACATCCCTTTGTCAATTAGAAAGAGCTAGAGTAGGGGTGCCCACACTTTTTTCAAGCGCTGCGAGCTACTTTTAGATTCGGCAAAGGCTTCGAAGATCTACCTGTAGATTTATATTACTTTTTTTTTTTATTACAAGCTATGGAAACATGTATAGACGTGCAATATAAAAAGCAGGGTAAGAGAAATCTGTTAATTAACTTGACTAGACCCATCCCTTCATACCAGATGACTCATTTTTGAAAATAAAAATAATAACTAGACTAAATAGTTAGAGAGGTTGAGGCTTATAATCACGTCTCACTTGAAGCTCTTTTTTTTAACTATATATTAAGTTATATAATAGTACAAGAGAGTTCCATGGGTAAACGCTGGGTAGGCTTGGCTTGATTGACGAGAAAGTCAGCTTTCCTTTGGGTAAAACGTCAATCAATAACAAACAGCTCTGTGAAGGACGAGAAATAGCGTGAACAGGTAGTTGTCTCCTCCTTCCAGCTCCTCGGTCTGACTCCCTCCTCCTTGCTCCTACCGGTCCTGACTCCCTCTCCTCACTCTCCCTCGCTTTCATGTGAGCATTCTAAACTGTTTTTCTGTGGTCCGCTCAGCGCGACCTCGACAATACTTCATGTATTGTCGTCATATGAGCGGTCCCGTGGTGTGGCTCCTAATTCCGAAAATACAGTGAGAAAGCAGAACAAAATCACAACTCTAGTCTCCTCGTTCGCTTTTGGGTTGACCTCCATGTGCGCACCATCGTGATACACTCCGCTTAGCTCAACACGTATGTAAATACGGTCACTAAGCGCGCAGCCAAAAAAACTTTGCTTTGGTATCAACTGCCTCACAAAGAGATCGACTGCCACTTTGCGTCCGAGATCGACTGGTTGATCGCAGATCAACGCAATGGGATCCAGAGTGTGCCCTCTGCTGTGGGTGGGGACTCCACGTGCTAAGTAACGACCGAAAGTTTTTTCAAGGAAAGCAATGAAGCTCTTTAGCGTTTCTGTCACAAACATTATCAAACATGAACATTGAAAGCACCTGTTATTGACCAAACCATCAAAGTCTGTGCATACAACTGAATAGCCATCTCAGTTAAAATCATCAAAAAAACTTTTGGCAGTGCTGGGGAGGCTTGTATAAAAACAATGTAAGAGAATGGATGGAGACGGTTGGTAAAGCTCAATTTGAAAGGCTACGTACTCTCAAATGTTAAACACCCCAAAGGTACCAACACGGTGGGTAACTATTTAATCTCTAACAAAAACACACACACCTCTCCCTTTTTGTTTTTCTCAATGTTGGTCAGATTCAAACTTAAAGTTTGGATGTTGGCAGATTCTATTAGAACTAAATTTTCCTAATGTTTTTGTCAAGCCAATGTTTTCAATTGAAAAACATAAAATCAAGATTATAACAAGAAATAAAATGATTATTTTAAGAATAATTTGTTACATAAGGATCTGACATTTTAGCAACACAGCAAGTTTTCAGACTAGTTTCAGTGAGACTGGGCGTTATCTTTTTACAGGCAGCCTGACTCGCATTTTTGTTTTCCCATCTGTGTGATGTGACTTACAGAAATAGCACTAGGGGAGGGCTGTTTTTTACACAGGGCCCCGGGTTTGGTTTGATTTTTATTATGACTATAAGTCCCGGCAACGCTGAGACCTGAGTGCATCTAGCTTGGGAGATACCAGGTGAAAGGGGAGGGGGGATAGGTGGGGGGCTTTTTGGTGTAAGCGGGCCGCCGGTGAGGTTTGCAGGTGAAAGGCGGGGGGGGGTTTTAGGTGGGGCGGTTTTTGTCTGTAGCAGCAGTCAGGGGAGAGTTCATCACGTTGTTGGTTTGGGTTTATTTTCTTTTATACACTGAGGTACTGCTTGTGAAAGGCAGAAGTAAACTGCTGATCTAATCCAATAGGGAACTTTAACTGTGACCAGTAAGAAAAGCAAGGAACTACCATCAAGGATTTGGGGAATCTAAGGTCAACCAAAGTCAACAGACAATTGACTTTGGTGCACAGCTGCATGTGTTCCCTATCCTTTAGGGCGGAGCTGCATGTATTAGGTCCCTTATTCTTAATAAAAGAAGGTGGATGGGGATGCTTCTTAGGAAGCAGAGGCAGATGGAACTGGAGATCCTCTGCCCTCCGTCCTCCGGAGAAAACTATTTTGATTCCCTTGTCTTTCTTCTCTGTTTGTTTAATATGTGGGTTTGTGTAGATTTTGCCCATCAATCGTTGATATCAGAACTCTTTGATCTTAATCATTGGTCAGCGTTCTAGGAGTTGGAGCCATCTTAATGCCTGATTTGATCCAGTAATATTCCAAGAAGAGGAGAGTGAGGAATCTTTTGGTAGTGGGACTAAATGTTGCAGGGGGGATCCAGGGCTGCTCTGGGGGCAGGGGCGATGGCATGGATGCTGTGCTCCTGTCACAGGAGGTGGGGGCGGTGGAGGTGATCGTGGAGTAGTTGAAGTTGAATTCTTTGCTGGTGGTGGTGGAGCGGCTACTAATGAATCCTTTAGTGGAGGTTGTGGTTGTGGTGCTGCTGATGTTGAAACATTGGCTCGGTCTCTGGCTGATGGAGCAGGAATTCTTCTCTCATTCCTCTCTTCTCTATCGGCTCTGTCCAAGCCCAGTCCAATGCCTACGAGCGTGGAGCAGGTTCTCTATCAGCACCCTCACTCCACCTCTGCATAGGTGTGGGCCATTTCTCTTAAACGGGTCTTCTCGTTTCCAGAATAGATAGAAGTTTTCAATGTAGTGCAATCCTCTTGTAGCACACTCTTTTAGACAGCCATGTGTTCATCTGAAGCAGCCGGCTAAACTTGTTTATCTTCCTGTTGATGTTTGGAAAAGGTCCACTCATGAATGTTTTGATTTCCATTTTATCAAGCACGTCGAATAACTCCAAGAAGTCTCTTTTCAAAACTTCAGTCTGTTCACACCGTATATCATCCACTGCGCCCACGTGCACAATCAGCTGTTTAACTCTTTTATGTGTGGCCAAAACATTAGAAATGCGTGACGTAATCTCAGTGATTGTGGAGCTGGGAAAATAATGTGTTATCATTTTTTCATGGATCATGTGACTTATCGCGCCATCCCCAATCAAACTACAGCAACTATCATTTTTACAGCAGCTACTACACTAGCTTGTTGCCATAATTCTGCATTGGAAAATAAAACAATGCAAAATATGTATGTTGGTTTCATATGTTCATGGTGTGTCTGATTCAGTCTTAATCTGGAGACACAGATTAAGGTCCGCCGGCCTCCACCGTCCACAGAGCAACAGAAGGGACTGGTGTAAATCCTGTCTTTAACCGGAGGAGGTTCAGAGCTTATGATGTAACCAGGGAGGAGGGGGGAGTGAGAGGCGGGGGAAAAGATGAGGGGGAGGAAAGGAGAAAAGAGGAAGGGTTGTAAGGATGGAAAAGAGAAAATAGGGGAAGGAGAAAGTAGATGGAGGAGCGGGAGGAGAAAGGAAGAGGAAAGGAGGAAAGCAGGAAGGGGGAGGAAGAGGAAAGAGAGAGGAGATGAGGGATGAAAGGAGAGGAAATAAAAAAGGAGAGAGAGGAGATGGAGGAAGAAAAGAAAGGGTCTGGGAAAGAGGGAGAAGAGGTGAAGGAGGATTGATGGTGGTGGAGGAAAGGAGAGGGAGAAGAAAGGAGGATGAGAGGAGGAAAGGAAGAAAAATGATAAATGGTCACGTTCATGTTGCGTTTTCAAGGCCCTCAAAGCGCTTTAAATCTCTCCTCTGGACCCAGGGCCGGTGACCTGTGGCTGATGCTGCTTCCTAAACTGGTTCATCTGTACTCAGCCTCATGTCTTTGAGCTAGCTTGTGCGTGTGTGTGTGTGTGTGTGTATGAATGTGACTGTCTGTGGGTGGATTTTGTGGTTGTGGGGGTGGCAGGGTGGGAATGTTTTTAATGCACTGTGAAGCACTTTATGTATGAAAAGCGCTCTATAAATAAAGTTTGTTTGATTGATTGATCAAGGAACCACTCACTCATTTACACACACATACACACACACACACACACACACATTTGCTGACACTGGGACGAGGCGGGTGAAGTGTCTTGCCGAAGGGCACACCGACAGTATTCACCTGATGGAGCTGCTATCGAGCCCCCAAGCCTGTGGTGAGCCCAACCTGTGGGCCAGTGGATCTGACCGCTCAACCAACGATGTTTACGTCGGATCAGAGGACGAGCAGCCGACTGAGCTCCTGCCCGAGAAACAGAAAGGGGAGAAGGAGAGGGAGGGAAAAAAGAAGGGCGAAAAGCAGTCTAAATGAAACTAGCGGTGTCCACATTCAAGAAGAGCAGTGGTTCCTAACATTCTTCTCTTAGTGAGCTCCATTGCACCAGTGATATGACCTCAAACAACATTCACATGAAAACATGTAATTGAGTAATTGAAGCAAATTTTTAAGACGTCTGTGTAATCCCTCAGTCGTCTAATCCCAACCCTAGTTACTTACATTTTAATTTGGTTTATTTGATAGCTCATGTCACACACTACTCAAGGTTTTACCGGGGGCTAATTTTCAATGTCCGTCCCTAGTTGTCAAACAACACAATGCAATACAAAAGAGACAAAGCATAAATTTAAAAAACCAGATCAACGGTTGTTACACCTGACCTCCAATTAAAGTCTTTCTCGTTTGAAAAGGACCTAGTTGGTTTCTCCCTTCAGTTCTACAGGTAAAGAGTTCCATTGTTTGGGGCCCTGTGCAGTGAAAGCCGATTTGTCCAAAAGTAGTTTTACGTCTTGGGACTCTACAGTTTCAGGTCTGAGCTCTTCTGGTGACGGACCCCTCAGCTCCGAGAGGAACTATCAAGCAAGCATTTGTACACAAGTTTCAAACTTGATGCAATTTTTATAATTATTTATTCAAACTAACACAAAGGTGTGACCTAATTGGTTTCTTAACCAGATTGTTTTATGGCTCTTTTATAAGTATTATAATTACTCATTTGATTGTAGAAAAAGATTCAGTTGTTTCATCTGGTCTCTGTTTTAGAAAAAAACTAAACGTTTCGACTCTCATCCAAGAGTCATTCTCAATCAGTGAAACAAGTCTGTTTATATCCTACTCTGTGAAAGCCCTGCCCACAAAGAACAGAGTAGGATATAAACAGGAGTTCTCAGACTTGTTTCTCTGATTGAGAATGACTCTTGGATGAGAGTCGAAACGTTTTGTTTTTTCTAAAACAGAGTCCAGATGACTACAACTGAATCTTTTTCTACAACGGAACACTCCTGAATGAGGGATTACACCGACATTAGTCATTTGAGCAACTATGGATCCTAAAAATGAATCACATAAACGGGACAAAACTGGACCTTTCCTGAACAGATTTAAAATGATCTTTAGTAAAATTAGTATAAGACCATATGGTAACAAAAACAGTATTGTTATTTTGTATTAAAAATTAGAAACTACTGTCTAAGAAAATCATTGCGGTGTTGAAATCTGTATTTATATATAAAGTATTGTATTGTCGAGTTTGAAATGTTAATATTGACAAGACTAAGAAGCTTGAAAATTGTATACATCCCTGTTGAGTGCTACTAGTCATGCGTGATTAATTAAATGATAAAGCACACAAAACACATGATTTGTGAACAGCGGCCAGTTTATTGGTCAATTTAAAGAACACACAATGATGAAGTGAATATAGCTGCACTACGAGAAGCCGACTTAACCCACGAGTCAAAAGATTCAATCACTGTTTGTACCTGTTTAAAGCAAGTGGCATACAACAATTTATGTTAAAAAAGAACAGAAGAACATTATCAGGGGCGCTCCTTGCCATGCACTTAGTCAATTCCGGTAGAAAATAGTTGCTGAAAGATCATTTTTGAAAGAATCAGTGTTAAAAACATGGAGGTCCTGAGATTTCACAAATGGGCCATAGTAAAACGGTACAGGAAACGTTACGATGCAAAAATAGTTTAGTTGCTGTACATTGAAGGGATCAAAGATGCATTATATAGCTTTTCTGGTTAAAGATCAACCGCCTGCTTGTCTCTGAGATGTTATTGCTTTACCTGGAATGTTCCACAGTATGGCATTAAAATGATCTCTCAGGATACAAACTGCTGCAGATTAGCTACACCAAAGGAAACATTATTTTGTGTGTAGCAGATTTCTGTGCAATTTGTTTCCTAATCTTTTTACCAGTATCTAAACTAGAAGTGCAATGCTCTGCTTGTTTTGAACACTTTATTCTAAACAGGAAATGCTACGTGCGCTAGCTTTGTTAGCTCACAACTTTTCGCTCGGTCTCTTTCTGCGAGCGAAGGATCGTAGGTTTTAAAACATCACACAGCTCTCCTGTCTGCGAGCTGCAGTTTTTGTTTCACGTTTATAATACATAATGATGAATAAATGCCATAGTGTGCAAAGGAACAATAGCTCCATGTAGACAAGCAGGCGGTGGAGCCCCTGCTCGAAAAGTATAGTGCCCCTTTAAGGAGTGGTTTTAAATACGTCAAGCAGGAAAACTAATTGTGGTAGTTGAGTAGTATAATAATAATAATAATAATAATAATAATAATAATAATAATAATAATAATAAAAAAAACAACACACACAAAAACAAAAACAAAGACTACTTCACACTATGTGGCGGTGGCTTTCCTCCTGGGATTTTTGGTTTGCTTTGCAGCCAAGTAAAAGGAAGGAAATAAATACTTAACGCTCAACTTCACAGAAAGTCAAACAAACAAACAAACAAACAAACTTACAAAAAACAAATAATAGAAGCCAAAAAAAAAAAAAAAGTCTATACATAATAAACAATGCACGGATTGCTCGTCTGGTTATGTACACTTTAAAATATATCCAACACTATATGACATTGTACACAGCGTTTTGGAAAACAGTGGGTGGGACCAGAGATAGTGTTCTGTAAAAGGATTAGAAGACTAGAGTGGACTTTTCCATGATCCGGCCCAGCAGCCATATTTGAACTGTACTCAAGGAGACATGTAAACAAAGCTGCACTTTCTTTTGCAGTGTTGTATTGTATTTATGTATTTAGTCAACTACTGTATTTGGGCTTTATCCAATGAGTTGTATGAATAGTCAAATGTCCTCAAAATGGCGTCCATCACAATAGCACTTCAGTAGGCAGGTCACATATTTGCAAATTTAAGTGTCACAGTTGGATAGCACTTTTTCCCAAACCGATACGACTACTTTCTTTTCAGTACTTGTCGATACCAGACATTAGGTTTCAGAATGATAAAAAAAACTATTTAAACCAAAATATTCTATCCTTTAAATAGTGAAAAGTCTTCTAACGCTGAGACCGATAGATATGATTTGTGGGGCTGTTTTGGCGCATACTTCAAATATAATTGTTAGAAGTACTTTGAGAATTTCAGCAATTTTTTAAACTTTTACCGAGGAATGGGCCTTTATACATTTTTGGAGCCAATATATAATGATATTTGGCTTGCTGCCGATACCAATATGTGTGGGCCATAATAGATTTTTATGGCCCACAAATCTAGTTTAAGTTGAAGTAAAAAAAAAAAAAAACAATAATAGAATGTATTGAGCTGAGATATCAAATATTTTTTTTGCATGATTGTGTAAACATACAGCAGTTTTTTTTTTTTTTTAACCCAATTACTCTTCAATTAGACCCTGCACTAATCAGTGCCTTATAAGTCACAACACATGCAGGAGAAAACAATCGCCAGCCCCACTTAGCGACGTTAGCTGCTACATTGCAAACACAAGCTCTGAATGAATAACTAAATTGCCTGATTAGATGAGTCGGTTCTTGGTATCGGCACCCGGTATCGGTGTCAATGCATCCCTCGTCTTTTGTCCTTGTTTATGGTTAATATCCCTAGAATTACTGGACCTACCCATGGAAACTTATTTTTAGACTGCAGAAAAGAACAAATTAGCATGGGAAATTAGTAGCGTTATTAAAAAATACAGATTGTTTATAAGACTTTAGGCCAGAAGACAAATACAGTGATTAAAGCACATTCATCCAAAAATCTAAACTGTGTATCACCTTTAGAGTAATAATACAGCGCCCGAACCCTCCATTTGAGACTTGAACATGGACCAAACCTATTGTAACTGGCAGCAGGCGTAACAGTACGTCCACTCTAGTGTTCTATGCCCCCCCTGCCTCTCTGGGTCTGTCACTGCTCCAGGGTAACGACCTCCACCGCCTGCCCATCCAGCGTCACAGTGTTTTCAATGCGAGTCGCCACCGGAGCCATGGCCACCTGCACCGGCCGATTCCCCTGGGCCAAACTGGTCACAACCGTCTGGTACATGCTGACGGGGATCTGCACCAAACCTGGGAAAGGACAGGAGAACGTACTGTGTGAATACATCTTTCCATCGATTACAATGTGTTAGGACTGGCCAAAGTGGAATCTTTTACTGCTTAAAAATAATGCAATTGTACAGGCATGGTGGGTGTCTTGCTCATGGACACGACAGTAACGTGCAACAGCGTTGGCTAGAGCTGAACCATTTGGCAAAACTGTCTAATTGTGATTGTTCTGACAAACATTGCGGTTTTGATAATTGGATTCTGTTTCAAACGTCACATTTTAAAAGACTGAACGGCTGTCAAACTAGATTTGTGCAAATATGTTCTGAAATATATAATAAGTGGGGTTAGTAGTTTTTATGCAGAATAAGACTGGATGTTTTGTCGTTTGTGGAGAAAATGATGGAACTTCAAAACTGCAGCCTTTGCCATTTGCGAGCTGTGGCCATTACAATTGCGATTTTGATTCGATTGTGACGCTGAAAACAAGTACAAAAGATATATAAACAAAATCACCAGCATATTAAGAATTTGTAGGAGAGATTATTATGGTACCAAATTGGAAAAAAAAGGATAATGGGCACTATTAAATACCAATATCAGGAATGGGAGTGAAACTACAACCAACCCCAAGTTTTTCACCCATAACAACAGCACAATGACAAATGTCAAAGAAATCCCCAATGAATTCAAACATTTCTTTGTGAACATACACACTCACTGGCAGAGGAAATGAAACTGGAGAGTGAGGGAGAGATAAACAAGAGTTCAATGTTCCTCAGATCAGTAAACGAAAAGGAGAAAAATCTCAGAATATACATTTGTAACTCTTGGACGGCTTTATTGATAAGCATGCCTTATTATCGGACGGTCAGTACGGGTTCAGGAAGATCCACATCCTTCGCATTGCTTAATCTAGTAGAGGAAATCACAGGGCGTTTGGACAGAAAAAAAAAGTGCTGAGTAGGTATATGTTTGGATTTTAGCAATGCTTTTGAAGCCACAGAATACTTATAAAAAAAATTTAAAGATAAGGAGTTAGAGAGTGTCATCATGGCTAAAATGCGATAATAAATCAGCGCACCGTTTGTAAAAATAAATGAGGCAACTTCTGAGTCAATTGAAATACATTGTGGGGCACCACAAGGCTCCATATTGGGACCAACGTTGTTTTTGATGTATATTAATGACTTATGTAGTGTTTTAACCTGCAGTGTGGAGGTGTGGGGTTACAACTAACAAAACTAGTATCCAAAACACAACTATTTGGCAGAAAAGGGTTATCAGAATAGAAAAGAATTTCAGAGAACATACAAATGTTTTATTCCTACAGATGAGAGTACTAACGTGTGGATTTGATACATTTTAAAACAGCCCAATTACTGTATAAAGCCAGAAATAAATGACTTCCTTATCATCTTGATAATGTGTTGAGAGGGAAAATACAACCTCCGAAAAAAAACGTAATTTCAAAATGCAGTGTGTAAGAACCACAAGGAAGAGCTTTACCGTGAAGTTTACTGTTAAGTTATGAAATAGCTGGCTCGAGTAAGAGAAAGAAGAAGAGTAACATTTCCCATTAAGTGTTCAAGAAAAAGAAAAAACATGTTTGTTGTGGAGTAAAGCTGTTTGGACTTTAGGAACGAGCCTGTGTTTACCAAACTCAGGAGAATTGTAAATGTGGGGTATGGCTGGATAAGCCTGTGCGCCGTTTAGAGCATGTGGCGCGTTTGTTTGATGCGACATGTACTGTATGTCCGGACATGTACTGTATGTCGGACATGTACTGTATGTCCGGACATGTACTGTATGTCCGGACATGTACTGTATGTCCGGACATGTACTGTATGTCCGGACATGTACTGTATGTCTGGACATGTACTGTATGTCTGGACATGTACTGTAGTATGTCTGGACATGTACTGTATGTCTGGATGATTTTGAATATTAATTGACCAAAGGCAACAATGGTACGCCCTTGTGTGGATGGGAAGTTCTCCAGTTCTCCTTAGCATCTTCTCTTGTAAACATGATATGTGGGTCCACTGCATTGATGTGCTCTGAGAAGGCTTCCAGCTCTCGTTTCTTGATTGTCACAAATGTGACCCACCACTACCCTTAAAGGACACATTAAATACTGGCCTTTAAATATGCTCTTGAGTACTTTTACCTGTATTCGGATTCACAATTATGTGTACATCACTTTGTTTTTATTTACTTCTTTATTTTTTGTTGGTTTTTTTGCTGTTCGTGTCAAATGAATCATTCAGAAAGTTTTATTTCAGAAAGCAGGTCACATATTGAGGAGCGGAAATGTGTTAAGTAAACGAGAAGGAAAGAACATTTAGGATTTTATTGATGTTTTGGTCGTGATGTTAATAGTTGTGAATAATTGTTAAATACCTATGTTTATCCGCAGCATTGTGGCTTTTTATATTAGTGTGTAACGATTATTGTGAGGTGTTAGCAATCGTGCAACGCCTCAAACCAATGCACCAACGGCGTGCACTCGGAAAAAGAACACAATACTTCCCATCAGTCAGATGTTCCCACATCAGGAATTGGTGTTTGCGCTCCATCTACTGGCAGCAGAGGAAATTACCATGGGGACATAAACAAAAGCTAGCTTGGCACGAGATGCTAATACTGCCGCTGATGTCACAAATGTGGGAAAAGTGTCTTCATTACTCCTGCTACGATTTTAAACGTTGCATCCAAATCTAGCCAAACCCAGGTAGTCTTGCCCCGTTGGGAAGCTCCATCGCTCTAACAATGGTGCGGCTTGTGTAGTGAGCAGGTCTAGCTTCCCCCATCCCCAGCTGTGTGAGTTGCCTGCAGGGATTAGCGCTGAGGTCACATGGGCCCTGCTCCACCCAACAAGCTGTCAGAGTCACAGGCAGTTCCAAGGGTCAGCGCAGGGGACGGGACCAGAGTGAGGCCGGCACGAAACTTGAGAGGAAATGTTTCTACTCTTTGTACAGCATTTGGAAAGTGGTATAAAAAAAATAAATAAAAAAAATAAAAAAAAAATAATAAAGTTTATAGACATAGCATAGCGAAGCAAGTATTTCTAAACGAGATGTAGTTAAACTTGTTTTGTCCCAGTACAGATACGTTGTAAAAGACGTTCTTAGGGTCAGGAAAACCAGGAAGTGCGCTGTTAGCATGCTAGCTGTTGTTAGCGTTATGACAAAACTAGTTTTGGCTTCTCAAAGTTGCTTTCATACTCATTATGAGGAATAATTTGGATGGTCGGAATACATGAGAAAGTGAGGAATACGTTTGGACTGCTTCCAACAAATCAGGTAGAGTGCATTTAACTGGCTTAGTTTTTTTCTGAAATTAAATAGTTTTGTCACAATGCTACGAGTCTGATACAAAGGAAAACACGCAATAGCTGATATCAATTTTGATACGGCAATGAAAATAAAAAATACTTTGTTGGTGGTTTTGAATTGTCTTGCTCTATCATAATTAAACAAATCAGGTAGGACCAATTTTGTCCTGTTTTTCTTGTTTTAAAATGAGGTTTCTATTTACAATACCAGTTTCAGAATTTATTAGAATCGGTGTAACCATTTTTGACAACACTAAAATGAATTATTATTAAAAAGTGGCATTATTGTGAAATTGCTCAAATAATACATTTGGAGAGCTAATTTGCTTTGTTTCGAAAATGTGTCACTTTTTTTTCTTCCTTTTTGATACCATCTGCTGCACATATTAATAACATTTTAGTTGAGTGCATTTGCTCAAGAGGTGATGGAATAATATTTTTACTGCACTGAACTCGACTTTAAGCCTCTGCCATGTTTTTCAAATGGCACTTATTTGTTTCTTCGAATGAACTCATTTATTTTGATTGCACTTTACAATTATGAATCTCAAAGCACTAGGTCGACAATCATTCAAAGTAGCAACATCATTTATAGAAACCCCTTTCAAACTCCAAAATGTTGATTTACCTTTTATTGGTAAAGACAAGTCCCATTTTATCCCCAGGTTAACTGTAATCACGTTAGCCCTTATCACTGCGGAGGGAACACCGGCACTTTAAGGCGACAAGTGCTTTTCACATATGAGGGTAGGGCCTGGTGCATTGTGGGTAGTTCAGGGTGCTGAGGGCCCTACACAAACCAATCATTGTGTGGGCTTGGGCGCTTGAAAGAGCACTTCACTCCAAAGTGATTAGCTAAGGTCAACAGTGAGACGGACCGACTGTGGACGCTCTACGGGCCGTTTAAGTGACTCTGATTCAGGGGCACAGGGGTCTCAACTGGAGCTCAGGCCCAAATGATCAAATATTATATTCTAGGCCAGACCTGGGCATTTGTGGCCCCTGGGGCCTCCCAAAAGATGTTTGTTTCTATGTTTTAACTGTCTTAGCTATGCAACATATGTCTGCACTTGTGTCCTCAATAAAGATTACATTAAATGAATGAAATCATAGATTCAATAGTCTTTATTTTACAGAAAAGTGCTTATAAGTATAAGAATTTGTTACACCAATTATCGCGGTCCGGCCCTCAGCCACTTGCCTGGATTCAAATATGGACATCGGAGGAAAAATAATTGCCCACCTGTATTATATTATTATATTTATACTAGACAAGGCTACACTATAAGCACATTATTTTACATTATATAACATTATATTATATTTAATTCAAGACTGAGGCCTAAATATAAATGGTTCTAAAAGGGAGGGTCAAATTATAGTTTTTTAGTTTTCATTTTATCAAAGGGCCACTAATAATTGCGTGTATATATATTCAGTCAAAGTATTTAGAATACGTTTTTGTTTTTTTCTTATTTAGCTAACCCATTTTTTTTAATTCATGACTAATTATTATTATTATTATTATTATTATTATTATTATTTTATTTACTTTGCTACTATATTGTTGTTTAATGTTGCACCTTTTCGCAGAAGAAAAATCCCAGTTTGTGAATGTTGGTGTAATCCCTCATTCGTCCAAGAGTGTTCCATACTAGAAAAAGATTCAGTTGTAGTCATCTGGACTCTGTTTTAGAAAAAACTAAAAGTTTCGACTCTCATCCAGGAGTCATTCTCAATCTGTGAATCAAGTCTGAGAACTCAGGTTTTATATCCTACTCCCTTACACAGGGAGTTATTGGTTTCACTAGAAACTAACAGCCCTGAGATGGGCCATTAACATCCTATTGAACAATGACTTTGACTCCCTCCTCACTGTGTACCTGATTAGCATCAGAATGCCCCGGGCGTCTCCAGGGTTACAGCAAACTATTATAAACAACCGGGAGGTTGAATCTTAACCGTCCATTACGGTTTAAGGAAGGATCCCCTTTCAAACCATCTTTTCTCCTGCTCAGAATCTCCACCTCACTGTCTTCAATAGAGTGGTTTGTGGCTTTGAGATGAAGATGCACGGCGCTCTGGGGTCCTGAACTCTCATGTCTTCTGTGTTGATACAGCCTCTTGTGCAGTTGCCGTTTAGTCTCCCCTATGTACCTCTCTTTACAACTTTCTTCACTGCAGTGGATAGAATACACTACATTGCTCTGTTTTTGTGTCGGCATCTTGTCCTTAGGGTGAATCAGTTTTTTGTCTTTTTGCCTGGTTTGAAATAAACAGGGACTTTGTGTTGTCTAAAAATTCTTTGCAGTTTTTCCGACAGTCCCAAGACATAAGGGATAGAGACCCCCTTTCTTCTTGGTTCTGTTTCCTTTTGCCCCTTTTGTCCTGCTTTTTGGTTCTCTTCACTTTGTTCAGCGCCCAAGTCGGGTATCCACAGGCTGAGAGAGCATTCCGGACGTGTTTTTCCTCTTTCCTCTTGCCCTCTGAGCTGGTGGGCACCTCTTGTGCTCTGTGTTGTAGTGTTCTGATCACCCCCAGCTTGTGCTGTAGTGGGTGGTTAGAGCCAAAGAGCAGGTACTGATCTGTGTGTGTAGGTTTCATATATACTTCTATCTGGAGCTTCCCGTCTTCTCCTCTGATAGTGGAACAATCAAGAAAGGCCAAGCGGTTCTCCTTAGCATCTTCTCTTGTAAACCTGATATGCGGGTCCACTGCATTGATGGGCTCTGAGAAGGCTTCCAGCTCTTGTTTCTTGATTGTCACAAAAGTGTCATCCACGTAACGGTACCAAAGACTTGGAGCAATGCCTGAAAAGGAGGTCAGTGCCTTCTTCTCAAAATGCTCCATGTGCAAGTTGGCCACTATGGGAGAGACGGGCGAGCCCATGGCACAGCCCTGAATCTGTCTGTAAAAATGTCCCCGGAATTGAAAGTATGTGGTGTAAAGACAGATGTAGTTTGCCGATGTGTTCAGGTGTCAGTTTGGTCCTTTCCTGTAAGGTGGTGTCTTCCTGCAGCCTCGTCCTAGCCGCTGCTACTGCGGGATGCAAGTGAAAAGGGACACAACATCATATGAAACCATCAGGTCATCTGGGTCCAACTGGAGATGTTTCACTTTGTCCACAAAAGTGTGTGTTTTTTCCACATGATGTTCCAAGTTCCCCACCAATGGTGCCAAGATGGTTGTTAAATGCTTGGCCACATTGTATGTGATGGAATCGGTGCTGCACACAATGGGTCTGAGTGGAACTTTTTGGGAAGGCCATGAAATTCATGGAATAGCTTCTCCAGGATACAGTCTGTAATACAGAAGCCTGTCTATCACCTCTCCTTTTTTCAAGCTTTTGTAAACAGTCTATCACCTTCTTCTTGTAGCCACTGGTCGGGTCTCTTTTCAAACGTTCGTATGTGGTCGTGTCCTCGAGCAGGCTGTGGACTTTGGCTTCATAATCAGCTGTATTAAGAATCACAGAGCAGCGACCTTTGTCTGCTGGAAGAATGTTTATGCTGTGAGCTTTTTGTAGTGCTGAGAGTGCCTTCCTCTCCTCAGATGTGATATTTGAAGGAGGAGGTTTGCTGTGACGCGTAACCTCAGGTCTGCAGCCTCAGTTTCTGTCACTGTGTTGTTCCTGTGGCTGTGATGTAGTCTTCTGTAGGGATGTGCTTAGAAGTAATTGAAAAGTTGAGAGCCCTTTGGAGAGCAGGTCTTTCTCTGCCTGAGACAGGACGCGGTCTGATAGGTTCTTGATCCAATTGTTTTTGCTGGTCTTACTTAGGTCTGTCCCTATACTTCTGTCATGCTGGTCCTTACCTGGGTCCTTGCTTTGGTTTGTGAATCTTGTTCTTATTCACAGACCTTTTTCTGATTCTGATTCGGTAATATAAATTTCCACATCTGTGAGTTTGAGACCCCTGCAGTTCCAATTCTGAAATGTACAATTCAGCATCAGCAAGAATCTCCACTGTGAACTAGTCTTGTTTCTTCTAAAAGTTGATTTGAAATGTAAAAGTTTATAGAAAATGTACTCAAACGTAGCGAAGAATGTTTTACAAAAGTATGGTATTGCAATAGATTTGTATTACGATTCAATTGCTGGCATCTCTCCACAAAATCTTATCATGCAAATCCTTTGTTTTAAAATCTTACTTTAGTTTTAGGTGTCACATTCCTCACTCAAGGCTATAATTTTGTGATTTATTTCCATTTTTGGACAAAAAGCTTCATATTCACAGTTAAAGACAAAGTTGCACTCTGCTAAATGTCTGAGACGAACTCTTAATGGAGGAGGTAACACTGTTTTGAGGCCTCTTTGGGATCTGCTCATGTTTTAGCATAAATATTTTAAACCTACAAAGAAAACACTAGAGTGGAATTGACAACTTGATAAAAGGAGTATGTTGTATTGATTGTGTATTGATTTTGAGTCTGATCTTTAAGACACATTTACCATTCTAACCAGAGAGGTGAGAATGACCGTGTTCATCAATAAATTGATTTAGGACAGCTCACTATCCACTGCTAATCAAAGAAAAAGCAGATCTCAGACTGGATTTCACTATTGATTCAAGTCTAACTATATTATTTATTCAAAGTGCATTAAATGATTTTCATTGCGTACTCAAGTATTGAGTAACTACAAGACAAAAAGGAAACTACTAAATGCAAATGCCAGTAATATTAAGTGGCATGTTCCACCATATTTACTGTAACGGAATAGCGAAAAGAAAGTTTGGAATAAAAATATTTATTAATATTAATATAATATTAATTGCCAGTATTTCTGAAAGATGACGCAAAGTACATTTATTCAAATCTATGTTCACGTTCATTTAAAAGGTGCACTATTTCACTTTTTACCTGCTTACTGCATTTTCCGGAATGTTCCACAGTATGGCATTAGATGGCATCTCACATTTATTCAATTACAGGTTGTTTTAATTGCTTACAAAACTTGAAAAACATGCATTCTTACCGTGGAGCTGAGCGAGGTTGCCTCTCCACAGATCTGACCTGTAACCTGGCCTGATCACCTGCTTGTCTCCTTGGAGATAGATAACTTTAATGCCATATTGTGGAACAATTCAGGCAAAGAAATAACATCTCCACGGAAACAAAGTGGCAGACCCTTCACCAGAAAAGTCACACACTGCACCTTTAATAATTCCAAAAATAACTGATTGCTGTGTTTTATACAAAATAAAATCCCATGGCGATAAGAGAACAGAAAAGAAGCTATTTATGCCCACTCTAAAACCACAATACTGATCTAAAATAACACAAACAGGTCCATTGACTTCCTGTTCCAAACGCTAAGCCCCGCCTCTTCATAGTGACATTTCACACTAACAAGCAGTAGATTGACATTTACATGTTTTTATTTTTGAAAAGTGTCCATGTTACATTGTAGAAGAGTCTTTAGTTACCAAATAATCCCAAGAACAGGGATGTGGGCGGGGATAGGGGGCAGGTGAAAACAGGAATTTTCTAAACACGTGAGCCTGAGTTACAGAAGAGAATAACTCAAACATGCAGGAATCACTCAAATACAACTGAGTGAACTAATGATGAGGAAACACTGTTGCAACAAGGTTAAGGTCATTAAAGATGATTTTGCATATATGTCTCCTTTAATTCATCACAATATCGCAGTACTAGAGCCACAGTGTCGCACAGGTCTAGGTTAAAATAATACTAAACTAAAAGGGCAATGCAGCACCATCTGCCGCATCAGCATAGAGCAGATTAGAGGGGCTGGGCCTGAGTGGGACTGAGGCTGAGGAGGCTTATTCTACCACATCAAATATGTCTTATTAGCTCAAGAGGTGGCTATAGAGGTTCTTATGAATTGTTAGAATGATATACTTTGAGTAATAAAAATCAAAAAAATAACTGGTAACTCTATTTTAGGATACATTTATGACCCATAATTAACTGCTATTTTGGACACTTGTAAGTGCTTGATATTGGTGTAAATGTGTATTATTCATTTGATTATCGTCTTATTCTGTATAATCTTACTATGCTGAGAATTGGACCCTTTACTGTTTATTAGTATGACGTTAAAATGTTTGTATATGAATTATGATCCTAATAATGCTTTTGGTAATAATGGTGTTAAGGGCTAATACCACATAGGAGTTTATTAATAGAAAAGTGGAGTTTACTAATAAGAAAGTGCTAGTAACTTTCTAATCAAAAGCAGAATAAGTATATGCTGAGTAAGGGCCCAATAAATACTAATCAATTTACCTTAAATTTAAGAGTTAGTTTCAGTTAAAGAATTTTATTTTTCCAAGTGATGAAAATTCATGCTCTGCCTCCGACCCACCCCTCAGTCCCCCTGATCAGTGCAGCGCTAGGGACCCCTCTCCAGATCTTGAACTAGACTAGGTCAGGACCTGAGCTGAAGGATTTGAGCGAAAGTGTATGTTCTTGGGTCAAATTTAATAAATTGATAACATGGTACATTTAAAAAACACATTTTCAACTGCAAAGTTTTTTTTCCCGTCTTCATTTAAGCCCATTTAACACTGTATGACTATTAAATGCCCCTTCCCTTCTGAATGATGGTCTGAACTGTTTTGAAAGTTTATGGCCATTCTGTTTTTTTCTACAGTGTATAAAATCACAGTGTCTTTGTAAACATGTTGTACCTGTGGCATCCTGCACCCCGGCCAGTGCCCCGACTGCAGCCGCCGTTTCTGCCAGGACAATCTGCCCTCCGCCCTGTAACGTGGCCTCGGCTAGAGTGGCCACGGCGTGCGCGGCCGCCTCACTGCAAACACAACACAGGAAACATCATCCTTTACACGCTGCCCTTCAAGATGGACCAGCACAAATGTAGCAGTTAGCAAACGCTGTCCTAGCTCTCAGACCCATTCATCAGTGCGAGTAGAAGCAGAACGCTCAAGGACACAATGACAGTATATATTTATGTTTATGTTGTTTTACTGGGCTGTGGTGGACTTTTTTTTAGTGTGTCAATGTAAACTAGTAAGGTACTGACCATGTATCTGACACAAAGTGCATTGACAAGACCATAAGATCACATAATTACAAATATTTGTACACAAAAGTAAAATGTGTATTTTTGCACTTGAAATTTGAGGGTATAATTCCTTTATAGAGTGATGTGCCTTCATAACAATAATAATACATTATTATTATTATTATTATCATTAATAATTTAAAAAAAAAAAACAGCTTCAAAACACAAGTAAGGACTGCTTTTCTCAAATGTTACATAATTTTGGGTGTAACTCTTTTAATTTGAGATATTTTAGCATGTCACAGGTTATGTCTGTAGCACATTCATTAAAAAAAGCACATAAATGACCCAGTGATAACAGTGATAGTTAAAAGTATTAAAGTTAAAAGTAACTGTTCCATTGTAAAGCATATGTTTTTAACAATTAGAATTGTATTTACCTTAAATGAGTAGGATTTCACACAAATGAGACTATAATAATGATTTCTTTTGCCCTGTGTCTTAAACGCTGAGGCCCAGAGTTTGTCCTGGAGCAGAAATGACAGATGAGCTCCTTTTGGTTTTTGTGTAACTGTCTTTGAACATTTTTCATGTCACACCACAGGATACACTTTGGATTACGACATTAAACCTCTTATATCTGTTTTAGATTGAAAGTAGAAATAATCATGTAAGTTTAATAAATAATGTAAACACACTTATCTTTATTCCAATACATTTCTTAAGGGTTAAATCACAGGAAATTTGAGATTTTTTGGTTTGTTTTTATAAATAATATAATATAATATAAAACTTTATTCTAAAACTATGATTACTTTATTGAGGAAATGTTTCTGCATTGTTGAGTTGAATTTTGGAGGAAGAAAAAACATTAGAAAGTAATTTAAGAGACAAAAATAATAATAATAATAATAATAGTCATATGTCAAGTACACATTTATCTTTAAAAAGGCAAACTAAACTACAAGCCTTCTCCTTTCTGCTGTGGCCCATATACCGCTTATAAGCACAATAAAATAATAATTAGAGATTTATAAAACATTTTGGTTGCCTAAGACACACACATTTGAGTCAATATACCCAAAACTGGCTCATTTCCACACACATGTTCGTTAATGTGTACTGCCCCGCTTAAACGAATTAGTTGCCGACTGTTCTCGTCAGAATAGATGCTGCGTCGTCGGCACACACAGATACAAAGGCTTATTAGGAGCGTGGGGTAAAGAGGCAGAGTTGTAAGAGGCTTTCCTTGTCTGGACTTATGGAGAATCTGTTACATCTCCTAATGGCCAGGTGCTGCACTCTGAACAAAGCAGTTTGATTGAGCAGTGGACTTAGCTGCTGCGAGCCTATTACACGTCAGCCTCTTAATAATGTAACATGTGTCTGAAGATTTGCTCCAAGTCACACTGAAGTAAAGAAGACAAATATAAGAAAGTCTCAAAACAAAAATATAGGGCTCTGTAATGATTCATCTGAATAATAGTGACAAGTTGGCTGTTCTCTTGTTTCTTCGTTTTTTGTATGGGATTGACCTATTCAAAATCTAGTAACAGGAATGACCGTGACAGGAGCGACATTTTAAACCATTTTTTCAATAGCTAGTTCATGTTAGCCACAGAGCCACGTGCTGTAAATTGAAATCAAATTACATGTAAATAAGTGTGAAGAGTTTATGCATTAAAGACTGGTAAGAGGAATGATGTGACAGAAATGTATCTTATGTTTCAGGAGTTTGAGTAATGTTAATGATAATATTAAATCAAAATGATAATATTATTAAACAAAATGTGTTTTTGAGACTGGATCATTGTGAATCAAGGGTCTCACTGTGATGAGACTGGGGAATAACCGGCAGCTAATAGTCGAGAGCCTGACTTGAACTCCCGACGCTGTGGCCCGTCCCACGCGGCTGGCATATGTGCTATCCACTCCACCATGAGCGGCACGCAATTAGGAACTTCATGTGAATTCCTTATTGAAAGTGGTATTTTATTATTATAACATATGTCTTAAACATGTTCTAAACAATATGTTAAATTTGCTGTGAGAGAAATGTTATGACTGTTAAAGTCTCTGGCACACAAAAGACTTTGACCTATAAACAATAAAAATAATCATTTGCCCAGTTTACTAATCAAGGCTAGTGGAATACTATGCAGCCTTATTAATAAGGAGAGTTAAAGTAAAACTGTGGCACTGATGCATCATTTTAGTCAAAGTATTTTAAAAAGTACAAAGGTTTTATTTACCCTTATTTTACCAGATATATTGCTTGAGAAATCATTCTGATTGATCAAACATGACCTGCTTCTGTTTACAATAGCCTAGATATCAATCAGTGATTATTGAATGGAAATATAATCGGATTAGTTGCTACAGCCATGTCTGTTAGTGATGCTGGGTCAAGGAACAGAACAAACTGATTCAGTCTGCAAAGAGAGAGAAAAACCTCTCTGAATGAATGCTGGAGAGATGTAGAAGTTAGTTTGGTCTTGGCGTCAAAAAGTCTCTGAAACTTCAACATAAAATTACCAACATTACCACTAATTTCATCAGGGCTGCCAGTAGATCTCAATTTCAGTCTGTGAAGATTTAAGAGACAAAATGTTCCGGTTTCCGTGGAGCGGGAGGGCCGTTGCTTAGCAAACACAAACAGAGCAGAGGAGGAAGAGGGGGAGAGAAGTGAGAGGAGGGATAAGGGGGTGGAGAAGAGGGAGAAGTGGGAAAGGAGGCAGAGCAGAAAGAGAAGGGAGAGGCAAGAGGAGGGAGAGGAAAGAGAGAGGGGAGAGAGAGGCAGGACAGAAGGCAGAGAAGAGAGGAGGGAGAGGGGGAAAGTGGAGAGAGGAGTGAGAGTAGTAAGAGAAGGGAGAGGAGAAAGAGGAAGGCCAGAAGGGAGAGAGAAGGTAGAGGAAGGATAAGCGGAAGAAGAGGGAGAGTAGTAAGAAGAGGAAGAGGGGGGAGGGGGGCGAGAGAAGTGGAGAGGGGGAAAGAAGTAAGAGAAGGGAGAGGAGAGTGGGGAGAGAGAGGAATGAGAGAGGGGAGAAAGAGGCAGGAGAGAAGGGAGAGGAGAGAGGAGGGAGAATGGAGAGAGAGGAGTGAGAGTAGTAGGAGAAGGGAGAGGAGAGTGAGGAAGGAAGGGAGAGGAGGGAGTAGAGGGAGAAGCGGAGAGTAGTAAGAAGAGGGAGAGGGGGAGGGGAGGGAGAGGAGGGAAATGAGTGAGAAGTGGAGAGGGGGAAAGTAGTAAGAGAAGGGAGAGGAGAGTGGGGAGAGAGAGGAAGGAGAGAGGGGAGAGAGAGGCAGGAGAGAAGGGAGACGAGAGAGAGAGGAAAAAGAGGGGGGATAATAGGGAGCAGCGGTAGAAGAAAGCGAAATAGAGGGATAGGAAGGAAAGGAGGGAGAAGCGGTAGAAGAGAGAGAAAGGAAAGAGAGGAGGAAGAGGAGGAGGAGGAGGACGAGGAGGACCCAGGTGGATGCAGGTAACGAGCCCCAAAGCACCACACCTGACTGGAACATTTGACGATGATGACTGCATCTCTTCTTCAGTTAATGAAATAACACTCACAAATTAACACAAGAGTGCGTTTGCCAGAGGAGCAGTCCTCTTTGTCTGGTTTAGAGCTTTCACTAACAAGTATTTAATGTTAAATCTTTCTGCTTATTCAATTTGCACTTATTGATTAAAATATAAGACTATAATTAATTTATATATTTCAGGGTTGAGAGCCATGATGCCCCAAACGCAGATCACTGAAACACGCGTCAATAACACAAAATACTTGAGTAGTTTGAGAGGAGACCATAATATATGTTATATCTCCTTTAACTTGACTCATGTGCGCCTCACCTGTTCAGTGCCATGGTAACAGTGGCTCCGGGCTGGATCTCCTGACCTGCGGCCACAGCAGCAGCTTCAGCTAAAGACGCCACGGCCTGCGTCGCCTCCGACGACTGAGTGGTCTGAATGGTCATCTCACCGCCCTGAAGAGTCGCCCAGTTCTGCTCCACCTGAAACGGACACTTCAGCTTCAGCTGCCTGGCATTCTCACCAACACGCTTCGGAGATTTCACTCACACAAGTTATAATTACACAAAGGTCCCGTTTTTGACAAGTTGAGCACCTGCATTTGATTTATGAAGACAAGTTTGTGGGCGTGTCCGTTTTATACTAGATCGATCAGGTTTGAGCCACTCACTTTTTGGGCTACAATAATATCCTCATCATGCAATAAATACATATATATTTCACCCTATTCTCTGAGGTTCTTTCATGTGAAATAATCATTTCTTTGATTGTGGCATAAATAAAGCTCAATCTTTTACATCTGTGACTAAAACATTTTCAATTTAGGAATATATTTTAAATAGGAATATCCTTGGGTCAAAAGTTTCTCAATAATATTGTGAGTTAAATTACACATTTCTTATCTTCAATCAGGAGTGTCCAAACTATGGGCCTCAGACCAATTTCCCCTGGCCCACAGACGTCCTGCTACATTGGCCCTATTGAGAAGTAATGTAAGATTGGACTAATTCTGCCATCATAACACACATGATGGTGTTAGACAGACCTAAAATGAATGTTGTGGCCTTATTAACATGTGGTGGCTCAGCAAATGTGCGTCAAAAGCAAACTTGTGAATGTTTCACTGTCGGGGATGCAACTAATGAAAATCTCATCTGATAATACTGCGATTGTGGAGCGGCTAAAGAATTGTAGAAATGATATTCTGTTTAAAATGCCCTGGTAAGCCTTTCATGTGAATCTTTACTGACATAATCCAAAAAATTCAATCAGAAGGAACTTCATAGACCATGATCCTTGACCATGATGGGGAAATACCTGTATGCATATACGCTTCTCATTTGTAGCTGCTGTTGCATTTAAGCCGGGGGAAACATGTTTGAAAATGTTAGCCTCCAAAGCAAACAGTGCGTGTTACCTCTCCATCAGTGACAGTGGAGTAGTTGACTTGTGCCACTGTGACTCCAGGGAGCTCTGAAGCGTCTGCCAGAGTGGCCACCGTGTGCCCCGTGCCAACCTGAGGAAGAATAACACAGATGTCTCTCTCAAATACTCTTTGCTCCTGATTAGCAGGAGAGGAAATGATCCTGTCTCCTGAAGGTTACAAACATGTTCTTGAATTATAATAGCTGCTAATATCTCAATATGGCCAACAACCGTTAATGCTCTTGGGAGTGTTTGAATTGTGTATGTGAATGGAATCGGGCTTATCAGTTGTACAGTTTGGAACAGGAAGTTAATGGAACAGTTTATATTCTTTAGCAGTTTTAGATCAATATTGCAGTTTACAATGAATTGCACTGTGGAGTACCTGGATGAGTGAGACGGTTCCATCGGGGTTATTGACGGTCTGGACCACAGTCTGCGAGGGCACCAGGTGTGCTATGCTCTGGGCGGCGGTCAGGTGTGCGTGGGTCGCTGTTGTTGTGGTCACTTGGTGGTCTTCAAAAGCGTAGAGTAGATCCTCGCGGCCGTGCTGCTTGTAACAGTTTTTGACGATTGTGCGAAGGGCCTGCGTCCACGACACCTTAGGGAGACACGGGATTTACAGACGGTTGCCTCGGAGCATTTAGACTTTTCAAAGTATCAACTAAAACGCAACAAAAGCAAAGATGACTGAAAATGTATTAATTAGCTTGTGTTTGAATCATTTTGGTTGGAGTAGATTTACTGGAGTTGAATGAATCATCTGATTGATGTATTCATACAGTAACACCACACACTAACACTCATGTGGACTGTGCTGTCATTTTCACTGATTTGACGAGTGGCTCAGTAAGTCAGGTCTTCTGTTAAATTCTATAAAAAACTCTTTATATACAACAGCAAAGCCAAAGTTGGAGATTCAAATTGTAGATTCATTTAAATATCTCGGTGTGACTTTTGGACTCAACTTTGTCTTTTAAAACCCATGTAAAAACATGTTGTAACATTGCAAATTTTATATTCGTAATTTTAAACCAATTAGATGATCATTGCCAGAAAATGTTGCTAAAAATATCTTCCTTGTATGATTTTTTTTGGGGGGCCTGCAACGCCTCTGGGGCCCCCCAGGGAAAATCTGCAACAAACAATTAAATCTGATGACTTTATTGCTTGAATTAAAAAGGGAGCCGGTAAGGATCTCTCCTCTCGCTTCTCGCCTCTCACCCTCTGCTTCTGCTCCTCGGTGCGCACATCGCTGCGGACATTTGCCCAGGGGATGTCCTCAGGCCACCACAGCGGCTTACAGCTCTCCTTCCCCCAGCCTGGCTTCCCTCGGCCCGTCGAGTACTTCAGCATCTCCGGGATAAACGCTCGCAACTGGGCCTGGAGCAGCAAAGACACGCAGAGGAAACACATGAGATACACCCACAGATAGACACATATACAAACATATAGAACGGGTATTATATAGACATTTCCCATATTCTATCATGACTCTGTAGAGGTGGAAAGTTCATCAAAATGTGGATTATTGTGAGTGTAGTTTGGAATTTCATTGTTTATAGTAAAAAGCACATTAAATATATACGTTTGTAGGTACTTTTACAATTATCTGATACTCAAATATCAACTAATACGTTTAAAGACATGTTTTAGCACATTTCTGGAGGAAATAAGTCTGAATATTGTTACTGCCTGAAAAATAAGACCAAGATACTCCTTTTTGTCAACATGGCCGATCCCAATGTCTATTTTGCTTCAAAGTGCTTTAATGTGCATTTGAGCTTCTCCGACGAAGCATTGCAGTTTCCATTCTAGGGCTGGGTATTGCCAAGTACAAAACATTTCCCAATAAGGGCTCCACAATACAATACTTATAACCCAATACCAATGTTAAAAGTTTTCTAAAATGATTCTAAAATGTTGTTTATGTAGAATAACAAAATGCAACTGGAATTTCCTGTTCACAATGTCCTTAATATCAGAATACAACTGCCCTATCTTATGAACAATTCGCCTTTTCAGCCCTGCAGATTCAGCAGGTCAATAACTCTGCATATTACAATGAATTTATGTTGTTTAAAGGTATCACAATACACATCTCTGTTAAGATACACGTAATATATTGCCGTTTCGATATTTTTAAAAGTGAAACAAAAATGCAACTCACCATTTTGGGCATGATAAACAATCAATGTCTGAACATATTTTGTTTGGAAAAATATCGCAATTTCCCTGGACTTTGGTGCTAGTAAGCAACTACCGGTAATACAACTAATTTTCTTAGCTTTTCCCCCGTCATAAAGTCCATTCTACCAGACACAGACTGGTTTTCGCCCTTGAGCGGGAGGTGTGCATCGATCGGACTTGCTGAAATAGTCTGAGACTGCAAATAGAATCAGTAGTTTCCAAAACGAGAGCGTGCTAATGTTTATTAACAGACTAATCTATGGCGCTGGCTCCGGCCTGAAGTGACAGAGACACAACACACACTTTAAATCATCCACATCTAAACTGCCGTCAAAGTCCAGACAACACAGCGAAGAGAAAGGAGGCAATTCAATATCGTTCGACTAGTTAAATCCTACTTGAGACACACAAGAACCAAGCCAAACTACTCTTCTTAAGGCAATTACAAAAAGGAAACAAAAATATAAGGCTTTTTGGCAACGTAATTTAGGACAACTATTAACTTTGGATGATAATAAATAATCAATATATGGTTTGGAAAAATATCTTACATTTGTTATCTGCTGTGCAATTCTGTTCATTGTACATATTTTAAACACATTATTAGAACAGTATGCACTATGCACTTCAAACAGGAATCTGCAAATCTCAAGGTACGATATGATCAAAATCCATTCATTACAATGTAGAAGAGCTGCTCTATCTCCCACTGATCAAAAACTACGAGAGCAAACACAGACATTAGGAGTTATATTGTACCAAACACAGGTATGGAGGCATGGAGACGACTAAAGTAGTCCCCCTGCCCAAATGTGTATAAATATTCAAGAATGCTAACGGTAGCTTTGGGCTATATGTTACCGCATTGCTAGCACCGCCACTGCTGTATTTTTAACATCTACAGAAGACTTTTCTGAGATAACTTCATGCCAACAACCTCTAATAACCTCTATTAAGCGACTAGACTTGAATTAACTGTGCTTAAAATACAGAATTTGCCAGGAAACATCTTAAAAGATGAGAAAAAGCAGTGTTTCCCACTGAATCAACAGAGGTTCCCCCTGCACCAGACCATGCCCCCCACTATCACGCCAACTGTATCTTTATTCATTTCACAGTACGATATTTAATGCGATATTGTGGAAATGATACTTTTTCCTTTTAAAATGCCTTGACAAGACTTTGGTGCAAATCATAATCCAAAAAATTCAGCTCGAGGTAGGTCTATGTAGTTCTGTCTGTTTTTATTAACTGCTGATGCAACAAAACAATGCATTCAAGCAAAGAAGATTGCAGTTTGATATATTGTAACAGCCCACAATATAAAATATGACGTTACGATTATCACGATATCTAGGTTATTTGTACATCCCTAAATTCAAGACAGGTTTTTGGAGGTTTACAGGCATTGCAGGTTTTACACAGAGAAGAAAACATATTTTGTTGTTTACAGAGGAAAATGATCTCTTAATTGTAGTCGCGATAAATCTTGCACCCCAATTCATAAATGAACTGATCATTAATAGTGTGAAACTGAATAGACTTGGATTGATGATATATGGAAAATAGGTTAACTTGCACGAAGAGCAGACAAAGTTAAAGCACAAACTCATAGCGGTGGCCAATACAAACTCAATAGTGATTGGTTGGGGTTTAGCGCGGTGTCCTCAGTGTCCTGGTAATATGCTAGCATCGCCAGGGGGATTATATTGCACAATGAGCCACTGCAGCGTCTGCCTGCCTTGACATCAGGGGCTAAATTTGGTTCCAGGAGAAATAAATCCTCCCCTTCCTCCACCAACCCAGTTTCAGACTGTCACCGGCCATCTCCGCGCAGATCAGTGTGCATCAACGCAGAAATATAAAACCGCATGTCACACTGAACATTTAAATGGTCACAAAAGGCAATTATTAAGGGCATACAACCTTCCCTCTTTCTAATTGCAAAAAAAACCAAAAAAACAACAACAACAACAACAACTGCAAACCGCGTAATTAGCCCTTTACATGTTCTTGTAGTATTAGTGTTGCAGTTAGAATTTCAGTCCCCTGGGCAAATGTTAAGACTCTGCAACATCGATCAGAAATATCATAATTAAAGACACATTCCCAAAACTGTTGCACCTCAGAACAGAGGTGGGAGATATATGAAATACTGATAATATCACAGTTGTTAGCAATCTGCAAAAATAGAATATTGAGCATCATCTATGAAAATAAAATAAAAAATAAATAAAACTGTAATGAATATTGATTATTCAGGCCACAATATAATAGTAATAAATAATAATTGTGACCATATTAGAACCAAAATGATCTACCGCTATAATCTAAAAAAGTAAAAAGTGTTATCTAGCTCTAACTTTAATCTATCATTCACAAGGTTTGATTTCTGGAAGCTGGTCACATACAAGAGATGCGTTATAGTCTGTTAAGACACTTTGAATGAGAGAAAAGTAAGGATTTTACTGTTGTTTGGTCATGGTGTCAATAATGGTGACTAATCGCTAAATCCTGGGGGTCTTCTCACAATGAAAGTAACACTACAATTTGACAGGTAACTGGTAAAGTTCAAGTTCAAGTCAGAATTAGCAGTTTATCGAAATGCAGACATGTTTATGGTTAACATCTCTATAATCGCCGACTTAAGGTACAGTACGTGTGGCAGATGGTCTAATTACAGTGACGAGTGAGTTAAGTGGCATGTTGTCCTTCCAACCCCCACTCCAACCCCCCAAAATACTAATCCTGCGAGCACCGGTCCAATCAGCATTTAGGAAGAGGGCCGAGGCGCGTTGTCCCAGGCTCTGACGCGGGTGTGGGTAATTATAAGCTCAGGACAGACCCCCAACAGATCACCTGCTGCAGATGCTTCTAATGTAAAAGACTCAACCTTTGATTTTGGATTTGGCTGAATAAAAACGATGACTTATTTATTTCAATTTAATTTAGGCCTTGGCACCATAGTGACAAAAATGTATTTGTGCTCTGATCCCGGTGAAAATCAGCTTTTTGGTAAAGTCGCCATATCGTTTTCACAAATTTTCTGTTTAGTGCAGTTCTATGCTTAAAAACACTTTTCCACACACACACTTTTATCAGTCAGCCTTTGTCGTGCTCAAATTGAGCGATAGGTGAAGAGCACATTATTTACATACCGCACATTAAATATTTAAGGTAATATATTAAGTATATATGAATCGTGGGAAAATCTAAATCATGATCTGGCACCAGAAAAATTGCAACATTAGTTTAGCATATTGTCCACCCCTAATTTCATTCTATACAGGACAGTAACAGGAGTGTCAGAAACAATAGTGACAATAACAGGACAGTAACAGGGGCGCCAGTAACAGGGGCGCCAGTAACAGGAGCGCCAGTAACAGGAGCGACAGTAACAGGAGCGACAGTAACAGGAGCGACAGTAACAGGAGCGACAGTAACAGGGGCGCCAGTAACAGGAGCGCCAGTAACAGGAGCGGCCAGTAACAGGCCCAGTAACAGGAGCCGACAGTAACAGGAGCACAGTAACAGGAGCGACACAGTAACAGGACGACAGTAACAGAGCGACAGTACAGGACGACAGTGAACAGGACAGTAACAGGAGCGGACAGTAACAGACAGGAGCGACAGTAACAGGAACCAGTAACAGGAGCGACAGTAAACAGGACGACAGTTAACAGGAGCGAACAGTAACAGGAGCGACAGTAACAGGGAGACAGTAACAGGAGCGACAGTAACAGGAGCGACAGTAACAGGAGCGACAGTAACAGGAGCGACAGTAACAGAGGAGCGACAGTAACACAGGACCGACAGTAACAGGAACGACCAGTAACAGGAGCGACAGTAACAGGAGACAGGACACAGTAACAGGAGCGACAGTAACAGGAGACAGTAACAGGAGCGACAGTAACAGCGACAGTAACAGGAGCGACAGTAAACAGGACAGCAGACAGTAACAGGACAGTAACAGGAGCGACAGTAACAGGACAGTAACAGGAGCGACAGTAACAGGACAATAACAGGAGCGACAAGTGAACAGAAGTGACAATGACAGGGGCAACAATGACAGGAGCGACAGTAACAGGAGCGACAGTAACAGGACAGTAGCATGAGCACAGGAGCAGCTAGTAAACAGGAGAGATAGTAAAAGGAGCAGCAGTAAACAGGAGCAGCAGTAACAGGAGCAGCAGTAACAAGAGCGGCAGAAACGAGCGGCAGTAACAGGAGCAAAGGAGCAGCAGCGACAGGACAGTGACAGGACAGTGACAGGAGCAGCAGTGACAGGAGCACAGGAGTGACAGTGACAGGGGCACAGGAGTGACAGTGACAGGGGCGACAGTGACAGGAGCGACAGTGACAGGAGCGACAGTATCTTTCTTTTTTTTTATCTTGATCAGCACTGGGTACTTCTAATAGTTTGTGATCTATGACCTCATTTATCTTACTTTGTGTGTTGTGTGTGGAAGCAAACTCCTGTCACCTGAACAGGAACCTGAACGGCTGTAAAAGGAATTACTTTAACTAGAGTGACTTTTTGAAAGTTTGTTCCTAATTTCAAGCTGCTAGCTAGTACAGAT
Organism: Chaenogobius annularis; assembly: GCA_015082035.1. NCBI lineage: Eukaryota > Metazoa > Chordata > Actinopteri > Gobiiformes > Gobiidae > Chaenogobius > Chaenogobius annularis. The sequence continues at coordinate 140,151 of BJKM01000411.1, read as the reverse complement.
GCTGCACATATTGAACTCAACGTGTAGATGAATAAAACATATGTGAAGAACAAAATAAAAAACAGATTTATACGTTAAAAATTGGTAACAAGAATGACTGTCGGACATCGTTGCCCTCTAAATTACTCATGCTTACCATATTTGGATATTTTTTACCATAGTAATTGATTGAAATTGAGAAAATGATTCACAGGTTTTCAGACTATTTGACAGCTTGTTGTTTTTAATGCATGCGCCATCTCAAAGACGACAATCTCGCTCACAATAATCCAATTCAATGCGCTGAAAAACAAGCACCATCTTCCACCTGCTCTCCACGGACTCTGCCGAGCCTGTGATTGGCTGCGGCTTCTCCACAGCTCTCTCAGTGGACCACATTCATACAGGCACATGTTCTGGTGCTGATGAGGCGAGTGCGTCAGCGGCACAGTGAGGCCCAGTAAACAAGCCCTGCTCCCCGGAGTCAAGAGCCGAGCAGAGGAGCGCCCGTTGCCATGAAAAACCCAAACACACGAAGCCGACGCAGCACGCAGCGGTAGCATTTATCGCACAATTAATAAGGCCTCGCAACAAACATAGCAGCGGCACAGCAGATCGGGATGAATGAACGTTCAATACACGGTGAATCGGAAAAACCTTCAATTTAGAAATATCAATTTGAAACTTCTTCTGCAGTTTACTTGTATAACCTTAAGAAAAAATATTATTATTACACAGCGATTTAGAAAGTTTACACCAGAGGCTTTTTCTGACATCAGTGACATGACTTTGTCTTTTTATTATTATTTCTATTTAATTATCCTCAGGTTGATGGGCAAAATCTGTGCTGTTCATTTTGAATAAAATCAGAATAATTTCATTGTCTTCATTGTCTTCGGTGGATAGTATACATTTACTTGAGTATCTTGAGAAATTGTACTTTTCCGTAGTTTTCTGAATCCTTACTTTAACTTCTCCTTCAGTTTGAAGTCACATTAGCGATGGGGGATGTATTGAAAAATTGATAATATCCCAATTGTTGTTTTGGAGATGTGCAAACATTTGAATATTTAGTTTATTGTGTATAATTAAAGCGTTGCTCAAAAAGAGACAGACGTATCGATGTGATATTTCTGCTCTTTGTGATTCATTTTATGGTCCACTCACCTTTTGTGCCATTTTCAGCACATTCCTGATGCGTTGTTAAAATATCGTCTCAATATCGCTATGGAGACACTCCCCAATAATATCAAGATAAAAATGATGCCCACTGCTAAGTAAAAGTTTTGTTTCCTATTCCCACTATGAGTAATTACTGTATATATGGAAAAACCCACTACGTGAAAAGCATGAAATAGTTTATGAAGTAAAATGATCACTTCTTTCACCTTACCCTCATCCTCATAATACGAGAATGAGATGGCAGATCTGCTCGCACTCATACCCTTTGATTAAGCTATGAATAGTACATAGACAGAAAAGGAAATACTGTATTCTACAAATATATGGATGTACATATTCCTGACTTGACACAGGGATCTAGAAATGATCTCTAATATGTCATGAGTTCTCTGGGCCTTTCTGTAGAAATGTGGCTGTTTCTCACAACAGTAGCAACTGTTCACTTATAAAGTAGCAACTTATAAAAGCATGAAATACAAGATAGAAGAGGTCACTTATGATGACCAGTAATTTAATGATGCTTTCACTTCAGATGTTTTGTTTTAGTCATTTTTGCTCCTATTTTTTGGAAATGCTAGAATCTGTGCATATTTTCATCCAACAAAACATATTTGTCATCCAACAAAACTGTGTTAGTTTGAAACTGTTTATGAAGTCAAGTTAAAAAAAAAGTATGATGTTCTCCAAAAGGCACGTTCATGACCATTGATGGGAATATGATTGAACAAGTACCACCATACTATAATTACTTGGTCATCTGGATTGGTGATAAACTCTTTTTCAACAAACAAGAGCTGACAAATAATCTTAAAGCCAGATTGTCATTCTTCTTCAGGACTAAAAACTTAATTCCTCTTAATTGTAGAAAACAGTTAATCCAGGCTACACTGGATACAATTCTTGTGAGATATGTTGCCCACAAGCGCCCTCTCCTGGACCCTCTTGGGCTTTGCATACATGAAACGCTTGATTCAGGGTAAATGACGCAGAAGTCCCTGATTTACCTGAGTCATCTTGTCCACAGACACAGGGATGCCGTCGATGGTGAGAGGAGGGAGGTCGGACGCCAGCTCGCCCCCGGCAGGAGCGTGCTCCGCCAGGGCGTTCTCCAGGTCCTCCAGCATCATGCCTTTGTACTTCCTCACCTGGACACAGCGAAGAGGAAGCAAGTTCAAGAGACTGAACAGTTAGTTAAACTGTGTACAATACCATAAATCGTAGAGATGGGAGATATAGGGGAAAAAAGGAAAATATTCTAACTGTTGATTTGGTGATTTATGCTAAATTAAAATGTTGAGTTAATATTTAAAAACAAAAAAGGTCCAAACACTTTTGGGTTAAAGGAGACATTATGCTTTCGCCTGGCACTAAACTATAATAACAAGTGTGCTTGTGTTCTGGCATTTGATTGGTCAACACGGACATGTGCACTCTGCGCTCCCCAAAACAGTTCAAAACTAATGGCTAATGGTATTTTCTGTGTTGCTATCTTGTGGAGAAGTCCTTAAAAGCGAAAGTAGAAGTTGTCACTATGACAAGACAAGAAAAAACTAATAAGGCAGTAAGTGCAGTGGTTCAATAATGTTAGCGATGTGAGCCATATGTGCAAAAGAGTTGTTTATGACATTCTATTAGACCGTGGATGCTGCTGGACACAACATGTCCAACTGCCCATTGTGTGAGCTCAGTGCTACAGTGTATGTTTAGGCCAGTGACAGGGCAGGGACAGGGCAGGGACGGGGCAGGGACGGGGCAGGGACGGGGCAGGGACGGGGCAGGGACGGGGCAGGGACGGGGCAGGAGGGGGAGGGCGGGGCAGGGACGGGGCAGGGACGGGGCAGGGACGGGGCAGGGAAGTCCCAGAGCCTCTTTCTTTGGTCTATGATCAGAGTGGTTTGGAAGTATGTTGTTTAACCTTTATGACCTATATGTTATTATTAAGAGCATATACTGGAAAAAATACAGTTGTTGGATGCGTGTGCGTGAGCGCGGGACTTTTTAGTGCTTTATTGTGTTTTTTGTTGTTGTATTGTACAATAATTTGGGCCAAAATATGGCCATTTTGGGCGCTCTGTACAACAATAGGATTTTGAGGATGTGACAACATTGGTTCTAAAATGTCTTGTCGCCTCTTTAAAGAAATGAAAACACATTCATGACAATCCACGACTTGTTATGGTGAAAAGTCACTATGAATCTTATCAGTTCTGCAGTTTTGAACAGGAAGTGAATGGACCCGTTTATATTACTAAGCTGTTTTATTTCCAATATTTTACAATGAACAAAATGAAAAATTACGATCTATTAAAGTTGTACTTTAATACTAAGTAAGCATAATATGTCACCTTTAAATCGCAGTAGCAATATCTGTCATAGAACTCACATTTTCTTCAACATTATTCAATTCATCGTATTGAACACAAATTCAAACTGACCACATTCTCGAGAGGAGCAGCACCAAAAACCTTGAACACAGGGTTTGGTTTAGAGGGAGAGATGCACAGCACTATGGCCTGCTGACCCACTCTGGTGGTGTACTCGTCCAGTGTGGCCCGGAGTTTCCTGAAAAACACACACATTAACATTAGAATGACAAAAAAAATAATAACATCCTTATTCAATTTCAAATTCCTTTTTTTTTTTAACCTTAGTAGCCGCGTTTGTTGCCTCTTGCGAATTGATGGATTAGATTCAAATATGTGAGGTCTTTTTCTTTTCTTCCCAGTAGCTACAGCTGCTGCGGCTGCCATGCCAACAGGTCCTAAAAGACAGAAAATATTGTTTCAAACCATAATGTGGAGGAGAGCAAACCCATTACAGATCATAACTTCAGCTGTAAACAAAAAGTCCAGCTGGAGGAGGAGTTTCAAACTATTAAATGTTGCCATCTGCTGGTCAACATCAAGCATTACACCACTCATTTCTTTGATTTTGACAGTTTACATTGGATCGTACCCGCGGCGGCCAAGTGTGCCGTGACCTCATCAGTCCCCGCCGAGTTGAGGATGTCCGTGTCGTCGTACGGGTCATCATCCGGGGACGACGTGGAGTCCTCGTCGGCGCTCAGCATCGACGCCTCTGTGTATGTGGCCACGTGCACCTGGACAAACTCAGGACAGAATGACTTCAAAATTTAGAAACACATAGGTGAATGGTGATGTGTGCAGTGCTCTCCGCTAACATTGGCACACCTGACAAATAAGATTAGGCCAGAAGGGGGATTAAATATTCTTCTTTAGTAGAATTTTTTTTAAACAGAAATCTTCTTCACTCAAAAAAATACCACAAATCTTTGCTCTGCGTGGCAATTAAAGGACACACAGTATGCATTAGTTATGTTGATCCACCTTTAAACATGCTCTTTAGTACCTTTGTTTTGGCATCTCATGTTTGAGAACTTAAAATAATTTATATGAAGTAATGTGTGCTTTTTCTGTACATTTCAGTTAAAGCTCCATCTACTGGCTGCAGAAGGAATTACATAGGGGAGATAAACTAAGCTTTTCCCTGACATGCTAATGCGGCCACACAGTTGTAATGAGCGTGATTTGACGGGGACATGCTACGAACGAGTCCGGTGATGATTTGTGGAATAAAAAAATTAAAAACAGGACAGAAGATCTCAGGGATCTTGCTGACGTTGCGAAACTGGAGAATTCAGAACAGAGTATTTTTGAGGGTCAGAGTGAGATGACTTATAAAACAGGGTTTATCAATCAAGTGTAAATGAAGCTGACTACAACAGCGGGTATGTTTTTGTAACATGGTTTAAAGCTCAATTTTGCATTTGTGTCATTTAAAACATAGTAAAATTCTACTGTATTTTTTTTTCCTTCTTCTAGTCTCACTTGATGTTATTACTTTGTCTGGAATGTTTCTCAGTATGGTATTAAACAAAAATCTCTCCTCGGAGACAAGCAGCCAAAGTTACAGGTCACAAAGTTACAGGTCAGAACTGTGGAGAGGCGCTCACAGTAAGGATGCACGCTTTAGAGCAATAAAAACACCCATAATTGAATAGCTGCTAGTTACATAGTGCTCCATTAATAAAAAAACAACAACACACACATTATATATATATATATATATATATATATATATTTTTTTTTTAACCAAAACTTTCAGATGTTTCTTTTTTTCTTATTTTCTATTCGAAATAGACTGGAAGGAGGATTCTTCTAGTGAACTCAGAACTGCAAACGTGACTACATCAGAAAGTTACCTCCATCGCCATAGATTTAGTCGGGTGTGCCAATATCAACGGAAAGCACTGTGTAAACGGTTTTAGTAGAAACAGCTGCTTATACACACCTGCTGGACCTGGCTGACGGCACTGGCCTCGATGGTGGTCATGTGCTCTGTTTGGTGAACTGTATGCTCCTCCATAACTGCAAACCAGGTCTGTCACAGCTCAAGGCAGAAGAAAGTGACTGAGGAGGAAACGAAGAAAGGAACCGGTCAAACATTGTGCAGACATTCAAAATTAGGCACATTGTCAAAACTTCCCAGTCCACAGTGAAGAGTAGTAAAGAAAACGAAACATGCGGAAACAAACTATATCAGCTCCAAATTATTCGAGGAAAAAGGAATGTGACTAATGTCAGTTATCATTTTATCCATCAGATTTTGTTTTACCAGTGTAGTTAACGTTTATGTCAATATAATAAAAGTGTATTTTTGTTATGCATAAATAGTCCAACTTGTCCAGACTTTATTTAACACACAAAATAGCCAAATGTCTTCCCTCAAAATCAAAACTCTGCTCTAAACCACATTGGCTGTGTACCGCTCAATTAAAAAACTTAAGAATATAATTGGCTACCTGTACATTTGTGTATTTATATCTTCATGTCCTGGCCGCTCATTACCTGTCCGACCTGCCACTTACGCTCTACAGCCCCTCTCACTCGCTCAGCTCAGACTTTCCTCATCGTCTCCAAGACAGAAAGAAACCTTTCAGGCGATCAGGCTTTTTCAATGTCTGCTCCAAGACTTTCGAATAAAGCTGAACATCAGACCAGCAGACTCACTTCCTGTTTTTACATGTCTTATTTATTTTCTTTGCTGTTTGAAGTGTTGACATTTTTCAGATTTTCCCCCCAACTTTGGTATACATGTGAACATAGCAACTAAATCTCATTTCAAACACACCAAACATATCACTGACGTTTAGACATGACTGAATCGCGATTAAAATAAAGTTGCACTCTGTAACTTTTCAGGTGGAAGGTCTACCACCTGCTTGTCTCCATGGAATGTTCCACAGTATGGCATTAAATTCTCCATGGAGACAAGCAAGTGACGCCACCAGTCAAAGGTATAAGTCAGATCTGAGGAGAGAAGAGCCCACTCACAGTAAAAATGCATTGTTTCCAAGATCTTTATTTCAAATTTAAGGCAAAGCAATAACATCTCCATGATGACAAGCAGGTGGCGGACCTTCTGCCAGAAAAGTTACATAAATAACTTAATAAGTTTGAACTTATCTATTCTTTCTAATATGCTTCAAATAGGCATATTTGTATATTTAAACAAAGTTTAATAAAATAAATTGTAATTACTGTGCTAACCAGCTATCCCAATTAGTGAATGTATGCATTCTATTAAAATAATAGATTAATGAATTATTGTTCATTGTGCATCTTTTTAATATGTTAATATATGATTGTGATCGAAGGGTGATAGTGGGTGCATTCATGTAACATGCCTAATAGTGCAAAAGTCACTAGCAGTGACAGTTGTACGGGACAATTTATGGATTTTAATGGTTTTATTGTTTTAAAGACACAGTGGACACTCATTTATAGTTCTTTATTACTTTGGAAATTGTTTATGAAATATGCTATATAAATAAATTGATTGGTTTTAGGCCTTAGGGTCAAATGGCTTTATATTTTGGGAGTATTTATGCCAAAACCAGAAAAGTCTTCGGTAAATGTGTTATGGTGCTGCAAACTAAGCTGTATTATCTGATTATTTCCCATGCATAAGAGATAAAGTGCTCCCCTCCCGTTAAAGCAAACATTGAATGACTACAGATCGGTAAATATTGCAATTATTATAACTGCTTCATTGGGGCTCTTTTAGAGGGAAAGAAAGTATTATATTGCAGTAATTTGCAGGATGGAGGAGCAGCTTATCCTGTTGGCAAGGAGCTAACATCTGTGCTAGGCTAACAGTGCCCTACATTTAGCTAACTTGCTAGCCTGCTAACCAGTTCGCGATCAAACCATCAAAAATCTAAAATGACAGTGACTCAAACAGAGGCTGAAATCGGTGTTAATAACCAGCACGTGCTTGAAATAGGCATTCAGTACAGATTGGAGCTGCGGTCTTTGCAAATACAGCAGCAGCTAGCACAAAACCCGCGCATTGTTAAAACAAAACAGGCCCTTGCGTCTCTTCCATTAGGTGCCATAGTGCGTGATATCAATGCGCGCCTAAAGTACGATTGTTCTTCAAATAAATCACAATCAATTCCGGGCAAACTCCGCGCCAGACAACATCTATACCGCCTCTCATTCCCCCTGTGCTGCCGGGTGCAATGATGCGGCTGCGCCAGGGCTGAATATATGGAGATTGCGCGGTAGGGCACTAACCTCAGAGCGGCTGCGCTAGTCCGGGCCTGCGCCGTGGTGGTACAGATGGATCCAGCTCCAAATGGAGGACGGAGACTCTACAGCAGCAACAGCGCCCACCCTGAGCACTGCAGGCCGATGCATGTGTAGTCAAGGCTAGAGGGATGTGCGTCCTTTGACCACGCCAATTGTGGCGGCCATCTTGGTATTGTATAAGCAGCAAGATTTCTAATAGGCCCGTGAAAATATTGTGAAAAGGGCCTATTAATTTTCTACCGCTTGTTCCCAATGGGTCGCGGATGCCTGGAGCCTATCCCAGTGACAACCATTCACTCCCACATTCATTCACTATTGGCAATTTACAGTTGCCAATTGACCTAACACATGCATGTCTTTGGACAGTGGGAAGAAGCCGGAGTACCCGGACCCCATAACCTCCTTATCGGGAGGCGAGAACTCTAACCATTTTGCCACCATGCACCCCTTGAAATAATGTAAAATAATGAAATTCATTAAGTAAGATTTACTATATACTGCATATTGATGAACACCTGTACCGGTTACAGTGTGAATTTGCCAAATTATAGCTAAAATGCTAGTTTCCGTCTGTTGTCCCTGCACCACGTGGACTAAGTTTGTAGAAGACGTCATGGAAGAACAAACTTTTACTTGTAGCCTGTTTTGTTAGCTTTTAAGGGGACAAGGTCATGGAAGGAACTGCAGTAATGAAAGCCTTAAATTAAGCTTTTGGAGTTGATCATTAAATGAAGACCTAAATAACAATCCGTCTTAAACATTTAACTACTCTTATCTGGTTCAAGTGTGCTTTTAAAGGACAAATATTATTCATTATTGGCATTGTTATTGGCCTTTAAACATGTGCTAGATTAAGAATGATTAGAATACACTATTTTATTAAAGATTTTAAATCATTCTGAGACAATGGTAAAATCTTTCCCCAAAAGCATTTGTAGCTTAATACATGTGAAACTTGACTCACTACAGGCTGTTTAGTTGCAGAAATCCACTTCTCTCGTCAAACCGGAGCTTTGTCAGTCTGGAAAAAGTCAAGTCGTTCTTGTGCACATGATAATTTGCACATCCTGCTGTGCAAAAATAATCCACAATCTCTGAAACTCTAATCAAGTTTGACTATGATTATGTTTCAATGCAAATGTCCCTGCCGACATTACTGCCTTTGTGGAGTTTGGTGGTGTTCATGTAGTGGTGAGTGGAGTCCTGTTCTGTGGAGAGTGCAATGCATCCAATGACTCAGATGTTATTGTCTGCAAGTTTAGGTGAGGAGAGTCTAATGAGGGATGAGGAGTTTTGGGCGGTTGTGACCCATAATATTGCAGGGAACTCTGAATTATTAATCTGAATATTCACCACTAAACACTGCGTGTCTATATTTTATGCAGAGTTAAATTATGTCTGTGTTACTATAAAGGAAGAATTTATTACCAAAAATGAAAATTATCATACCTACCATTAGTATGGTAGAACAAGTATAAAAAGGCTGAATATCAAAGTATTTAAGAATACTTAAAAAGTCCAGCTCCCTATGAGTTTGCATGACTTTTTGTGTAGAACTTTACTCAGAACATGGCTGTTGGAACTGGATGTTGGTGAACATAGCGATAATCCCTCTAGTATTCTATTCATGCAATGGTGCAGGCAGGCACAGAGCTGCACAGAGGCTGCTTCACAGGCTCGGCTGGGCTGTGCTGTGCTGCAACACAGAAAGTAAAAATACATGCTCAAAGTGCATTGTGTGTAAGCAGGGTGCGATTTGGCAAAAAGACAGAGGGTGGAGTTATTTTTTTAAGGCTTTTTAAGGTTGCAAAACCACTAACTACTTCCCCTCTCAAGCCCCTTCAGTGCAGATCTCTGTCCGATACAATATGCACCTCAATACACTTGCACTTTTTTTACACTTTTTATTAACACAGTTTAGTCTGATGCTGTGCCTTTATAAACATAGGTGGGCAATGCTGAATTTGGCTCCATTTTGTGTCAACTATTGCTTGTATAAAATAGACTTTCTTAAACTCGCCCAATTATTTGTTATAATGTTTATACAATATTACTCCTCCACAGTACAGAGAATCACTCTCATAAACAGAGACAGTTTGAGGCCTGTAAAAAGGCGAGAAGCCAGAGAGCGCATGGTTACTTAATATGCATGTAAAGGAAACATCAGCCCTGCTTCGCTGCTGATTCGACCAAAGTTTGGATTTCACTTTTACGGCTCAGTGAAGACAACAAAGAGGTAAAACAAATACTCTGTCTGTACATAATAATGTTTCTAGCTTCATAGAGCCTCCTCCATCAGCATTTCAGTCTGTGTTTCAGCTGCTCTTTTTACTATAACTGCGCACTGACAAAAGAAAAACTGCCTCAAACTCACTCAGTTTCCCTGTCTCTGAGCACAGATAACCTCCTGCCTCATCTCTGAAAGCTCCGATGCACAAAGTTTCTAATTTTTGGACCAAACTGCAAATTTTTGGTTAAGTGATCTTTTTATAAATCCCAAACTTAACGTGGAAAGGGATGTACGTTACGTTTTTGTACATGACAATTAATGGACACTTATAATGCAAAATTGCCTTTTTTAACCATGTTCTAACATTGTTCCCTCATCAAAAACATACCTAGAGTTGCATTTGGCTTCATTCACACTAGTTTGATAAAATCTGTTTTTAAAGTCCATAAATCATCTCTTAAGACGCTGCGGCCATCATAAACAAATGCAATTGAGTGTTAAACTCGGGACACAGTCTGTACCTCGTTACTTTGCTTTGTCCCTCCCAAGAATAAAGCAGAGACAGGAAAAACAGAAACAAAGAGAGGGACAGACAAATCAGAGGGGGGGTGGTAATCTTCCCCATCCCCCCAGCTAATCGCACCCTGCGCAACAGGCATAACCATGGTGAAGTTAAGGCAAATTAATGGTCAGATAAAACAAGTAACATTCATCTGGAAGTTCTATTTAGTGGGTGCTGCTGTTGCCAGTGTTCACAGAAAACTCTGATCCTCACAATGGAACAACCGCTGTCTTGTGGAGACTTCATAAGGAATATGCAGTCTCTATCAAACAAAGGCAGTGTGTCCGTCAATATATGAGAAAATACCGGTGGCTTATAGTGACATGGCTGAAACAGAGCAGGATGCCATTGAGGTGGAGTTCTTTAGTAATTTAGAACAGAAACTACTTGAAAAATTACCAATCTGGCCCAAGCTTGAGAAGTAGCTCGCCGGTTTGAAGCACTAAAACAGGATACTTCTAATGTCACCTAATGCAGTATTACACGCACCCTTCCCGACAGGAGACCCCATACTACAGTCGTCAGATAATTGATACGCAGCCAGACACAGTCTCCCAAGCGCAAAAGTCCTGAGTGCGTGACCCCTTTGGGGCAAAGCAACCCTGCTATAGAGAAACGTTCGATAGATTTTAAGGGTGCAGTTTGCTGCCGAAACTGCTCCGGCATAGTCCAGTCCTTCCCCCAGGAAGACCATGAAGCCTCACAATTAACTTGTTTCTAGTGAGAGCCAAGAGAAAATTGTGCTCCATCTCAAGATCTGTAGCAAAAACATTAGCATCAATATGCACGTCTTTGGACTTGATGTATATGCTGTTCTTGATGGGGGATAAGTGAAGTGAAGACTTTCCTTGATGTGGGCCTCAGTGGACATCCCTGTTCTCTGTGAAACCTATATTCCTGTCCAGATTTGTAACCATCAAGTGACTGTTGATTTCATGGTTGCTGTTATTGCCAAGTATAAAGCTTTGCTCGGCCACCCATTCTGGACAAAAGACAGAGTTCATCTCGACTTTGGTAACAAGCACATCATCTTACTTGGCAAGGTTGTCCCCTACTTCTCCTCTTGGGGTAACTCCAGGGTGCATGCTGTGAGAGTGGCCTGGAAACAAGGAAATCCTTAAAGGAGGGGGGCACTTTAGAGGGCCAGTCTATGGGAGATGTAATGCTCAGCCTAAGCCCAAGTAAAGATTTTTTGACTGGAGAAACACGGGGTGTTTGTAGCCAAAGTCCTGGTTGCAGCCCAGCCATCCAAAATGGTCTCTTCAATTCTGGAAATGCAGGAGTGACTAGCAAATAAGGGGAAGGGGTTGTGGCTGGGTTTCTTCATCTAGTCAAGCCCTACAGCCCTCTGTCACTGACTGACACACCTTCATCTCCCCCCACAGTTAATCAAAATTTTCTAGAACTTTACTCACAAAACTGCTCCAAGATCAGAAAAAGATCGCTAGCTAACCGCATACAGCAGTGTGTTTTCCACGGGAAAACAGCTTGTTCTTTGTTCCAACAGCTTGTTTGTTCAAAAACAGTGTCCAGATGATTACAACTGAATCTTTTTCTATGATTTAACACTCCTGGATGAATGAGGGATTACACCGACATAGTCCAATATATACCCCCATAAAGAAGTCGTCTAGTATTGGACAGGTCTTTCACTGTTGTATGGGCCTACGGGCCAAACAGCAGTGCCTGTGAAGGCAACTGGGCACTCTGTTGGTCTACTGTGGGACTTCCAATGCCCACATGGACAACGCCAAAGACACATGGACAGGGGTGATCGGGAAGAATAGCCTACCCAATCTGAATCTGAGCTGTGTTTTGTTGTTGGATTTCTGTGCTAGTCACAGTTTGTCCATAACAAACACCATGTTCAAGCAAAAGGGGGTCCGTCAATGCAATGCGGCACCAGGAAACCCCTAGGCTGGAAGTTAATTCTAGTCTTTGTTGTCGTGTCATCTGACCTTTGGCCGTATCGCTTGGACACTTGGGTAGAGGGGCAGAGCTGTAGACCACCACTTGGTTGTGAGTTAGATCTGCTGGCAGAGGAAAGTCGGACAGACTCGGCAGGCCCAAGCGTGTCTGTTGCGTATATGCATCTGTTGGGAATGTCTTCCTGAGCCCTCTGTCAGCAGGACCTTCAACTTACACCTCCGGGAGAGCTTCTCCCAGATCTCGAGAGAGACTGGGAACATTGAGTCCTGGTGGACCATGTTCTTAGCCTCCATTGTCAATGCAGTAGCTCGGTGCTGTGGTCATAAGATCTTTGGCCGGAAGTAAGGGATGCCGTCAAGCTGAAGGAGTCCTATCAGGCCTTGTTGGCTTTTGGGAGTCTGGAGGCAGCTGGCAGGTATCAGCAGGCCAAGCACACAGCAGCTTGTGCGGTCATGTCCCACTGTGAGGGACTCTCTCTGTAGACTGGGAATGCCCCAGAAGACCCCAGACTAGAGGGGGAGTCTGGGGTGAGGGAAGTCTGGTAGTCCCTGCTTGGACTGCTGCCCCTGCAATGAGATGATATTTACTACTGCTGATATATTGCAAGAATCATTTATTAATTAGCTAGCAGTGGTTATTAAAGAATACATATCATGCTTTTCTTTTGATACCTGAACTATATAACAAGTGGATCATCATTTCCATTTTTGGCCCTTAGGCTTCATTAGACAGAACAGCTTAGCATAACGGATGAGAGAGAAGGGAGGACATGCAGTAAATTGTCAGAGCCGGCATGTGTGCTGTCGCCTTAACCACTTGATCACCGGGCAGCACTCAATGGGCATTTCCAAAGCCTTGCCTTGTCTTGCCTCCCAAGTTGTTTCCTTCAGAGTCAGTTCAAGTGTCCTTCCTCACCCGAAAAAGATGGCTATTGGAACAGCCTTCAGAGAGAACGGGCAACAGACACGAATAAATGAAAATATCTTGGGGCGTCACATATATGCTGGGGAGAGGGACTTATTATTTAATTAAAATGATCTTTTTTTAGGGGGGGGTCTTATTAAAAAAGGTATGTATATTATTTTTTATTTTTTTATTTTTAATCTAAAATTCAGCAGTACAAGGCAACTCGAATGTATCCTAGCCGCGCCCAGATCTGATTCTGGTGCCTAGGCTTTGGGAAACAGCCACTGTAACAAACAGAACCCTGTCACTCAGGGTTAATTTTTTCAAATAATCACAACCAAGTACAGGGATGTGGGCAGAGGTAGGGGCAGTGATGGAAAGAATTCTGAAAATATGCAGATTATGTAGAGTATTAGTTACGAATTACATTTTAGTGCTGTTTCAGTAGCATTTTACATCTGTTTTTTTTAAATACAAATCTTGATTGGTTTACTTTTTATAAGAATGAATTAAATCCACATAATCTCAGAGCCAAAGGTTATCAGAACAGATGATGCAGTATTGTTTTGAGTGTTTGTCTGTCGGTATATTAAGGAGCAGATACAGCAGTGTGATAACCAAGAATAGATATAACAATATAATAATAATATAATTTATACTATGATTTTTTAATGAAACTAATTACTATTACATGCCAGAATTATCATCAATTACAAATACAAGTACTGGGTTAAAAAGAACAATTACCCAAAAAATGTACTAAATTACAGTAGTATAAGTATTTGCAGTTACTTTAGACTTTAAGAATGATCTGAGCACTCGAGCCTCAGTTGTCGGACAATACAGGATTATTCAAACATGCATGTAGAAATCAAACTACAACTTTAAGTAAACTAATGACAAAACACTGCTGGAACAAGATTTTAAAATAATTCAAGCTGATTTGACATAATATGTCCCCTTTAATCATCTGATTGACTGTACTTGACCGCTATCATGGCATTTATTTCAACATTTGGTTTTTAAGAGTGGACGGCATTGACGTGTCATTGTAGCGCTCTGTGCAGGTGTTGCTGTGACTCCCCGGTCTCATGGTGTTTTACATTAGGGAGTGATGATAGCAGTTTGTGTTTGTGTCACACTGAATGTCACTGTGCATCATATTCAAACCTGAAGCCGAGCAGCAGCAGCAGATGTGTTGAACAGGCTGCAGACTGCACACTGACCTGCTGACAGCCAGTAAGTCTGTCATTCAAGGATCTTGTTGACAGATTTACTAGTCCAGTGGTGTCACCCCTAGTGATTCTAGTGGTGACAGTATTTCTGCATTTGACCCATCCTTCAATGCTGTTGGACAACCAGGAATTGGGCAATGTCATGAGACAAGTGGTGGATTTGAGGGCCAGAGAAAATACTGTAACTGGCAGGGGATATGACAAATAAAAGGATTTGAATTATGAATGAAATCATTTATGTTCTTTGGCAGTTTCAAAATTTTAAAAGTGGGTAGCCTTTATCATTTAATATCATGAAAAAAAACAGTTTCAAAAGGTAATTCAATACATTTAAAGTTAATGTTTTAGCCCATTTCTGTTGGATTGCCAAATCTCCTCATTATTGTTATTAGAATTCTCAAAAATATTGAGGTATTCATTTTTGTCAATATTGCCCAGTCCTAGATAAGATAAGATAAGATAACAACTTTTTATACCTGTTGGTTGCTGGGAGAACACTACAGAAAGTTAGGCATTGTGACCACAAATGAATGATGAGACGAACTACCGTTTTACAAGAAGTTGTATTTCATGGAATTTAACATTATAAAAAATATTTTTTATATTAGACAGATCATGATAAATCGATATAAATGTATCCAAAAAAGCACCGTTCAGGCTCTTGTACCAGAAACCAGGCATTGTTCAAGTTCTGGTACCCCAAAACATTGAAAGGTGCTCATCCCATAAAAAAAACTCTACATTTTATATAATTATAAAACATAGTTTTATTAAAAATATATAGTTTGATCCCAGCTCTAATCACTGTTGTCTTGTCTTACTGACGACTGAAAGTTTCGGTTCATTTGGAAGCAACACAGAACAGAAACTTCACCTGAGAAGCTTGAGTCCACTAGGGGGCACTGCAGCACCACAAATCAATCTCAGTGAAAACTGCTGCCGGTATCTGCTGTGTTCAGTCATAGTTAAACATTTAATAAGAAATGTAATCCTTCCATTTACTGTAGAATGAGCACAAACCTTCTCTAGGCACTTTGGCGAGTGGACATGATAGAGCTTTACACATAATGATTTTTCTTTCTATTAACACTGACATAAACTAATGCCGTACAGTTAACATTTAAACCGGGCTATGTTTAGTTTGGTATTTTCAAAGTTGACATTTAGATGTTGTTTGCTCTTCAAATGCGAAATAAAACAGGAATAATATGTGTTTATTTCTTGTATATAAAATGTACTTTAATTAATGAAACACACAAGAGTGTGGAGATCTGTGCTAAAGAGTGAAGAACAGAACATCAACAAGAAATATGAAGCAAAACCTTCTCCAGTCAAAAGAGGCCAGCAAAGAGAGAACAGCGACTATATAGTATAACATTAATAACAGTGCGTTACTTTGAATGTAGAGCACCACTTGACCACTGTACAACACTGTCAACACTTTGCAGAGGTGTGTGTTCATTTAAGGTCCCACAAAATAGTACAATTTTACATTTTTTGATTGGGTAACATTGCATACACTGTCTCCGTTCACAAGAACATTGGCCACTGTCTTTCTTTCTATCTCCTTTATGTTCCCTTTATGCTTTCTTCACTAGGAGTTCCATCCTGAGCCTAATTGAAAACGCAGTATACTGTAGGTAATGAAGCTGTTTATGGACTCATCATTACAATAACCCGCCATAGAGCACAACATTGGACCACAGCCACACAAAAGAAGAGAAAGGATGCACATTAATTCCAGCTGGACCGCCGCAGTTGGGACACGGAGAGGAAGAGACGGTGTTATGAATGTGAACGGTGTCGTATGAGCACATACGTCGCAGGTGTAGTCTTCACACATACTGATTGAGGAGAGCATGATAATTGGGTCCCTTTGCAGTCGCATTGTTCCATAGATGTTTGCCCATAAAACACCTGGGAGTTTGGCAGTGGAAAACTATCAATGGCACGGTGGGACAGTGGTGAACTCGGCAAGAAGTAATTCCAGACTATGGAGTTTGCATGTTCTACTGGTGGGAGATATTTAAAACAAATCAAAAAGGGTTACATCACACTGGAGGTTTAGGCAAATTACGAAGTATATGTCTAATAATAATAATAATAATAATAATAATAATAATAATAATAATAATAATAATAATAATAATAATAATAATAAGATAATAATAATAATGATAATAATAATGATAATGATAATAATAATAATAATAATAATAATAATAACAATAATAATAATAATGATAATAATAATAATGATGATAATAATAATAATAATAATAATAATAATAATAATAATAAAAATGCATATTAAAAAAGCTGCAGATGAGAAACGCAATTAAAACATTTGAAGAAAACATTTTTGACACATTTCTGATGGATTTCCATAAAATCGTGAATATTGTCGTAGATACCATCAGCCCCTAATGGACCTCTGTGGGGGAAGGAATACATTCATCCAGTGTAGAAGAGCTGCTCTTTCACCCACTGTTCAACAACTGCAAGAGCAAATGCAGGCTCTGTATCAGTATTTGGATCATTTGGAAGACACGGAGAAGTATAAAGTGATTCAAGGACCCAAATTTGTGTAAATATCCCAGAACGCTAACGGTAGCTTTGGGCTGAATGCTTCCGTGATGCTGTATTTTTACATCTACAGAACAATCCATTTACTTTCCTACGCCATGACGAGGACAACACCCTGTCAAAAACCTTCATTACGACTTGACTTGATTTAGTTAGAATAAATTACACATAATTCACCAGGCAATGTCTTAAAAGAGTGAAATGCAACCTGCATTTCCTATTTAATCAACAAAGAGTTTTCACCCACACCAGACCACGCCCCCGATTATTAAAATGACCGAACTAAACTTATGTCTGGTAAGATGTGTTTACCATTTTCTGTTTGTATTTTATGGTCGCTTTGCAAATGCTGCTGATTTCACTCTGTTTCACTTACCATTTTCTCAAGGTGGGTAAGCTATTTATTTAAAAAATGAAATCTCTTTGTCCGTTTCTCCACTCTCAAATAACACTGTGCCAATGCTGTTGCAGTTACAGTTAGTGGAAACTCTATGCCATTTATAGTTGTTTTCACGCTTGAGCTACATCTTTAAACTTTTATCTCCCTGGTTGGGCTGCGAGATTACTTCAAATGACAGTCTAGTATCAGTTCGAGGTGGAAAATATATTCAAAGAATACTTAATATCAAAATCATAATTTTTCATCAACTATTAAACAAGGGCATAAAGTGATATTTCTGCTTTCTGTGGTTCATTTTATGGTCCATTCACATATTGTGCAATGCATGAACATTCACCAAGACCTTTGCACATACATTTTAGCACACTCCTGATGCTTTGTTAAAATCTTGTCTGACTAATCTGGCAGTAGTGTCATGGATACTCCTCGTCACCGGTTCAATCTTAAACTCTGGGCACTTCATTATGCACAGTGTCCGTCTTTAGACTAGATCAAGTTTTATATAGATAAGTAGATGCTTTATTGATCCCCATATGAAATTCAGGTGTCGGGTTCTGGATGTGTTTAAATTGAATCTGAAAGAAACATCACATTTTCCACAAAAGTTCAGCTCTTCTTCCTTGTATAATCTGGTGAAATGTGCAGTTGAGACCGAATTAACAAACTCAGTATGATATGGGAAGTTTGGCAGCTCTGCTTCTGACTACTATCAAACTAAAGCTAATATTTAATTTCACTTGCAATCTGCTCATCTCTTTTCCTTCTTCTTCTCCCACTTCCCCGCCGGGAGTGAAACAGGCACATCGATGACCTGTGGCTCCCGATGCTCCTCAACTGCCTGGAGAAACGGTCTCTACTCCATATGAATGGTTCTTCATCAGCCTCGAAGAACTGGTTCTCCTCCTGAGTGGGTCTAGCTCCACCTTCTATCTGCAAATTGAGGCGCGTCCGCCTGTCCGTCCGAGGGAGTCGGATCTCTCCTTCACTGTGGAACTCCTACAAGTTTCTACTTTTCCCCAAAGAGGTTTGGTAGTTTTTCCTGGCCCGAGAAGGAGGGTCTAAGGACAGGGGAGCTTGGGACATCTGTCTAAGGACACGGGATGCTGGGACATTTCCAAGTCCCTTTGAATATTGTTTATTCTGTTTTTCACTATCGCCCCTCGAGGCAACTACTGTTATGATTTTGGGCGTTACAAAGATAAATTGAATTGAATAGAATTGAACTCAGTAACTTCCTCAATTCCTGAACTGTTTCCTTCCCATGAAAAAAGTTTTCAATTCTTTTTACATAACCCACAGAGGAAGTGATTGATTTGATAAAGTGACTCATTCCATCAGCATCACCAGTGTTTTTCTCTCATAAGCTTTAGAAACTATGATTCATCACATTATTTGCCGTGGAGCTGATCCAATAGAAAACTGCTGCCATCAAAATCTGCCATCTACGTATTAGTGAAGGAAGGTGACAGTTTGCAGCCAAAATGTTGCCAACTTTTAAAAACGATGTGGTTATTTTGTAACTGTCATCCCATTTGATACTAATAACCAATATTTGCCTGTACTAATATTTGTTAAGATTTTACTATCACAGCAAGACCCAAAAAATGATGTTAAAGTGCATAAGACAGGTTTGTAGGATTTTCTCATTTTGACTTTATTCGGTGTATTTATTCCTGTTGTACATTTAAATTATAGTGTTTACAGCCTGTGTAAGTGTAAGTGTTTACAAGTAGGAAGTGACATCACACTAGGGATACTCATTCCAGTCAAAGTGTATGCATTATTTACACAAAGAAACAACTTCTGGTCCCTCTAAACATGAATTCACAAAATAAAGCTGCTCTCATATATTTTTATATGTCAAATTAAAAAAATTGTGACATTAGATGAGTTCTTGCGCAGTGTTTGCTGGGTAATTTCCTAGTGTGATGTCATCAATCACAAACAGGAAGTGAAATTATAAACCTAAAAAATGTGCTATTCTGTGATAACGTTTTTTAGGAAAATTCTAAATATATTTATCTTAACTGCATTTTAGTTTGATGAGTGGTCCAACCTGTCAAGGCAAGTTATTGTAAAGTTCCCAACGTAACCTTAGTAAAAAATAATAACAGAATGCACTGTATTTATCTGGGATATACAATATTTTTTGGCAGGATTGTGTAAACATAGAGACATATTCTTAGCTTAGTTGCTCTTTTATTTTCATTTTTACTCATGAGTCTGTTTAAAAAGACTAAACTGATGCACTTGGGACAAACTGGGAATGACACATGGGCACACACACACACACACACACACACACACACACCACAAACTCTCAATAAAGCAGCTTAGTTAAAAAACTGTTGTTAAATACAGGCCACTTTTTCAATAATCGAACCCATACTGTTATCCAATATCCCACATACCGATACTGGAACCAGTATAT
Organism: Chaenogobius annularis; assembly: GCA_015082035.1. Lineage (NCBI taxonomy): Eukaryota > Metazoa > Chordata > Actinopteri > Gobiiformes > Gobiidae > Chaenogobius > Chaenogobius annularis. Next base: position 120,097 of record BJKM01000411.1, on the reverse strand, counting down.
TGCCCACCAGCGTTATGTACATTTGGCACATACATTTTGTCAAACTTTTGGTCTAGAATGGTACAAATAATAATTCCGGATCTGAAATACTGAATTCAAATTCGATGGCTGCTGAAGGTTTCCGATTTGAGAAGTTCAAGTTTGCTTTCATGCATACAATTTCATCTCAGAAACTCAGGGTTTTGATGACACCAGAAATAACGTCACAGAGTCAGTTTTTTATTTGGCATTTGATGGAACAATCAATAAGGTTTGTCGTTACTTGCCTCCTTGCCTCCTTGTAGTTAGTGATGTTTGGAAAGGCACTGAAGTAAACACATGGAATGGTCCCGGGCTTTGGAAGGTGTTTTGTTTACGCACTGGAAGGATCCGCTGCTTTTGTATTAGCTCTACAGTCGAATCTGAATCAGCTTGGCCATCCTGACCCAAAGTACTAAAGCCTTGATCGTTCCGTAGTAATACATTCTGTTCCCCTTCTTTAACAGCATATGTTTTTCCTTCAGAAGTAGCCTATACCTCCACATTTCCAGTTTGGGCCAGGAACCTGTGATGCTGCAGTAAAAGAGCTGACGAGGGTCGAAAAGTAAGTCTTGTTTTTAAAGGCCAGCTACTTTTCCGTGTGTGTGTGTGTGTGTGTGTGTGTGTGTCTGTGCATGTGTGTCCGCGCGTGTGTGTCCTCTGTCTAATTGACCTGCCGCAGCTACGTGTCCAGACTCCTTAAAACCACATTGATCTCAAGGCCGGTTCTAAACAGGCTTCTGCTGCTGTGGTCCAGCACAGACCAATCAGCAAGCGGCGGTGAATGACAGAGGAAAACGTGGAGTGGCAATGTTTGGAAGGTTGCACTCTCAAAAAGGATGTGATTTGGGATGGAATGTGATTTTATTCATTCCTGGTGAGGGAAATTCCGTCTTTGCACCCGTCCTTCAGTGCCGCTGGGTCCAACTGTCAGGAGCAGTGATCGCTCGAGGACTCTTCTCCAGGTCTTCAGCTAGACTCGGTCAAGACCTTAGGATTTTGCCTGTTGTGAATGTTTTGGGTTGATGGGGTAAACCGGAGCCCGAAGGAAACCCACCCACACAAGGGGAGAAACATGCAAGCTGTGCACGAAAACGCCTTCTTGCTGTGTTAGCCACCATGCTGCCTAAGCTTTAGAATCAACGAATAGAGCATTTACGTGAGAAGTAAAACATTCGTCATCCATTCCATACGTGGTGATGGTGGTAGCCACATCTGTCTTTGGGCAGACTGGCGGATCTGAGGCTGCCAATCTGCATCGGCTGATTTGAGCTTATTGTTTTTATTTGATTGGAGTTTTGATCGGTTCTTTTTTGTCTTGCATTGGTTCTATTCTTATCATCTCATCTGTATTTACTGGCTGTATGTCTCCACATATTCGGATGGACGGGATTATTGGGTGGAGAAACCAATCAGAGAAACACATGGTCTGTTTGTATCAAAACAAACATGGTGGCTTATGAGTAAAAATGAAACACTGAGGAGTTGTTCTGAAGGATACAGATAATCAAGACTGTCCAAAAGTTTGACGCTTTTCTGCTCTCAGACCCGTCTTCATGCAAAGAGAAAGAAGGGAAAATCTTTCTTCAACAAATATAATTAGCAGTATCCCAAAGACAACAACCAGAAAGAGATTCTATTCCTGTGATAAAACTCACCAACTCTCATCAACACAAACTCACCTGAGAAAATATGGCAGGAGGTTATAGACCACAGAGAATATAGTATTTTAGACTAAAGGAGCTCTCTTATTCTATGCACTGTGTTGAATTCAATAAGCCTATTCCAGCGCTTATTGTAATAGATTTCCAATGATTAAAACTGTTGAACTCATTGGTTCGCTTAAAATACAGGGCCAAAAATAGTACCATTTATAAAGATTCAATAACGCAAAGAGCTTATACTTCAGGAGCTTGAAAGGATGGAGCATTTACCACTGAACCACAAAAGATACAAAGACATTTCATTGTAATGAGCACTGTATTTGAGACGCACCTTAACGTTGGGCTCGTTCAATACAATGTGCCACTTCTTATTGCGATAGATTTCCAATGATTAAAGTACTTATTACAGACTTGTCTAAAGCAGTGGTTCTCAAACTGTTGAGAGCGTACTGCTGCTCATGCCACTCATGATTTCTACGCAGTTCAAGTCTTAAGCACACAACATTAAAAGTTTGTTAAAAGGTTTATTTTAATTTGATCAAACCTAAAAAAAGTTTCTTATTGAAATGTGAGTGCAGTTTTACTAGTTTTTACTAGAAAACAAAATTGAAACGGAACAGCTTTAACAGACTCTGTGGTTTTTCTCGTTTTTGGACTATAAAATAAATCTAACTTGGGATCAATAATACAGTTAAACATTTTAATATCAGGCTACTTTATCATTTTGTCTTTAGACTTTGTCTTCGTGTTTGTGGATGGAGGACAACTCTATAAGTGAACTAAGGCAGTAAAAAGTAGCTTCAGGACGTTTTTATTGGGATTTCAGTGTATTTCAGGTATTCGGTTACAATTACTTGTGTATCATTTTGAAGAAAGTGTACTTCTGAGAATAGTTCACCATCATTGCTTTTATTGTACTTTAATAGTATATGTGTGTGCAGTAACAGTACTCTTACTCACTGTGGGTAAGTCTAGTGACAAAAGCTGTGCACCACAAACTTGGGATTTATAAATGTCTTTTTGTGGGACTTTATTATTAAAAAGTGTAATTCAGGTACAATTCTATTTAATAAGAAAAAAATGAGTTATGTTTGGGTCTGTGAGCCAATTTCTTGATTTCATGGACCACTGCTGTCTACTTCTACTTGAGTAATCTTGTTCTGAAGGACAATGTTTGACTGCTCTAAACACTGAGTGAGTGACTTTGGAGTTGTAGCTTTTGCAAAGACAGAATTCTCTTCATTTAACTTTGACCCTGTGTCCCCCCTCATGCTGTGTGTGCCACTCGCCCTGAGGTCAGGACTATTATTCTGGACTTATTAAACTGCTGTCCCACCTCTGCGCCCTGCAGGTCCAGTCGAGCTGTAAAAGTCCACCTCAGCACAATCAAACTATGGATGATTCAGCAGTGTGCGCCTCGCCGCCATCTGTGTCATGAATCGGGCTTCGCTGATTCTCATTTACATTTCGTTAGAGACTTTTTGCCATCTTGTTTTAATGGTCACAAGGAGAGACTCGCAGGGCTGTGCAAACGTTTGGAAATACAGAGGGCCGTCATGTGGGTTCATATTTAGGCCTGATTAAGTGCTTGACTAGTTCTTATAGTTCTGGTTTAGTCCTGGATTTGTGTTTTTAGTCCTGGATCAGTGTTTATAGTCCTGGATCAGTGTTTATAGTCCTGGTTTAGTCCTGGATCTGTGTTTATAATCCTGGATTAGTGTTTATAGTCCTGGTTTAGTCCTGGATCAGTGTTTATAGTCCTGATTTAGTCCTGGACTAGCTCTTTTGGTTCCCCAGGCAAGATTTCCGATGGTATATTTTTTGGGGGCGTGCACATATTGCGTTGATAGTTTGAAAATAGGCCTACAGAGAACACAGTTTTGCACTGTATTTGAACATAACGTCAGAGCACAACACGGTCAAACACAACTTTTACACATTTACATCAACATCTCTATAATCTCGTCCACGTCCCACCCAACAAACTGTAACTCATGAGGCTACTTCCCCACTAACGGTGAGTTTGCAGCGCGGTGTCCAAAGTGTCCACTTTACATGTAACATATTTGACTCAAAATATACATGTTTAATAAGGAAAAAATATATAGTATATCAGATAATATGTCCACGCATTTTTGGAAGAAAATTTGGTACTGACTCAAATTGGGGAATGACAGTGTTTATAAACTCAGTGTGGTGAATAATTAGGATGCTGGGAATATGAGAAAGTCAGGAATATCTTTGGACTGCTGCAAACAGTTTAAAATGAACTAGCTCAGTTTTTCAATTTTTTTAAAGACCGTAAAAATCAGGTACGGAGCCTTAGTTAATTCATTTCTCCCATAAAAAGGGCAAATATAGAGTAAACAGTTTGATCTAGTGGTCTGCTAAAATAACCAAATCTGATATGATGATACTTCCATCTCTTCCTCTGATGGGACTGCAAATGATGTAAATATGTGCATTGTCCGTCACTGGGGCGGGTGGGCACCAATGGTCTGAACTGAGCACCCAGAGAGGTCCATTTAACACTTACTCATGAATGGCCCGTAACATATGTCACTATTGGCGCGCAAACACAAACACATGCACGGACTATTACGATGCAGGACGCGGAGTGTGGACCCATCTGCGCCCCGCCTAGACCTGGACATCCTGGGGCCCTGTCACATCAATTACTGTGACCAAACGGCGGCTCTAAATGCAAGGTTTGTCACAGGCTGTTATTAATGAGGGCTGGTTTGGCACAGGGACTGCAGTGGTGGAGGTGTGGAGGTGTGGAAGTGTGTTGTTGGACTCGCTCAGCTGACTAGAATCACAAAAGACAAAGCGAGACCCCCAATTATCCCTGGGGGTCTCGAGTTTTAATCACGTTTGGGTAATGATGGCATCTGCTGCGAATGACAATGTCCAAAATGCGCTGGTAGTCAGAGGTGCTTGTGGTGATGCCATTGGCCTCTGGCTCTATTGTCGCTTGTTCTAATGTTGTGACAGGCCGAGGTCTTCAGAGATGGATTGTCACTCTGGGATTTCTCTGTTGATAAGCAAATAGTACAATGAGCTTTGACTCGAGAGCAGCTGGGGAGTCCTTACCGTTGACTGTATTGTACTGGCTATAGTTGAGTCTTTGTGTTATTTTACGCGTTGTGCTGCAGGCGGCCAATATGTTAAATGCTGTTTTGAAGATATGCAAAATATATATGGTGTATGTAATGTCTCTAAAACCGCAGCAAAAAAAACTAAAAATGAAATGGTAAATTGTATAAAGTGATATTTCTACACTTTTGTGGATCATTTTAGTCCTTTTAGGGCTGTAGTCCTTTAGTCGTCAGATTGATATGTGGTACTAAAAATCTCTATACATCAGTCTGAAAAAGCTTTCAAAGAAAGCTCGCTCGTCCAGCCACACACTCTTTTCATTATTTCGTTCAACCTACGACGCATCACACCCACCTGACTTTTGTAGACGTTCACGCCTCGTCCAGATTGCCCATGAAACTGGTTGATTTATTTAACTTTTTATTTGTTGTTTGGCGAATCTCCAAGAAGAATATTCCAAAGTATGGTTTTACGTAATGGTTTTTAAAAAATGAAATAAAATATCACTTGCCACTATCAAACTGGTGGCCGGCTATATGGTTGGTGCAAGCTATCCATTGTTGTTAGCGTTTATGCTAATTTCAGCTCTAAAGTTCAATACAAAAAAAGAAACAGTTTAGTTAGAAATCACAGAAAAGAACATTCCGTTTCTGTTGCACAATGGCTCCTTGTTTACGTGAATAATACCTGGCATCATACTTCTGGTATTTTTGTCTTTGTTTGATATTTAGATTTAGGAACTAAAGAATATTTTTTTCAGATGAAAACACTCCTTTTGTTTTCCTTTTGGTTAGAATGATGCATGTTTCCGCATCTCTCGCATTTGCATTCGATTTGTCAGAATTGGGAATACCCTCACTTTGAAACACCACAAAAAAACCACCATTTTGGAGTCAGACGTGTCTTTGTGATCAGCCTCTTTCACCGAGGAGCTGCATCAAAGTGAAGCACATTAAGACACGGCTTTAAGTGCCCCATTACCATCATCATCATCGTTCTCGTGAGCGCAGACAAAAGCTTCTGTTCGGGGTATTTTCAGCTCCTCACCAACATTATATCTGCCTGCTGTTTGTTCACTTTACATCCGAGCTTCCCAGGATACTTTTCATCCAAGAGTGACAGTGATAAAATATGCAAATTCTTGATACTGAAATCTTTGGAGGCCCACACTAACATAAAGCTGGCCGATTGTGCTCTTGGGCAAGACACTTTCCTAGTATTGTTATGTGTGGGGGGATTGTGTGTTCATATTTCACTTTATTGATGGATTTAGCAAGCTTACATATCGTTCCTTTAAGTTTGTTCATGTGGTATAACAAAGAAAATTGTTAAAATGTATTGGTTCTTAAAAAATGTTAATATATCATAGTATATCTTGTGCAATATATTGATTATCGCATGTATATCAAAATTTTGATAATTTTGTACGGAATTGTGCATCGTCTTGAATCCTTGTGGCCCTAGTTTTTGTCATTGCTGTATTTAATGGACACCTTTGAAATTGCGATTCAATGATGTTCGACATTAAATGCATACAACCAATATCTAGTACATTAAATCAACAGAAGATGAAGCGTTTCTCAGAAGTGGGACTTTGGCAGCAGAAAAGTAACCAAATGGCTTTCAAATCAAGAGCTGACATGTGGTCATATTTGCCCATTTCTCTTGCACTCAGCTTCTAATAAAGGTTCCAAGGACAGTAAAGTAACTAAAGGTTTTATCCATTTGATAGAAGAGCTCAGAGCTTAGTCTTGAGAGAATATTTCAGTATATTCCAAATACATGATCAGACATATTTGTCAAGTAAAGCCTTCAAACTAATACTATGATCATTTTCCAGGTCTTCAGAGAGCAACAAGCGACGAAGCGTTTGAAAAAAGTAGTTAAACCTTGTGTGTCGCCGCCGGATAAGAGTTAATGATATGTGCATGTTTTAACGGCAGGTTTAACATCAGTAACGGCTTTAAAGGAGACATATTATACTTTTTGTTCAGGCACTTAGTATTGCACTGTAACCATTAGTAGATCATCATTTTACATTTTGTTCATTGTAAATTGCAATATTGATCTAAAACGGCTCGGTAATAGAAACAGCTCCATTGACTTCCTGCTCAAAACTGCAGAACTGGTAAGCCCCGCCTCTTCATAGTGATATTTGACTGTAACAAGCAGCAGATTGTCATTTACATGTTCATTTTGTTTTCATGTGGGTGTGGGCGGAGATAGAGGGTAGTTGAAAATAGGAATTATCAGAGCACTCGAGCCTTAGTTGCAGGACAATAGAGGATTAACTCAAACATGCAGGAATCAATCGAAATACAACTGGACATTTATCTGGTTTGACGTTTGAATTGTGCATTCTTTAGCTGCCATGCACAATCCGCATTGACCTGTTAGTTGTTGGACATTTGGCGTCTGCTTTCTGTCTGTCTGTGTCGTGGTGCAGCTGGCTCTGGGTGGACTGTGTAAGCCCCGCTCAGATAAACACCTGCTGGAGAGCTTTTCCATTTCCTCCCAAATCGCCCAATCAGGAAGTGGCTCCAACTCAGCTTCAAGGAGACCAAGTACTCAGCAAGACTCCTCCACTGCTCCTGTCTGCCAATTTTGTTTCTCTCAATCTCTTTGTGAGCTTTATATTCAACTGAACGTGGCAATGACTCCATTTACATGCACCGAGAACTCAGAAGAGTGCGCTAAACAACCAAACTCAAATCGTACCCGCTTGCTGTGAGATTTTGTAGTTCAAAATCGCACCTTGCCACTGCAGACCTTTGCATTGCTTATTAAAAAGTGCATTTGTTTGCGTTGACCTTTTTAAAAGTAAAGTTACGCTGTGCTGTGTTTTGTCATAATTTATCCCGGCTCCTTCCTTCCTCGTTGGCGCTCTCACCCGTCCCGTTGCCGTGGGTGATGGGTGTAAAGTGCTTCGTCAGCTGTCCCCGCGGTGGGCTGCTCCCTCTCTGTCTCTGTGACCTTCATACTCCTCTCATGTCCATAACTAATGGCTCTGGGGCATCAGCGCGATCATGCAACTGCAAAACAGCTGCAGCATCACAACAAGCCACCGCAGTGTAAGACAGTGGACTGTATCGATCCCTGGGGTTCAGAATGATGACAAATTAGTGCTGTTGTCATAGCGATTCAAATCTAAAACAAAATGAGATATATTTTGAATTAGACAGGCTGTGTCCCAATGTTCTCCTTCACCCCTAAGACCTCATTTATACACAGTCCTGCACTATTTAGCAGAATCTACAGTGCACTCTGCTCACTTCTTTCTCCTCGCCTCTGACTCTGATGTCTGGGCAGAAGAATGACTCTGCGAGCTGCAATAAAAATGGATTTCCGTAATAAATATTGGTCAAATCCGTCTGACACGCACGTATTTATGGACTAATAATCATCATACAAGTTTCATTTGACATGGATCACGCGTTAAACAACAAACGGACTGGATTATTTAACGTTTTGCCTGTGTTGGGGATCTTCTCAAACGGCTGACATTTGCAACTATAGCTGTAACGGTTTATTGAAGAGCGGTTTATTCAAAACAACGGGTCACATTTGCCTTGTTAAAACAGCTCTTCTCTTCGCTTTCAATCCGTCGTGTTGTGTCCAGTTAAAGACGCAGTTTGCAGTTCTTTTCTGACTCTCACAATGCATTGTGGTATATATTGACGGTCTAGTGACCAGCGCTGGACTTTTCAGGATGCATTGTGGGACATTTTAGCACTCTACTTTTTCATTTGAAAGATTTTTTGTGGCCCGCAGGCTTTATTGACAGGAAAGAACAGAGTGAAATGGGGGAGGAGAGAAGGGAGGACATGCAGTAAGAAGAAGTACCCAATTTTGTTACTGTAAGTGCAGATGCAGTAGAGAAATAATGACTCAAGTAAAAGTAGCACATCATAATTTAAATTACAATAACAGTTAACAAAATGCACACATGTTGAGAACTGTTAAGCACTAAATGTAGTGATTTTTAAAAGACTTAAGTATCAATCAATACTTTTTTTTTATATATATATATATATATATATATATATATATATATAGTAGTAGTATATTCTGGTATTTTGTTGGCTTGAACATGTCCAGTTAAAAAATGTAGTGGAGTAAAAGTTAAAAGTATCTACTGTAAAAATGACTATTGTCTCTCCTCTGCAGGTCTCCTCACCTTTGCACTCTGAGGGGCCCTGCCTGCTGCTCCGCCTCCTTGTGACCTGCATCTAGACAAACCTTGCACCGTCGTGTGTGCACTCCCTCCTCGCTCCGCCTGTTGTGACCTGCTGCCGGGCTCCACCACGACCTCTTCAGGCCCGCTTCATTTCTGCACATTTGAGTTTGCATTGTTTGACGCATCACACCCACAGCGCACCCACATGGCACCCACATGGCACCCACATGGCACCCACATGGCACCCACATGGCACCCACATGGCACCCACATCGCACCCACATCGCACCCACAGCGTACACACATGGCACCCACAGCGCACCCACATCGCACCCACATCGCGCCCACATCGCGCCCACATCGCGCCCACAGCACGCCCACATCGCGCCCACATCGCACCCACATCGCACCCACATCGCACCCACAGCGTACACACATGGCACCCACAGCCGCACACCACATCGCACCCACATCGCACCCACATCGCACCCACATCGCACCCACAGCGCACCCACAGCGCACCCACAGCGCACCCACATCGCACCCACAGCGCGCCCCATCGCGCCCACATCGCACCCACATCGCACCCACATCGCACCCACAGCGTACACACATGCACCGCACACCACAGCGCACCCATCGCACCCACATCGCACACAGCGACCCACAGCGCACCCACAGCGCACCACAGCGCACCCACAGCGCACCCACAGCGCACCCACAGCGCACACATCGCACCCACATCGCACCCACAGCGCACCCACAGCGCACCCACATCGCACCCACAGCGCACCCACAGCGCACCCACATTGCACACACATCACACACACACACACACACAAACACATGTGCCGCACTCAGACCGACATCACAGCCTCAGACCATCTTTTTGTAAATATTACATTTCTTTGACCTTTGTTCTGTAAATCAATCCTTATTTTCGAGCATTTTAAGTCCGCCTCGTCTCCCATCCTTCGTATATCAAAATCCAGGTATAACAACGTTAAATACAGATACCTTTTGTGTACTTTGTTACTTTGCACCACTGTATCCAATACTCTGAATAAGTCTACATGTGAAAAAAGTGCTTTGTTTAACCATGTTAAATGGTTTGTACATTTCTGTACAGCTCCTTTAGATATGATGTCATTTCAGTTTTGCCCATAGAGACTGAAAGCTGTATTTATTTATGTTTTAATGAAAGCTGTATTAAAGCTCTGGCACTTTTTGAACACATCTGTTTAAATCTATGGGCGCTTGTATATTAAAAATCTCTTATCTGCTCCATGGGTCTGCTTCTCTGTACAGTAAGCAGTGACCCTGTTATTAATGTGCTTAAATATGTGATTCATTTATTCTGAATGGCCTATTGCTCTGGCTGTAAGTGCTGGTGTCATCCTCGAGTGCTGCTGGGCTTGTAATTTCCCCTGTTCGAGTCACTCTCGCTGTGTTGATGAACAGGCTGGGAAAGGCAATCTGCTACACACGCGCTTTTACATGGGCTCCAGAGTATATGTGTGTGAGTTATTTAACGTCAAGGTACAGTTTGTAACATATAAGCAGCCCTGGGTTAAGTTTGCTGGGCTAGACTACACACTTTGCCAGTACAAAAATGTGCGTAGTCGGGACACCAGTTTTATCTCCCAGAGTTAAGATGGGTGTGATTGACAGGATGATTAGCGAATCAGGGACACACATGGTCCGTTTGTTTCAAAATAAATATGCTGCTTACGGGGAAATCCTTAATTTATGAAGTAGGAGAAATTCTTGTTTGTTGTTATATTATTATCATATTTTTTGAGCTATAAGATTATTAAAATTAAAGTAAAGTAAAAAGAAAAATAATCTAATTTCTCTCTGATCACTGTCCTTGTTGCAGTTTGCATGTCATTGAAATATATTTAAAGGTCCAGAAATCAGATCATAATCAGGTTTTGGTGTCCATGTAAACATAGTCACTAAAAACATCCCTGATTGCACAGTTCTGTTTGAGTTTGGCCTGAGACGCCGAGGAGGTGACCAGACTTAGAGATCTCAGGCAAGACATGTATGTAGCCACAAATTGTATTCTTGGAATGGTAGGCTTGTGCAATTAATCAAATTCAATTAGAATCAAATAGAAAGGGTCTGGAAATCAGGAAAAAGCAGATATTAACTGAAAATACTAGTATTATTTCCAGTGATGCTAACTTATATGTTTGAGCCGACAAGCTCAGCAAAACAAAGCCAATGTACACAACTTTTCTGCTATCTTTGTGTGCAAGTGTGGTGCCTTGTGTATATTAATAAACAGAGACCTTTATGTTCCTGCGGTCTTCCAACATCTACATTGCCTCTCCTGCCGGTCCCCCGTTTGGAGCGCAGCATTGATGACCCCCTTGTTTGGTGGTGGCGGCGGTACAGATCCAACATTGTGCCCTCCCTGTTGGAGCCAAGCTGCTAGCTGCACCTGTTAGCCAGCCTTGGAGAACGGGTTAGCAGTGTCAATCGGCCGATTATGTTGATGCCCGTGGTGGTTCCCGGATCTGAGTGAGGTGTTTGGACTGGGACAGTTCCTGTGCTGCGACCTGGACTTTCAGTGGGGGCGTCTGATGTGTAACGTGGCCACGCGGGTGGGTGTTTCTGCACAATCCAGTGCGGACAATCAAGCTCCGATGTCCCTTCCAGTCCTGTCCGTTCTTAGACCAGCGGCACACATCAGCGCACGGTGGTTTCCAGACTGTTCTGCTGCTGCTCCACCACAACATGGCCTCTCCACGCTGACTGCCGTTTGGTGCACTACACTTGCACACGTTGGCAACAGCTTTTTCCTGTTTATTGATGTACAACATTCACGTCAAGATCGAAAATATTGTGTTTCCAGTACAACATTATCCAAACCCAATGTATTACACAAAGAGACATTAAAACTTGGCGTAGAAGCGCAGAGAAGAGCGGAGATATCGTTTCTTGTTTACTCTAGCTTTAACCACGTCTACAGCACCACAAACTTGGAATTACTGAACGGATTTTTGTGAATTGCTGAGATCGGCCTCATGATTAAAATTGGTAATTCAAGTAGGATTTAGATTCCATTTTTGAAGAAAACATTAGTTCCGTTTGCCTCTGGATCAGGTCCAGGTGAAACATGGCTTATGAAGTACAGTTTTATCATTAGCTTGCATAGTTTGTTGAAGATCTAGAAGTTGACCTTAGTTACCTGAGATCCAACTGCCTTCAGGTTTGTGGTGAGGTTAATGCAAGTATACTGTATGTTATTGAATACGTGTTTGTGGTGATTACTACGTGTAGGTAAAAAGCCCACCGATGGTTAACACAGGAGGTGTTCCTGCGCTGGGGTCAGTGGCTTGGCCTGTGATAGATGAGTTTCTTATTGTTGCTCTCTGGTCCGACCCCAAACCTGCTGCACCTGCACTGCTCTGGCTCTCACCTCGCTCCCGGAAACCTCCAAGGGCATCGATTTTACCCAGCCTCATTAATATGTATAGGGAATTATTCTGCACTTTGTTAAGGAAAGTCCTGCTCCCCTGAAGGTTACAGTATTTGTGATCGATGGAAAGTGGGACTTAAATTATTTTTAGGAGAAAAAGTTGAAAGATTTATGTGTGGGTCCAGATCGTGCACTTGTTTCTGTGATTACATTTCCATAGAGTTCTAGTTTGCCTCATGTTTGAATTGTTCAATAAGTTGTATACTGCTGTTGTGTATCGCTGGATGTTTTGGAGAATAATGTCATAAATTCAAATAGTTGGACTCTCAGTGACAGTGGCAAACGGTGACACAAGGAATTAGCAGTAATAGTAAGTGTAGTCAAATGTTTCAGTATTCATTTGGGTCACATTTTCATTTCCAGTGCTTTTTACTATGTTACAATGTGTAATACCTTGGTAAGAACCTGGTAGTAAGGGTTTCGGTTACATGTTATAACATTAATGAGGTAGATACATTGCTAAAGCAACTATTATTATGTATACAATACTTGTACTGTAATGCATAGATACATGAAGAGAGTTCCTGCTTTACATTTAATTTTAGTTTTGTTTTTAAATGAAAAATACAAAACAGAATCTAAATAAAAACAAAATAGGGACATACAAAATGTATAGTTTTTAAAATCAACATTGGAAAATTGAAAGATTTGCTTTTATTTAATTTCACACTATAAATCCAAATTCTTTTTTCTGTTTTCCTCTCTGGTGGGGCTGACTGGCTGCAGAGAGCGCGGGTGAGGGTTTGGACATGTATGGACACTTTTTTCTGACTAACGCTGAATATTGGGGGGGATAAATATATACTAGCAATGAATTCCTGTCAGTACATTTGTGATAAAGTGCTTTATAATATACAGGTTGTTACCTTCAGCAGTCTGTTGGCCTTATAAAATGAGGCCAACCAAATTTGAAACACACTCTAAGACATCTAAATTATTAAGAGCATTAGCAATATTTTGAAAGGAAATGTTCTAATATTGGCCTTACTGCCCTTTCTCACACATATTAGCCTTACAATGTTATGAGCGCTTCTTGATGTAATGTCATGTGCAGTTTGATGTGGCTTCTGTTTAATATATGACCCATTGAGAGATGAATGTAGATTGTAGTGCAAATTAAAATGTTGTGCAGTTCCTTTGCACAACACATGTAGCTATATACCTATCAGGTGTTTATCTAATTGTTTATCTAATTATTACACTTCACCCTGTCTCTTTCAGTCTCACCTGGTTTGAATTAATTGGATTTAGAATGTGGCCGCTCTAGAAAGATGGATGCGTTTCTTTAATTGTTACTTTTCATTCAGTCGGCATGATTTAACTCCCCGATGCTAACTCACCAGGGATCATTAGAGTTACAGTAATGGACCCGAAAAGGAAGTGTCTGAATGAAGTGTCTGCTCTCAGTGACCCAGGACTTCCTCAGGGGTCCGAAGCTCAAAGCCAATCTCACAAACATGTCTTGCATCTGCTATTTACCTAATGGTTTGTGCATTCAAGAGGAAAGAGCTCTGCAGGGTCTTGGTGTGGGTGGCTTAAAATAACTTGGTTTCCAGCATCATGTTATAATTTCATGTTTTAATTTAGTACATTCATGACATTGAAGTGCATGGGCAGTATACAATGGCAGATATAGAAATTCTTTACCAGAAATTCTTTACTTTACCAGGCAAGGAAGAAAGCTATTATAGGGGTGGCACAAATCCCACAAACCGGTCCTGTATTAGTAGAGCAAGCAATCCTGGACCTCGCCCCCTGCAGGATGCCATGGTTGCTCTGTGTTGCCCCCTGTCTGCTCTGGAAAGCAGCTTCAATGACAGACTGACCCGCCCGGCTGTGTTCCTTCGGTCTTTGCTCCCTGCTGCTGCCCGACTCTACAATGAACACTGCCAACATCGTTAGCCCTTAACATGTGTCATTCATCTCTTATATATTCACGTGTAATACTGTGTCAATCATTCTCACTGAAGTCACTTTACCTGTCATTACTTGACCATATGCCGCACTGTGCTTAACCATAGCCATAGCCTCTTATTGTACATAATATACACTTAAGTCACTTTAGCTGCTATTTACTTGCTATTTATTCTGTCCATGAACTGCACTGAACACAACCATAGACCAGAGGGGATTGGACACTATGAGTATAAAAACTTACAGTGCTTTTGAGCATCATGGACTTGAAGCTAGAATTTTGTTTGATTGTTGCTATTTTGATAATGCCAAATTAAAAATGCTCAACTGACGCTCAGATAAATAAATCGCCACGTAAATAACATAAGATTTAAGTCTATTCTGTATGTTTCTATTTTCCCACTGTGGGACAAATAAAAGTTCCCTTATCTTACCTTAATATAAATCTTAACGATATAAGATTAACACATTTGTATACAGCCCTAAAGGAGTAACTCAAAATATGCCAGGTCTTATAAAGCCTGTAGAGTTTACACCAGGTTCAGTGCCCAAACAGGAAAATACAGTTATGCTATGATTGATCAGTACAGGGTAGGGTTTTTTTATTTCTATTTTTCTATTCTTAATTTTCCTGCTAATGACTCTTATTATTATTATTATTATTATTATTATTATTATTATTATTATTATTATTATTATTATTATTATTATTATTATTATTATTATTATTATTATTATTATTATTATTAATAAACTATTCAAACTACATTGAACTGAACTGACCCCTAAAGTTGTTACTCAAACACTGTCACAGGCAACAGTGATGCGTGGGCTGTGACCTTTGACCTGTGGGTCGGTTTGGAGCGGGTCGTGAAAGCACTTTTGCATTTGGCACGTCCTATTCCCAATTACACTTGTTTCTCCATGAATAAGGGTGCCATTAAAAGAAAACACGCAACATTTTACAGACTGACCAAAATGTATGAATATTCCAAGTATGTGCGTAGTCTATATGATCATTTAAGATGTTCTAGTTCGAACAGTTTAGCAGACTTTGGTCTTCACTTGGTTTCTCATAAAAGCCAGTTTATTTGCATAAACAAATTCATC
The DNA here is from genome assembly GCA_015082035.1 of Chaenogobius annularis. NCBI lineage: Eukaryota > Metazoa > Chordata > Actinopteri > Gobiiformes > Gobiidae > Chaenogobius > Chaenogobius annularis. The sequence goes on along the minus strand of BJKM01000411.1, from coordinate 104,625 downwards.
AATTCAAGGAAAAATTAGACAAGACAGTTGTAGCGTGAAATAGGGAGAGAAGGTACAGACATTGGGGCACTTGGTCAAGGCTGGGAAGTGAACCCACGGTGCGCCGGTAGCAACGGCATATTTGCAGTGTATTATCATATCAGATGCTCGTGGGCAGTGAAGTACAAAAACGATTACAGGATGAGCCAAGTAGGTTATGGGCTGTACACAATGCAAAGGTTAGAAAGGACTAGTACTTTCCAGTCACGATGCCTTTTTGCAAATCTCACCAAATGAATATTTTGTGTAGACACAGAACTCAGGCTTTCCTTTTGTTTGAGGCTGTCAGTCAGAGCTTAGTCCTGAAATGAGCTCACGGCAGCTGCACTTTGACAGGTGACTTTGCCTTATTGCAGTTTGATGGGAGACCTTCCTCTCAGGGTGCCATGTGGCGTTAGCAACCACGATCTCTGATGATCCATCGAATGATGATTTCGAGGGTTTGTTGTGAGCAGCTGTTCCAGGCCTTTCTTCAGTATATGCTCAAAGATTGTTGCTTAGCCGTGCGTCATCTTAAAGATGGTTTATTTATGGCAGTCTTTCTGTGTGGAGTTTGCATATTCTCTCCGTGTCTGCTTGAGTTTCTTTTGGTTGCTCCGATTTCCCCTACCATTAAAAACATGTACAATAGACTCCTCCCCTCTGGAGCCAGGAAAATTGAGATTCCAGACCTCAGTGAGTGTATATTTGTTAAATAAAATTCGTTTGTTACTGTAATCTCGGGTTCAGAGGTTTAGAGTACTAAAATGACTTTTTAGAGTAACAAGGAATGCAACTCGTTAGTTTTGTGAACCCATGTAATCTTTTTCAAATTCAATTCAATTAAATGTATTTTTCTAACACCCAAAATCCCAACAGCGGTTGCTTCGAGGGGCGACAGTGAAAAACAGAATAAAAACAGAATAAACAGTGTCCATAGGGACTTGGTAATGTCCCAGCATCCCGCGTCCTTAGACAGATGTCCCAAGCTCCCCTGTCCTTAGACCCTCCTTCTCGGCCAGGAAAAACTACCAAACCAAATCAGTAACACGTTAGTTTTGGTTATGTCTCATCTCCTCGCTGCAATCGCAGAGCTTGGCGTGCTGTGAGCATGCGCACTGCGCAACTAGTGACTGGGGGTCTTGTTCTCATGCCAAAGAAAAATAAACTTTCAGATGCACATTATGACTCCTTCTCCTTCGATATAACCAGTATTTTGTGTCTGAAGAGAAAATGTAGGGTAACAGCGATGTGGTGAGTTTGATTTAAAGAAACTACAGTGCTAAAACAAGCATGTTCTGTTGTTGTGCGTCTGTGCTCTTGTCAATCCGCTCATGTTGTTTTAGTGATGTTTTCCATTGCTTGAGGACAGGCCTACATGTGCTTATTGTATGGCATTAGATTGTGGTGTGTCTGTCAACATAAAAGATAAATAAAGCTCAGTCAAACGTATTTATTTTGCTTGTTTATTTGATATTTGAATGATTATGTTACTGTGTTCAGCAAAGCAAAGGGATTGTTGGCAAACGATACGCACTAAGAGTGTATGGCTATGGGCGTATGCAAACTGGTTAATACTTGATACAACCAATTCTGGTTAATACAACCCAATATTGTTGTATTTGATTATAATATATCTTATATTTTAATATTGTTCATTTTTTTGTGTGCTTCAAGTCACAACTTTTTGTGCTTCAAGTCACAACTATCTGCGCTCAGCACCTTAAAAAACAACTTACATTTGTTGATTTTGTTTGTAAAACTGCAGCATCAACTATTAGACTTGTAGAGCAGCAAATGTTCTCTGATAGATTCCCAGACCGTGAGCTCAGTTTGAAAACAGCTTGTCTTCTCTGAAGTAGTATTCCAGGAGCATTCTCACTGACAAATCCTTGACTGCTTTTTGATTGTACTTTGAAATAATACCATAAATGATAAACAGTAAAAGGTGTACTAAAATGTATTTTTTTATGTTGTGGCTCATTGAATCAAGAGCCAGAATTTAAAACGCTGAAGATACAAACTCAGATATGTACAGTTACAGCACTAACTTCCCTGCATGTCTCCTCTTACTCCAGCTTCATGCGAATCATCAGCTGGGAACGTGGACAGCCTGTGGTCAAATGAAGAGGACCTCATAGGGTTAAATTTAAACAACAACAACAAAAAATGTAATCAAAAGAAGATAATAATGCAAAGTGCTGTTTTTTAGTTACATAATGATTAAATGTATTTTGTGTTGTCACTTGTTTATGTCTTTATTGTGTCTTAAGCTTATGTTATGTCTGTAAATACCTGCTCATAGGGTTGAGATAAAAAACTGCAGCGTATTATTGCATTCATCTTAATATAAAGAGGGAAATAAAATGTGTATGACTAGTTAAGTGTTTATTTGCATTTGTGGGCCTGTAACCTGAAGCAGTTTTGCTGTAGGCCAGAAACTCTTTAGTGAGTGTACATTATCACTTCTTGTCATGTTCAAGCAGCAAAAAGTCGTTACATGGTGTTCATCAGTCGTAGCTTTTTTGGATGTCTCTTGTTCTTCCCTTGCTTTCTCTCGTTAAATCGAGTTCTATGTTCTTTTTTTTCTGTTTAAAGAAAAAAGAAAATGTATTTAGTTACAGAAAACTGCATTCACCCATAGCTAATGTTTACATCATGTGTTTCAGATATGTTCATTTACATGCACTGTCCCGACCAAAAAATCAAATCAAATCATAATTTAATATGTATTTTGGAACGTATTGAATGATGTGGTCCAGTCAGAACATGTGAAACTTGAATTATATTATTGTGTAAAAACATGATTTAGGATTAAATCCTGACCATAGTCCTGACAGTACAGTAGTTTATGAGTAATATTTTTTGAAGTAATGGTACTCTTAGTTAAGTACATTTTTGGATACTCTACCCATCTTTTGTCCATCAGTCAAATTCCTTGCAGCTAAAGCATAAAGTTCTGCCACTGACTGTCTCCTAGATTGTATTTGTGCTTGAGTATATTTTATTGAATAGTTACTTTCCATTAGGGTACACTTATGTAGTGTAATGCATTTGCCTGTATCTGTCTTTCATGCACAAAATAGAAAGTCTGACTGTTTTTATTGAATGAACTCCCTTTGTACATTTTATCTAAGACAGAATCAGTTCTGTTTTGTTTACTTAAGAGATTGTGGTTGGAGCTTTATCAGAACTGAAAAGCTTTTCCATTCAGATAAACACAAGGCTCTTTGCCCGTGTCAGCCTGTGTGCTCATATATTTACATGATGAAACGCAGAGCACAAAGAGAGCAGCCTTAAGGGCATTGAGGGTCTTTCCTTTCGACACACTGTAAAAATTATATTTACAAAAGTTTAAATATATTATATATAACAGTGCATCTTGAACAGCGCTTAAAGTTTATATATAAATGATACAAATAATAGTGCACATTTCACTAAAATGTAGTGAACGCAATTATATTTCAGATTTTACTATGCAGTTTGGGTTTAATAATTGTACTTCCTGGTTGGACATGAGCAACAAATATGACATAGGTAGAGTTAATTCCACAACTGTTACCTAGCAACCAGACTGTAAAGTCCATAGAGCCAAAATCCATATAAATTACACAATATTTATGATTTGACAAACAATAATACCATATTGTGATTTTTATTTTATTGAAAGATCATTTAAACTGTCAGAAAAGTGTAAATTGTTTTATTTTTCAAAATGTCCTCCCAAACTGCGACTTCACGGACGTAAGACTTTGGTAACTACAAGCATGGAGCTACAAGCATGGATATTCTGAAAAATTACTACTTTTTACAAGAAAAACAGCTACTTTCAACCTAAATCGGAGTGACTTTGTCTCGTTCCCAAAACTGTCTAACCAGCCTGTTTCTTGGAACAAACTCTGTGCCATGCCTAAACAATACAAAGATAATTAAGTCACATAAAATACATCTTACAAAATGTAATACATGACGTGGCCAAAAGGCAGCAGACAGAGAGAATTTGTGTCAAACGTCAAGGTCACTGATAGGTCTGTCCTGATTGGAGACGGCACGAAAAGTCATGTGAATCTCAAAAAAAATAAAACACATTATTTTCACAGCGCCCCTATTTCTGAGATAATGTCACTCCTTCCTAATGTTTTAGCCAAACATTGAGGAGTTAAACAGCTGATTGTGCACATGGGTGCGGTGGACATTTGACGGGAACAGACTGAAGTTTGAAAAGAGACTTGAAGTTATTCGACATGCTTGATACAAGTTAAGCCGGCTGTTTCAGCTGAACACATGGCTGTCCAAAGAGTGTGCACCTAGAGGACTACACTATATTGAGAACTTCTATCTATTCTGGAAACGAGAGGACTTGTTTCAGAGAAATGGCCCACATTGGACAGGGCCTGGACAAGGCCCTGGGCAGATAGTTAGAGAAGAGAAAAATGAGAGAAGAATTCCTGCTCCATCAGCCAAAGACCGGGCCAATGTAACATTAGCAGAACCACAACCACAGCCTCCACCAAAGGATTCAATCATCAGCAGGACTCATCAGCAGCAGCACCACAACAATCTTCATCGCGGCCAGTGCAGGAGATATTAAAATTATTCCCAATAGGGTCCTCATCAAAGGCCATTACAGGTGCTTTCATGTTGAAAATATTTGATGCAGAAAGACCTTGATGCTGTCCTTGAAACCTTCAGTCTTACTCAGCATGTGAGTGTGCACTCATCTAGAGTGTGCCCTCTACTGTGGGCACACTCTAGATATCCTAATTACAAAGGGGGTTAATATTTCAAACGTAAATGTGGTTGATGCTCTGTCTGATCACTTCTTTGTCTTCTTTGACCTGTCTGTTTTTCCCAAACCACCGACTGGTCCTGCAGTTGTTCGGAGGAGACACATAAATGATGGCACAGGTGCACTGTTTATGGAAATGATAAACTTAGAAAATGTTTCATGTTCTAATTTAAATGATTTGTTGAATTCTGTTACATCTAGTGTTTTGAATCTTCTGGACACCATTGTCCCTATGAAGGCTAAAATTGTTGAAAATAAGCAGAAGGCGCCATGGAGAAATGATGATTCAGTCAGGGCACGGAAAAGGGAGTGCCGCCGGGCCGAACGGAAATGGCGCAAATCAAACCTCCAGGTTCATAAAGACATTTTCAGAGCGAAGTTGTACATGTAGAACCTAATTTTATGTAGAACTAGGGGAAAAAAAAATCTGAAATAATTGGAAGCTGCAGTAATAACTCGCGTGTCCTGTTTGCCACAGTAAACATGTTAACAAACCCTCCAGCTCAGCTATCGTTGAAACTAATTTCCACATCTAAGTGTAATGAGAATTATTCTTTAATAACAAAGTTCAGGGCATTAAAAATGCTATAAATCTCCCAATGCAAAAAATAACCCTAAAACAAAACAATTAGAGCTAACTCACTTTGCACTTATAACTGACAAGACTGTCCAGGAGCTCATCACCAGTCTGAGTTCATCTACATGCTGCCTCGATGTGTTACCCACCAGATTTCTAAAGTCTGTGCTGAACAGTTTGTTAGCACCACTCACTCACATTGTTAATATGTCGCTTCAATCTGGAACATTCCCAATGTCTTTGAAAACTGCGGTCATAAAGCCTCTCCTAAAGAAGAGCAGTCTTGATGCTGCAGTACTGAGTAATTACCGGCCCATCTCTAATCTGCCATTTTGGGGCAAAGTCCTTGAAAAGGTTGTTTACCAACAGCTCACTGATTTCCTCTTAATAAACAACTCATTTGATGTTTTTCAGTCAGGTTTTAGACACTGAGACTGCTCTTGTCAAGGTGACAAATGACATCCGCCTGAACACTGACGCGGGCAAAGCCTCTGAGTGCCGCTTTTGACACTGTAACTTCGATCATGGGATCCTCTTACAGAGACTAGAGGACTGGGTGGGCATCACTGGCACTGCACTAAATTGGTTAAGGTCCTCTCTGTACAGGACAGGAAGTACTTTGTTGAAATTGGTTACTGTGTCTCAGACCAGATGCCCCTGACTTGTGGGGTGCCCCAAGGGTCAATCCTGGGACCCCTTCTGTTCAACCTCTACATGCTGCCGTTAGGTCAGTTGATACGCAGCGAGAATGTGTCCTATCACAATTATGCAGACGACTCTCAGATCTATGTTTCACTGACGGCAGGTGAATATGGACCAGTGGATTCACTCTGTCACTGCATCCAACAGATCAGTGTGTGGATGCAAAACAACTTTCTCCAGCTGAACTCAGAAAAGACTGAAATCTTTGCTGTGAGAGATACTAAAGGTGACACAACGCTCGTGTGGCACTGTCATCCGTGGTGAAAACGTACAATGTTATTAATAGAGCTGTCACATTGACGGGCGTGGGAGTTAGAGGTAGAATTACTCAGAACTCGTTTTAACGTTTTTATTTCAGTTGAATTGCAATATGGGGATGATATACACAAAGGCAAAGAAAAAGTCAAGAGCCCATTAATCTGGAAGAGCAACATTAGAGCAGCAATTAGAATTCTGAAAACGTCATTGGGAGTTCTAGTGTTAAGAACAACTTTTCATATAGCAATGTTGTCAGTGATGATTCAATATACAAATTTTAAATGTTATACACATGTAGTTCACGTTAACTAATGCCACTTAGAAGCTGATCTTTTTGTTGTTTTCTGCACTGTTTTATGAAACAGGCACCGACAATTTTTTGTGTTTTTAATTTTTTCTATAAGGTACGGTATCACTGATTTTTGTTTTGCTCTTTACAATCTGATATTTTTATGTCCTTTTATGTCAAATGTATTTTCTCACAAATGGTAGCTTCCACTAAGTCAAAGTATTACCATTACCAAAAGTGGAAACAAAGTTCGTTTACGTCATTAATTCAGTCGCAAATGTGCATTTAAAATGTGTGTTTATACAGTCAATGTAAAATATTCCCTTTTGGACATTAAAAATAAACAAAAACAAGGTAATGTCAAATAGCCCCCTTATATTTTGTCTGTCTGTTGCTGTTTTTGTTCTTGTTGTCCTCACTATTGTTACTGTTTTGTTTTTGTAAATAAAGAGACAAAAAAATTATAATAAAAGGATAAACTGAAAACCAGTGCTTAAAAGGACTACTCACCAGTTGCACTCAGGAAGAACAGTATTTTTAAAGTTTGGGTGGGCTTAAAATTTAGTTTTTTGTGAAAAAGATTGAGATTGTGAAATGTGGCTCACTGGTTGCGAACCAAATGAGAAGGGATTTTGGTCAAATTGTTGTTGTTGTTGTGTTACTTTTGATGGCGGTTGGCAGCCAACTGTAAAGCTGCATTTACCGCCACCTACTGTAGTCATACGTTTTCAAAGTATGTGTTTTACGCAACACAGTAAAAAAAAAGGAGATAGAGGCCATGTCCACACGTAGCCGGGTGTCTGATAAAACGCATATATTTTTCTACAATTTGACCTGTCATCCACAAATAACCGTGGGATTATGCCCTTGAAAATGGTGCTTTTGGAAAACTCCGACCAAAATGAAGATTTTGGTAAACTCCGGTTTTGTGTTTGAATGTGGACATGGGTAACCGGCGTTTTAAAGGTCCCAAACGTCACTATCAGCGACAATTAATGAATACATGTCACATATGCATCCTTGTTTATGCCTGACAGTGTGTTAATTTTGTTCGTACAAGTTCTATTTTCTTGCTCGATTTTGCAAATCTAACTCGTGCTTCTTGTTGCAGGGCACAGGAGTGCTTTACAGTCGGCTATATTGCACCAAATAATTCTTCCTCAACAGCGAAGGCATGCCACACGTACAGTCTGGCGCCATGCTTCATGTTTTGCAGAGGTGACGACGAGAAATGCATACTCTTATTTTCTTATCTTTCAGAGTTTACTCCGCCAACTATTGGGCTGGCATGTTTATGACCGCCCTCAAGAGCGCAATTATACGGGTTTGTGTGGATGGAGATACATTTAAAACGATTATGTGTGTACACAATACTTTTTTTAAAACAAAGGGCGGCGGATATACGTTTATGAAAATACCTGCCTACGTGTGTACATGGCCAGAGAGAAAGTGAGAAAGAGCTTGCGATTCTGGTCTTCTTCTTCGTCTTTGGTTTTATGGCGGTTCTTCTTTGGTGGTGTTTTATGGTGGTTGGTATCCATAATGTTACATTACCGCCATTCTTTACACATTATTCATTAGACCCCATTCTTTAGTTGTTGTTGTTGGTGAGAAAGCTCATCCTTCCTCTTCTTCTTTGGCTTTCCACGGCCGCTGGCTTCCACAGTGCCACCTCACCGCCCCCCACTGTAGTTGTAACTCTTGGAGTCACTTTCGCTGTTGTCACCGCCCTCCATGGCAGTCGGCAATTGAGCGGGCAACACCACAACGACACACCCAACTCTACAGCCGTCCAATTAACCCAGTGATACATTAGTAAGTAACCGTAGCCACACATGATCCCTGTGACTGGACTGTAAGAAGACTCCGCAGATTGAATTCCTGCCTATTAGTTTGAAACCATAAGGACAAGTCAGTTCTTTCTCTTCCATATGCCGAACAGTGGAGCAGCACATGTTCAACAGTTTCTGGTTCTTGACAGTGATCACACAGACCGGTAGGATGTTTGCCTATCGTACTCAGCGACCAATTGAGTCCAGTGTGGCCAAGTCTCATGCAAGCAAAGGCTCTCTTCCCTCGCGTTCTTGCCCATTGATCTGCATGGGCCAAGACTACTCTGTATCTGATACAGATGTTGTCTAGCATCACAACGATTCCAATAGTCCTGCCAGAGTTCATACACATGACGCTTAATAATGGGCTTGATTTCAGGTTTGCTTATTTCAACCATCACATCAATTGACGGTCGCCAAAGGGAATTCTTAGCCAGCAAATCTGCCATTTCATTACCATCCACCCCAGCATGTGCAGGAACCAAAATGAAAGAGACCCTCACATCCTTCCTGGACACAGAGAACATCAGATAGAAGATGTTGTATAGAATAGAGGCTGTCAGAATCTATCACAACCTCGTGACATTGTAAAGAAGACACAGCCCATTCCATCGCTTACCCTATCGCTATGAGTTCCGTGGAGAAGACAGAGAGATGGTCTGTTAACCTCTTCTTGACCGCTATCTCAAGGTCAGGTATGAAAAAGGCAGCGCCTGTTCGCCCACTGTCAGGATCCTTAGACCCGGTATAAATAACCATACCATCGGGATGCTTATCGATGAGCTCTTGAAAAATAAGATGTGGCGCCTTTTCAGGTTTTCCTTTAAGCTTGCGATGCAAACTAGTATCAACAGGAGCCGGAGAAAACTTCCAAGGAGCTATGGTGGACAAAGCCTCCGAAGGGTTCAAGGTAAGACTGCTTAGTCCAGCAAGTTGTGCTTTTGTATTTCCTACCCAGCTAAAACACCGATCATCAGCCTCATGATGTTCCCCACACTCTCTGAGATGTGTCCTCACTGGGTGAGTGCTTGTATGCCCTGGCACATTTACCCAATGAGCTAGCATAAGCTGTAACCTCCGGAGCCGTAGTGGCATTTCTCCCAATTCAACCTGCATCACAGAGACAGGGGAAGTCTTAAAAGCCCTACAACAGATACGCAAGGCTTGGGGTTGTTCTACGTCAAGTTTCTTTAAGTTTGTTTCAGCTAAAGACATGGAAGCAATACCGACAAATTCAAACCAGAGTAGGCACAGTTTACTCAATGGTTTATGAGGTAGAAAATAGTAGTCTCTCTTAAACTGCATGGACAGGTACTTGGACAGGTACTTGAACAGGTCAGAGAAGTGAGATTCCTAGGAGTCACCTTTGATGAAGTTTAGTTGGCAACGGCACATTGATAAGACTAAAGATAAATGCAAAAAGGTGAAATTATCTGCTGCGTTGTCTATCTAGCTGGGATGTTGAAAATAATTCTTTAGACTTCATTCTTTAGACTTCATTCTTTAGACTTTATTCTTTAGACTTCATCCTTCAGACTTAATTCTTTAGAATTCATGCTTTAGACTTGGGAACGAGAGAAAGAGAGATTTAAGATTCTACTCAAGACATCCCCAGTTTTATGACCGCATTCTAAGTTACTATGGTGATTTAAATGTAGCTAATTACATTGTCATAATATACCTTTTTCATTGTCCGTAATGTTAATAAATTGTTAAAATCTATGGAGCAAGCAAATTATCTTCCTGAACTATTTTAAGGTGAGACACTGCAGGTGAACGGGGAACAGGGAACACGTTTCTCACATCAATGTATGGTGTTTTCATCATGACATGCTTTCATATAGAAATAAAGCATTTTATGTGTAACAAATTCCAAAATCGCACATATTTGCGACAAATGAACAAAACCTGATCCAGGCTTTATTTTATTTTTTTATCAGATTAGAACAACTCATATTGATATATTGATACAGGTTAAAAAAAAGACACAGAAATGATCAGGTAGAACAACGTCGACCACATTGACGTTTGAAATATTAACCCCTTTGTAATTAGAAGATCCAGAGTGTTCCCTCTGCGGTGGGAAGTGAGAGTGAAAATATTATTAAAGTTGAAACGTTTTTTTCAAAAACAGTCCCCACTCAACTAGACATTTTTTATTTAAGCTGCTGGCTGGTCCAAAAGGTGTTGGATAGATGCCTGGTCTTCAGGAGCCATGTTGAGATAGACCTCATGGGGATTGGAGGGAAAATCCTGGTTGTAATTGCCCTGGAAGGCAGAGCCTGGTGTGGTAAACCTCTCAATAGGAACAACCTCAATAGGCGCCCCCCCTCATCATGACAGACTCCCCCATCACCACCGTGGACTCCTTCCGCTTCCTGGGCACCACCATCACCCAGGACCTCAAGTGGGAGCCCTCCATCAGCCCCCTCATCAAGAAGGCCCAGCAGAGGATGTACTTTCTGCGGCAGCTGAGGAAAGCCAAGCTGCCAGTGCAGATGATGGTGCAGTTCTACACGGCCATCATTGAGTCCATCCTCATCTCCTCCATCACCGTGTGGTACGCTGGAGCCACAGCCAGGGACAAACAGAGACTACAGCGCATTGTGCGTTCTGCTGAGAAGGTGATCGGCTGCAGACTTCCATCTCTGCAGGACCTGTACGTCTCCAGGGTTTTGGGACGAGCAGGTCGGATCACAGCTGACCCTTCTCACCCTGGACATGGTCTGTTTTGAACCACTCCCCTCAGGCAGGGGGCTACGGTCCATCCGGACCAGAAACCTCCCGCCACAAGAATAGTTTCTTTCCCTCTGCTGTTTGGACTCATGAACACTTCAAAACACCTGTCACTTTAACTGCAATATTCAACCACTCACTGCACTGTCACTTTCTGCACTACAACTTTAAACATAACTGTAACTCTTGTGTACATAGAAATGCCTATTTTTATTTTATTGTATATAGTAATTTTAAATTGTTTCCTAATGCATGCCCTTTTCTGATTGAATATATGTTGTTTTATTATTGCTTAGTGTTCTATGTTGCACCTTAAGGCCGAGACAAGTTCCTACGTCTTTGAATTTTGTTCATTGACAATGGCAATAAACTCTTTCTGATTCTGATTCTGATTCTGGTTCTCACAAGCCTGGTGCATATAGGCCTCAAGGGGGGCGAATTGGACAGGGATGCCATTGATCATGATGGTCTCCTCAGGAGGTTCCTGGATAGGTGCCTGTTTGTTCAGAGCCAGGTCATTATTAGTCTGGTTTGAAAAGTCCTGCAAGGTATAGGGACCGGTGTAGTAAAAGTCTCAGTGGGATGAACCTCGATAGGCGCCTTATTCAGAAATTCCTTAAGGGGGTGGTCTGTTCAGAGCCAGGTCATAAGTTTTATAGTTGTTAGGGGCCTGGTTGGAAATGTCCTGGAAGGTTGAGACCGGTGTCGTAAGCGTCTCAAGGGGAAGAACATCGATAGGCGCCCGGTTCTCACAAGCCTGGTTCAGAAAAGCTTTAAGGGGGGTGGCCTGGACAGGGCTGCCACCGATCATGATAGCTTCCACAGGAAGTTTCTGGAAAGGCTTCTGGTTGTCCTCGCTGTGATACGCGTGGTAAGAATGAGCCTGGTTGTTCAGGGCCTGGTTAGGAAAACTCATGGGAGCAGTTGCATATGGCCACATCATCACAGGGTGTTGATTTGCAGGAGACACAGGAAAGGCGAAGTGGTGATGGTTTGGAGGAACTGGAATCTTGTCAGCTTTCCTCCTCTTGGCATTTTTGCCCTAAAATTACAAAGATTAAATTAATAATTTAATTTCAAAAGTATGTAATTGAGTTATTTTCTTTAATATTGTGATATTATATATACTGGATGTGTGTGCGTGTGTGTCTGTTAGAGAATATCCACAGTATGTATACAAACACGCACCATCTTTAAAAGCATAGGTTGTGTTGGTGTATTGAAGCGCTTACAAAGTTATCGTTGGCAGACCATCCAGGGTACTTCGCCTCATGAGCCCTTCTCTCTCTGTGAGCCTGGACAAAGTATGGAGCATGCTCCTGCTCTGACATCATCTTCCACTAGAGACAAACAAGACACATGTTTACTATAGTTTTCCAGAGGATGCAATACCTAGAATCACATATTAGCAGTGGCGTGCGGTTAGGGCAATCAAGGCAATCAGTGATTACTGGTGTCTCAACTATATATGAATTGTTCTAAAATCTGTTCATCCGTTTTCCCCTCACTTCTGCTGCTGAAGGTTGGCTGAACGCATGGTGCCGTTTAGTGGCCGCTATAGGCCGCTGGGCAATACCGCACAGGAAGCATGATTCTTATTTTGCCGCAGCGACTCTGCGAGTCTGTGACCGTGTTCAGAGGCCTATTTACGCTCCCCTTTAGAACCAGAGCAGTCTGCACATGCACATGCAGGATAATTAAAGGTTTTAGAAGCAACAATGTTTTAAATGCAATCTGAAAAAATGTATGTAAATCTTGACAAACATCTGAACAAGTGGCCCTTTAAAGTCCATATTGCTTTTTAGACACTCAAAGTACATTTGAACTTATTCATTCACTCTGTAAACTTGATGTGCTGTGTAAATGTGGGAAGAGTCAGTCACTCTTACGTCACAGTTGTGCAAAGTGGGTGAAATATCCTGCCCAAGGACCCAACATTATTCAATAGTGCAAACTGGGATCGTCCCACCAACCTTCCAATAATAAAACCACTCTACCATGTGAGCCACTTTCTTCCAGTGTCCTCCCTGTGAATGACCTGAGTTAGTCATGGTCTAGTATTTAGTCAGTCCCACTCACCCTCTGGCCGAGCGCCACGTTGACTTTAGCGGAGTCTTTGATGTGGAGCTCAGCAGCCACATTCTGCCTCTGCATAGCCCTGAACAACATGAAGGCATTGAGAGGCTTTTTAATGTATGGTTTGCCCTCCATGTCATCCGGCTTCCTCTTCCTACAAATACAAGACACTATGTTAGAATGATATGAAGGAGACATGTCAGGGCTGAACACTGACTCATCAAAATATTAACTTTGCAATGTATTTTGCAGCCTTAGTCAAATATACTCAGTATTTTTGCGCTGTTTTTTGTTTACCTTGAAGCTGCATTGTCAGTAGCAGAAGAAGGGGGTGCTAAACAAGTGTGCCGCTCTTTCCTGTTGCTGCAGCAGATAAGAATAAAAATACATTCATTTGTATAGGCAATGGGACAACAGCACTTTGGTAAGATATGTCTTTAGTACTTACAATGTGGCCAAGTGATTCAGGCTGCTGTAAGTGATGAGAGGATTGGCGTTCACCTGGAAGGAGAAAGAAATATCATATAGCTGATTCTGATTGTCTTGTAAAATCGACATATTCATTGTTACTTACTATAAAATGAGGCACACATGAAGAACCAGCCTTGTCCTGATTGTTTGTCGGCTTGCAATCTGACACTTTGTTCTTTTTGGGACTGGGACATAAATTGCTTTCATTGGGCTCAGAAGCAAACCACTTTGTTCCCTGTCCTCTTTTCACCAAAAAGTCCATCAATTCTATGGTATTTAGAGTATCTAAGAAGCTCTCTTCCTCTAATGAAAGCTCATTTGGCACGAGTGAAGTGATTTTTTTCTCTGTGCTTATAAAGTCTTCCAAATCCAGAAGGTTGCGTGATGCTTGTTCCACCGGTGCAGGAGAAGATGAAGTCACAGGCATCACCAGATTGAGGTATGCGGAGTCTCCACACACTTGAATTCTTTCCCAAAGAGTTCTGAAGTGCTCCAGAAAGAAGCCGGTCGTGCTTCCTGACTCCATTGTGATATTTGGAAAACTGTAAAATCATAAACTGATTATGATTATGTTTATGGGAAGAAAACATTCACAAAATGTCAAATAATCTAAACCTGTTAAATTTTAAATCTCAATATTTGTATTGTTAATAGCAATTTCCTGTGGTTGCAACCAAACTGTGGTACACTTTATTCTGCATATCAGAGCCGCTCCATTTCCTAAAGAAATTTTGCATTGAAGTTGTCTTACCCTTGTCTGTCTCCAAAATCCCCAAAAGTAAAACACGATCACATTTTACCCATTACAGATTTTTATTTTATTTTGTCCTGTGCAATTGTTCATTTTGAATTTGAGACCACTTATGTGAAGAAATATGTTAAACTATGCTGCAATCTCTTACTTGTAAGGTTCAAAACTGTAAATTAAAGTAAAACAAAGTTAAATCTAAAATCTAGTAAAATTTCACCAAAACTGGTTTATCAAGGAAGTATGATTTGAGTGTGATTGAAAAGGATAAACTGAAAACCAGTACTTAAAAGGACTACTCACCAGTTGCACTCACAGAATGGTATTTTTAACTATTCGGGAGGCTTTAAATTGAGCCTTTTGTCAAAAAGTTGAGGAGATTTTGTGAAATGTTGCTCACTGTTCGCTAACCAAATGAGAAGTGATTCTGGTCATAAACTCTCACTTATTGAAGATTCTACTCATGACATCTCCAGCTTTATGACCTCAGTATTACCAAAGTATTACAAAGTTACTTTGGTGATTTAAATGCAGCTGATTCCATTGTCTCGCTCTCTATTTCTCTCCTTCTCGCTTTCTTTTTCTCTTTGAAGACGTACAACTACAGAAGATGTACAACTACAGTAGGTGGTGGTAATTGTACCTTTTCAGTTGGCTGTCAACCGCCATTAAAAGCAGCACAACTACAATTATCTCTCTCTTTTTCTCTTTCTGTCTCTTTCTCTTTTTTTTTTACGGTATACCGTAAAACACATACGTTGAAGACGTACAACTACAGTAGGTGACGGTAAATGCACCTTTTTAGTTGGGCGCCAATTGCCATTAAAAGTAACAGAAGAAGTCAATAATAAGCATTCTGATGTGTTTATTTATACCGATGGATCTAAAGATCCTGAGAGTGTGTAACATCAACAGCAATTGTCTCTCTCTCTCTTTCGCTCTCTTTTTTTTCCCCAGTACACCGGAAAACACATACTTTGAACACGTACAACTACTGTAGGTGGCAGTAATGTTACACTTTATGGATTCCAACCGCAATAAAACAGCAAAGAAGTGAGATGTACAACTGCAGTAGGTGGCGGTAAATGCACCGTTTCAGTTCGCTGCCAACCACCATTAAAAGTAACAGAAGAAGTCAATAATTAGCATTCTGATGTGTTTATTTATATCGATGGATCTAAAGATCCTGAGAGTGTGCTGTTTTTTTCATACCTGACCTTGAGATAGTGGTTAACCGCCATAAAACACCAACAAAGACGAAGAAGGATCATGTAAGGAGAACACCGCGCAGAAAAAGAAAGCAGTCATGGGCAGAAAGTCTAAAGGATTAAAGATCTGAGAGTGGGAGCCGAACAAGAAGAAGAAGAAGAAGAAGAGATGGCAGGGGGAAGTGACGAATCAATAGTCAATGACAAATTAGAGAGCATGGAGACTGGAAGTTTTACTACTATTGAATCTGAAGGTAGTAGTTAAAACCGATCCGAATCGAAAGATTCTTGCCAGATTAAAAACTACCCCGTCTGGAGTAAGATGTGACATTGTCAGTACTGTTAAAACTTGATTGAAAATGTCTGCATAGAAAAGTTTTCATTGGATTCATGATCTTTGCAGTAAGGCCATAAGTTCCATCACCACTACGTTGCTTCAAGTGCCAGCCAAATGTTGTAACTGTGGGGGAGAACATAGCTCTGCCTACAAGGGATGTGAATTTAACAAAAGGGCTGTCGAGGTACAAAAAATTTAAGTCTCCCAAGGTATATCCTATGCGGAGGCAGTCAAGAAAGTCCCAAGGAAAGAGGTGAAAATAGGCACAGTGAGAGATGCCAGTGCGAAGCTCCCAAGATTACTGAGAATACCGTGGTTGTGGATTGGAAAGATTTGGTACTCTTTATGGTGGACGTTATTAATTGTACTGCTCTAACTCAAATGAAAACTGAAAGGATCAAGATCATTGCTAAAGCTGTGGGAAAGTATCTTGGAACAAAAGATTTGGGCAGAAATAGAAACTACACTAAATGAGTATCAGAGTAAAGAACTTCCCCAGCCGCTGTCATGTTCTGGTGATTCTAATGTCTAAAGGATAAAGTCTAAAGTCTAAAGAATGAAGTCTAAAGAATGGCAGTAACGTAACACTATGGATACCAACCGCCATAAAACACTACCAAAGAAGGAGAAGATAGCGGTTAAGAAGAGGTTAACAGATCATCAGGAAAATAGGATTGCAGACAGGATATTCTATATAGCATCTTCTATCTGATGCACTCTCTATCCAGGAAGGATGTGAGTGTCTCCTTCATTTGGGTTGGGTTCCTAATGAAATGGCTGATTTTCTGCCTAAGAATTCCCTTAATTGATATGGTGATTGAAATAAGCAAACCTGAAATCAAGCCCATTATTAAGCATCATGTGTGTGTGAACTCTGGCAGGACTATTGGAATCATTGTGATACTGGACGACATCTGTATCAGATACAGAGTAGTGTTTGCCTATGCAGATCCATAGGCAGGAACGCGGGGGAAGAGAGAGCCTTTGCTCGCATGAGAATGGGCCAATGAACATCCTACCGGTTTGTGTAATCGCTGTCAAGAACCAGAGACTGTTGAGCATGTGCTGCTTCACTCTTTGGCATATGGAAGAGAAATAACTGAATTGTCTTTATGGTTTCAAACTAATGGGCAGGAATTAAATCTGCGGAATCTTCTTACAATCCAGTCACAAGGATTATGTAAGGCTATAGTTACTTACTTATGTAATACAAGGGTTAATTGGAAGATTGTAGAGTTCGGTGCGTCTTTGTAGTGTTGCACGTTCAATTGCCGACTGCCATGGAGGGCGGTGACAACAGCAAAAGTGACTCCAAGAGGCACAACTACAGTGGAGGGCGATGAAGTGGCACTGTGGAAGCCAGCCGCTGTGGAAAGCCAAAGAGGAGGAAGGATTCGCCTTTGCGGTTGGCTGCCGACCGTCGTTGGAAGCACCAACAAGAACTATTAAAGAATGGGGTCTAATGAATCCAACTGCATTGGATATATTACACTACATTGCTCTGTTTTTGTGTAGGCATCTTGCCCTTAGGGTGAACCAGTTTTTGTCTTAATGTGTTGCCTGGTTTGAAATAAACAGGGACTTCTGACTCTGTTTTTCTAAAACAGAGTCCAGATAACTACAACTGAATCTTTAAACTGCAAAGAATTTTTAGACAACACGAAGCTCCTGTTTATTTCATACAGATAGTGTATTCTATCCAATGCAGTGAAGAAAGTTTGTAAAGAGCGGTACATAGGGGAGACTAAACAGCAACTGCACAAGAGGCTTTATCAACACAGAAGACACGCAAGTTCAGGACCCCAGAGCACTGTACATCTTCATCTCAAAGCCACAAACCACTCTATTGAAGACAGTGAGGGGGAGATTCTGAGCAGGAGAAAAGATGGTTTGAAAGAGGAGTTAAGGAGGCCATCTTTGTTAAAAAAGAGAATCCTTCCTTAAATCGTAATGGAGGTTTAAGATTCAACCTAATGATAATGGTTTGCTGAAACCCCGGAGACGTCCGAGGCATTCTGATGCTAATAAGGCGACGAGGAGGGAGCCAAAGTCAGTGAACAATAGGCCCATCCCAGTTGGTTTCAATGGCCCATTATCAGGCGTCCCACCCTGTGGGCAGGGCTTTCACAGAGTAGGATATAAACCTGAGTTCTCAGACTTGTTTCACAGATTGAGAATGACTCTTGGATGAGAGTTGAAACGTTTTGTTGATGAGTCTAGATGACTACAACTGAATATTCTATCTACACTTTGGCACACATTTCTCACATAAATGTAAGATGTTTTCATCATGCCATGTTTTCAATATAGAAAAAATGCACTTTATGTATGAAACTTTCCAAAATTGCACATATTTGGGACAAATGAACAGAGCCTGGTCCAGGCTTCATTTTCTTGTACACATTAGAGCAACTGCAGCACCAACCGGTGGTTTGGGAGTAGCAAACAGGTCAAAGAAGACCCAGAAATGATCAGGTAGGGCAATCAAGATTATAGGAAGACTACTACTCATTGAAGGATTTAAGGAGCTACAGGTGTCAATGGGCCAAGTGCAGAGGCAGAACAGGCAGCAGAGACCAGGCTTTCACACCAGGACTTAAACATTATCTTTATCTCTTAAATATTTCTGCTTTGTATGGAGTGGTTTCTACATTTTGGATGATTTAAAGTATAGGAGACAAATATTTGAAATGACTACGACACATTGGTTACTTTTGTACACTGGGTGGCGCTGTTGGCTCAGCTGTATGAGTCAGGAGTAAACGGGTTGTTACCCCAGAAGGGCAAATGGTTTTTGTGCTGTAACTGTTTACACATTTTTTTTGGAATAGATCGCCTATGGATCACTATATAAAAATGAATGGATGCAGTAGTAGACTGGATTATATATCTGCCTAAAGGCTTGGAGTTCCAGATCCAACATATTGAGAACAAATTGATAACATATTCGATTGGAAATAGAGGTAAAATCGGGCCTGAAAAATCCAGCCCGCCCCGACCCAGGTCCGCGGGCATTAAAGCCCAACCCGGCCCGAGCACGACCAATTAACTTGATTTGCATGCCCGAGCCCGAAGCAAACCCGAAATTTCAATTTATCCCATAGTATTTCTGGCAGAAAAAAACGCAAGATTTCTTAAGGTTAAAATAATCTACATATTTTTATGATCATGATAAATGCATTTGTACAACGAAATAACGCTGGAACACAGAATAAGAGGCCAGATAAAGAGAGTGAAAGAGAGATCTTGATGCGCACTCGCTTAATTACGCGGAGAAATACTGCAGCCCACTACACCCACCACAGTGCGTGTTTGCCTTTTCAGTTCCCCTGTCTTAAGTTTATCCTTGACTTCTTGCTGCTCCATATCGGGGAGACCTAAACAAAATAGATGCGGACTACATTCACGTCAGGAGATTACATTCACGTCACGTGCGCAAAGCGTGCCCAGGCTCTGCGCTTCCTGTTTAGTAGTAGTTATACAGCAATTACCTTACAGCCCCTTCTCTGTTTTTTAACCAAATTATTTATTTATAACAAGTATTCCTTAGTTGAGTATCCACACATCGTTTTAGTATACATTTTTATAAACATATATTTATTAAAAAAGTCAGCGAGAGAGAAGCCCGGCCCGGCCCAACCCGAACGTAATGATTGTCATTTTAGACCCGACCTGGCCCGAAGTTCGGGCTCGGGCTCGGGCTTAAGATCTTACCTCTAATTGGAAAGTGCCTTTTTTTTTACCAAAGAGCAGCATAATTCTTCAAAATTCAGAATTTGAATTATTTTTTCGTTTGCAAAGCCTACAAACTATATAGTTTTTTTTTTAAATCAGGAAATGTATCACAAAATTCCATTTTGGTGTCTCGATCCAAAAAGTCCATGAGCGAATGTCATATTTTGTACGGCTTAGCTGTAGCGATAACAGAAACCTCCCATGTTATCCCAATGGGGAAAATCGCCAAAACTTGGAAATTTGCAAATTTTCACACTTCATACTTTTACTAAATTGTTTGCCCTTGCAACTTTAACTTTGGTGACAATCATCTTCAGGAGCGGGGTATCAAATTATACAAATGTCATTGGCTCTGTGCAGCTGTACAGCTGAGAGTTGTGTATTAATTTGCCATGCTGGTGCACAGAAGCATGCTATTGAAATGAGACTGAGGGTGCGCCATGTCGTCATGTTCACGTGAGCGAGAACAAAGCACAGCTCAGCACCATTATTTCGGAGTTTTGCCTTACAAATACAACAAAGTCCGTTCAATGCCACTTGCAGCTTTAATTTTGTATTTTTTTGCATGTCCTTGTACTCTTTAGACAAGGTCATCAGTATTGGAGGACATGAATGCTGAAAATAAGACCAGATTGTGGGCAGCTAGACTGAACAGGTTTTACTTGGGAAACATGGAAAGCCGGGTGAATAGGGTCTGGGGAAGTTTAATACGAATACAAACAGGGTTGATAATCTTTTCCACTTCAAATGGTCCAATATAACTTCTTAGAGTCAGTTTTTAATGGGATATTCTTTGAAGAAAGCCAGACTTTATGACCGAGAGTGTACTTAGGTGCCGGGCGACGATGGCGATCAGCAAGGTCTTTATTCAGAGATGACATTTGTAAAAGAGCTCTTCTGGTCTCTCTCCAGATATTACGGCATCTCCGAAAATGAGCTTGCACCGAAATTACGGCCATTTCAGTCTCATCCATGGAGCGTAACGGAGGTTTGTATCCCAGGAACACTGAAAAGGGGAGAGACCAGTAGCAGAAGAAGTTAGGGAATTATGCGCATACTCAATCCAAGGCAAGTGTGTACTCCAGGCAGAGGGGTTGCGAGAGGCCACACAGCGTAGAGCAGACTCCAGATCTTGTTTGGTCCTCTACGTCTGACCATTTTTCTGTGGATAGAAACCAGACGACAGACTAACCGTGGTGCCAAGAGACTGACAGAATGCCTTCCAAACCTGGGAGATGAATTGAGGATCGCGGTCAGAAACTATCCGCAGGTATGCCATGAAGGCGAACAACTTGTTGCACCAAGAGGTCTGCTGTTTCACGAACAGAGGGAAGTTTCGGGAGGGCCACAAAGTGAGCTGTTTTAGAGAATCGGTCTACAATGGTCAGGATGACAGATTGCCCATTGGAAATGGGAAGGCCAGTGACAAAGTCTAAAGCTATATTAGACCAGGGACGGTTTGCCGTAGTTGACCGGACGGAGCTACAAGAGAGGATTTGTTCAGGTCACAGACGGTACAGTCAGACACAAAATTCCGAGTACCAGCCTCCATAGTCCGCCACCAAAAGTGACACTGAAGACTCAACGGCTTATTCCAGGATGACAGGCAAGGGGGGAACTATGAGACCATTGCAGAAACTCGCTGCAAACTGTTGAAGGCATGTATAGTTTTTTGGGTGGTCCATCAGCGGGGTCGGGCTCCACCTCCTATGCCTTCTTCACCTTAGCCTCAACTTGCCAGCGGAGAGCTCAGAGCACACATTTACTGGGCAAAATGTTTTCTGGGTCTGACTGTTTGGACGGATCAAACTGACAGGACATGGCATCGGGTTTCACATTCTTGGAGCCTGGACGGTAAGTGAGAGTGAACTGAAATCTTCCAAAGAACAGGGTCCACCTAGCTTGGTGTGAATTCAGCCTCTTTTTGGACTGGATGTAGGCTAAATTCTTAAGGTCAGTCCACACAACGAAAGGTTGCTTAGATCCCTCCAACCAATGCCTCCATTCCTCCAGAGCCAGTTTCACCGCCAGAAGTTCTCGGTTACTGACATAATAGTTAGTTACTTAGCAGGAGTCAACCGCCTGGAGAAAAAGGCGTGTGTTTGGAGTCACAGTCAGAGTGTTGGGAAAGGACAGCACAAACCCCACAGGAACATCAATTACTGTTATCACACCTTTGTGCTTTGACAGAGCCGTGTCTCAGATCAATCGGGGCTCTCGGGCCCACCGTGACCAGCTGTGAAGCTGTCGGATGCGTGGCTCAGTTATTATCCTGTTGAGATACTGGAGTTTTTCTCTCACCGCTGCAAAGGCTGTGGAGCTCATGGTGAAGTGGATCAAGACTGCATGGATAAAAACATCTAATGATAGACCACCGACCAGCCCACTTATCTGTAGAGACGTGCACTGTTAATTATATTGAGTTCACAGTCTTACGTCATTGCAGACTATATTCATTAACATTAGGTTTCACAATCACATCAAAAAAATACCATGAAATGGACCTACAGGTCAGTAGGTCACTGTATCCATGATGAACTGTATTTCATGCAAAAGATTATAATTTACTTTTATTATAAATAACAGAGTATAGCATTAGTCCTTAGCCTAAAGCCAACAGGCAACCTTTACTTAAAATGCGAAATGCAAATACGTTACGAATAGTTTTCCTTCAAAGTTTTCCATAAAGTTACGTTTACTGACACGCATCGCCCAGAAGCGCTGCCGTGAAACCAGGACTGGACTGACAGAAATAAATCCGCCCTTTATTGGGGTGTGATTTCCTCTCGCTGCAACTAGATGGCGCACCACTCAACAGTGTAAGATAACATTTCTCCACAGACCCGGCAAATCCGGGTCTCACCACACAGCTGTACTGATAGTGATAAGATGACAGAAAGCACGGAGAGAGTCTGGCGATGATTTATGCACTCAACACTGGAACTCCCAAAGCCGTCAATTTGGCGGTTTTCAGAATTGTATGTGTAATTACTTGTATGTGGTTACATTGCTCTTTCAGATTCATGGACTCTTGACTTTTTCTTTACCTTTGTGTATATCATCCCCATATTGCAATTCAACTGAAATAAAAACGTTAAAACGAGTTCTGAGAAATTCTACCGACAATTTGACGGCTCTATTATTAACATTGTAATTTTACCCCGCAAATGACAGTGCAAGCGCGAGGGTTGCGCCACCTATAGTGTCTCCCACAGCAAAGCTAAAGGTAAAATAGATTTGAGGGGATTATCCGTACAAGAGGCCCCGGCAATGCTTCAAAACATTGATGAGATTTCATTTGGGAGGTGAAGGCGAGTCCGACGAGGACTCGTGGGCTTTTCGTGGGTTTTCCAGTCAGGGTTCAGAGCTCACCACAGCACTGAAAAGTGCACTAATTAAAGTCACAAATGATTTGTTGTTAGCTGCTGGCGATGGACTGGTCTCAATCTTGGTTCTGTTGGACCTCAGTGCAGCGTTTGACACCATTGAGCACAACATTTTACAGGAAAGAATCCTATTTATCGGATAGGTATCAGTTTGTTCATGTAAACCAGAGCTCCTCACCTTGTTCTAAAGTAACTAATAGTGCGTTCAGTACTCGGTCCAATTCTGTTTACTCTTTACATGCTGCCGTTGGGTAACATTATCAAAAAACATGGCATTAACTTCCACTGCTATTCAGATGGCACCAGCTGTATTTTATTTGTAGAGCACAATTCGTACAAAAGTGCAATTCAAAGTGCTTTACATTTTCTCTCTGTTTCTGTGGGCCAAAGATTTCAGTCAGCTGGAGAAAGTTGTTTTGCATGCACTCACTGATCCGTTGAAGGCAGTGACAGAGTGAATCGACTGGTCCATATTCACCTGCTGTCAGTGAGACATAGATCTGATCTGCATAACTGTGATAGGACACATTACTGTTTTGTATCAACTGTTCCAACGGTAGCATGTATAGATTGAACAGAAGGAGTCCAAGGATTGACCCTTGGGGCTCCCCACAGGTCAACACCATGCTGTCAGAGACACAATCACCAATCTCAACAAAGTATTTCCTGTTTCCAAGGAAGGACTTCAACCAATTTAAGGCCGCACCAGTGATGCCCACCCAGTCCTCTAATCTCTGTATCAATGAAACCCGATCAGACCGATCCAGTAGACAGACTTAGTGTGAAGGATATATAAACTTAATTATCTGCTTCTTAACCCTGAATAAACCGAGGTCATTGTACTAGGCTCTAAAAGCCTGAGAGACGCTTTATCTGAGCAGATAGTCACACTGGACAATGTCAATATAGCCTCCAGTTCAACTGTAAGAAACCTCGGCGATTTATTTGACTAAGAGCTCTCATTCAAATCGCATATAAATCAAGCATGTAAAACAGCCTATTTCCATCTACGTAAAAGAGCCAAAATCATAAAATTCTTGCCTAAAAGCAATGCTGATCCATGCATTTGTAACATCTAGATTAGACTATTGTAATTCCCTGCTCACAGCATGTCCTTAAAGCTACGTAAAAAGCGTTCAACTGGTTCAAAACGCAGCAACAAGATTACTAATAGGAAGAAGAGGGCACATTTCACCAGTGCTTGAGTCTCTTCACTGGCTCCCTGTTGAGTTTAGTATCATATTTAAAATTCTCCCCATGACATGGTCCCATCCTACCTCAAAGATGCTATAGTATCATATCATCCAAACAGAGCTCTTCTCTCTCAAAATGGTGGACTTCTGGTGGACTCTAAAAGCACAATAGGAGGTAGAAGTTACCAAGCTCCTGTGTAATAGAATCAGCTCCCCATTCTCAGTTAAATAGGCCAACAAAGTATCAAGCTGATGGCACGTTCCTCTTTGAAATAGCTTATAGCTTATGTATGAAATCCTATCCAAGTCCATTTTCCTGTTCCTGCTGCTGATGCATGGAGATCTTTGCAACAGTGTCCACTTATGCAATGTATTTTTTTTATATTTTTATGGCTTTATTTTTGTTATGTTCGGCCTGCGACCCAACCTGAGCATCAAAATTAGGCTCCCAGCCCAAAATGATTTTGAGACCCCTGGTACAAGCCAATCTGTTACAATGTTAAAACAAAACAATGCTAGAACTATTTTACTATTGATTACTAATTGGCATACGATTTACTTTTTTTTAATTTTTAAACTGAATTACTACATGAAATAAGAAACGCCCCTGGACGTGGTGCACCGCAGTGAACAGCGGTGGTCTAAAGTGGCAGAGCATAGGACGAGAAAGCTGATAGAGAGTGGGCCATTGAGTCATATTTTTGATAAATTGTTATATTGCATGGACTCCTTTTTTGCAGTGTCTCTCAGAAGGACCCTTGTGTGTGTGTGTGTGTGTGTGTGTGTGTGCGTGTGTGCGTGTTCTAGCCACAAACAGCAGCATGTGTGTGGCCTGTGCTCCCTGCCTTGGTCCTGGCTCTGGTTCCTTGCTCTCTCTGACATTTAAGACAATTGCCCAATGCCCCTGAGGAAACACAACTGAAAAGGGCATCA
The DNA here is from genome assembly GCA_015082035.1 of Chaenogobius annularis. Classification (NCBI taxonomy): domain Eukaryota; kingdom Metazoa; phylum Chordata; class Actinopteri; order Gobiiformes; family Gobiidae; genus Chaenogobius; species Chaenogobius annularis. The sequence goes on along the minus strand of BJKM01000411.1, from coordinate 79,337 downwards.
GAGAGGGCGCCAGATATGCTAATACAAACGCTGCACTTATTTCAAGAATTTTAGAAGAGAAAGATGAAGTTACTGGATACTATTTTGTTTAGGCTTAAAGGCGCCGTACCTGATTTTAAAAACGTGTTCAAACTGTTTGCAAACATTTTCCCCACTTTTCTAATGCATGTTTATAAGGACATCTTACAACTTACAAAGGCCAGTGCGGAGTTTTGGTGTCAGGTCAACAACTAGCATGCTAGAAGTGCAACAGCGTTACTTCCTGTTTTGCAGCCAAAGAAACCCTTCATCATTAGATACAGACAGGACACAGCGGTCTTAAATCTTCCCTGTGGCTTTTTTTTACAATATATTTGTACTGGGGCAAAGAACATTTTACTTTGGTCTATTCCTTGGTACTAGAGTACCAGATGATCATATAAATTTGTCTTGAATTATATTGTGAAGTGAACTGCTTCTCCTTTTTCAGTTCAAGGTTCCTTTTAAGAGAATGGTAATGGAGAACTACATCGCATTGTATTTTTGGAGAATGTTTAGTACATTTTATTTTTACTTGCTTTGTATTTGATTTATGAACATCCAGTAATGTTCTGCAATTTTGGTTTTCAAGGTAAAGGCGACAAGCTTGAGCAGGTGATGAGGCGGAGTCTAGCTCGGTGATTGACAGCTGCTACCAACAGAAGGAAACATGGCGCAGGCTGACTTTCTAATCTGGATAGGAGCAGACATTTGCGCTTGGATTACCTCTTTCCCCTGAGCGGCGCTCAGCGTTTCCTCAGCAGGCCTGGACAGGTTGCTGGCTGAAGGCTCCGATTGGCCTGAAAGCCATAGCAGCCGAGGCAAAAGTGGCGCTAATATCTGAGTTAATGGCTAATTCTCCCAGTGTATTATGTATTTTACTCGTGATTTTACTGAATGAAATGCACTACAGAATTAACCGCTGCTCTAGATGGACCATTTGACCGGCAGCTCACTCTCCAGGTGCAGATAATGTTTATATTGCAAAGAAACCAAATAAATATACCAACCAAGCTTCAAACAGGGAATTTGTTTTTATTTCATGATTCATTAATATTATCAACCATTAATTTCACACAAGCAAGTCTGTTACTGTGAAAGGCAGATGTAAAAAAGAAATGTGAGGCTCTGCAATATTATACTACTACTACGAAATTGAGGAGGAACCAGAGCTAATCTGGTGTTTCTGGAGGATGTTCTCAAGAGCAAATTGTGCATATAATCATCAAGCCATAATTGAAACCAATGAACAACTCAAATAACCAAAAATAAAATGTAACAATAATTTTCAATATTTTTTATTTATTTATTTTTTATTATTTATTTATTTATTTATTTATTTATTTATTATTTATTTATTATTTATTTATTTATACACACACATCCTTGGCCTTATTTTGTCCTTTTAGCGCATATTTGTTAGAAATCTGACTTTTGGGTCCAAAGCTGTGCCTGCATTGTTCTCTTTGGATTCAACTGTGGCCACAGCATCTGAATTTTGCGTTTGGACCTGCGGCCTCTGCTGAATCATAAGCTCGGTCACTACGTCACAACTGAACCCCTGTGAGCTCCACCACCTGTGTCTGACTTGGTGCTTGAGAGTGGAGGGGGAGGGGGCTGATTCTAGCATCACTTTAGCTGTCACTGCCTCGGCTGCTACGGCTTTCACGCCAAACTGTTTTGAGCCAGAGACCTGTCCACGCCCCGCTCAGACCCGCTGAGGGCCGCTCGGCTCCGCATGCATGCCTTGTCGGGGGAAAGAGGTAATCCAAGCGCAAATGTCAGAATCAGATACAGAAAAGGTTTATTGCCATTGTCAATGAACAAAATTCACAAACATAGGAACTTGCTGTGTTGATTCGGTGCAACATACACCGATGAACAATAATAAAACACAAATATAAAATCAAAAAGGGCATGCATTAAAGAAAAACTATTTAAATTTACTATGGCCACAAAATTTACAGTTACATTTACTGATGTAGTGCAGAAAGTGAACAGTGAAGTGAGTGATTGATTAAAGTGGCAGGTGTTTAGAAGTGTTCATGAATCAAACGGCAGAGGGAAAGAAACTGTTCTTGAGGTGGGAGGTTCTGGTCCGGATGGACAGTAGCCTCCTGCCTGAGGGGAGTACCTCAAATAGTTCGTGTTCAGGGTGAGAAGGGTCAGCTGTGATCCGACCTGCCTGTCCCAGAGCCCTGGAGACGTACAGGTCCTGCAGCCGATCACCTTCTCAGCAGAATGCACAATGCGTTGTAGTTGTTTGTCCCTGGCTGTGGCTCCAGCGTACCACACGGTGATGAGAGGAGGTGAGGATGGACTCCATTATGTAAAACTGCACCATCATCTGCACTGACTAAATCTATTAAAACTGCGCTGGGGATATTTTGTGCAACCCAAAATGTAGTTATAGTAGCATGCTGTGCACCTTCTCCTGCCCAGAGGCCTTGGCCCTTGAGAAACTTAAGTTGAATAGCCCTGCTGTAGTGTCTAAACATGCATGTAGCTCCTCCACTGCTTCATTGGTCCTCACTACAGGTTTAGAGAGCTTCAGAGATCAGGTGAACCATGGTGTGATCTGAAGAGCCCACAGCAACCACGGCGCGAAATGCGTTGCTGACTGTTGTGTAGCAGTGGTCAAGCTCGTTTTGCTTTCTGGTCGGGACTTTAATAAACTGTCTGTACTTTGGTAGTCAATGGCTGAGATTCCTCTTGTTAAAATCACCATGGATAATACACAAGGAGTCCAGGAAGGTTCGCTCCACACTCAAAACCTGGTCCATGAGCGCACGCTGTGCCTCCTGCATGTTCGCGCTTTGTGGAAGGTAAACAGCGGCCAGAATGAATGAGGCTAACTCACGTGGAGTACAGAATGGTTTGCAGTTAATGAAAAGATATTCCAGAGTAGGAGAGCTTGAAGACCAGAGTCACATCCAAAGACCAGGCGTTGTTAATGTAAAAACAGACTCTTACGGCTGTACAGCGCAGTCCGGGACCGACTCGCTGAGCCACGTCTCCGTGCAGCACAAAACAGGAGAAGCAAAGACTCTGTTTCGCCCCATCAGCAGCACCAGTTCACCCTGTTTGTTTGAAAGTGAGATCATTTCTGAAATGTTGCTTTCGGCTGAAGAAGGCCACGGGGGTTTAGTTACACTTCACGGTTTGCGTTTGAGACAAAAATACATGATTATAAGAGCATCTGTCTGAACAGTACGCTGTTGTTGTGAGTGTCGTTTTGTGTAGTTACCCGAAGTACTAAAGCTGTAATACGTCGCAAATCATTTCAATAATTGGGGTTAATTGATGCATTGATTAGGTGAGTTTGCTTATTTTGTAAGTGAAAATACAAGAGTTAGTGAGAAATATGCCTGGCAGTGCCTCCTTGAGTTCAGCCAATTTCATTCATTTTTACCATAGAACCTGCCATTGTTCACATAAAAAGAATCAAGTATTTTCCTTAGTATTGATATCGCGTTTGAAATTGTAGTATCGTGATAACATGACTTTCTGCTTGCCTGAATGAAAAAGTTACCGCACGCCACTGGTAAGACGGACTAATAACAGTTATACTCAAAGCAACAGCACTTTGAAATGCAACAGATTACAACAAGAAAGGTAGTAGAGTAACTTTGCTTTTTTTCTTGATTTACATTTAATGTGCTTTCATTCAGGTTTCATTAAAAATAATATCTGGTGTGATAAAAAACTGTATGTAATTGAAAGTAACACTCATCTGAAGCACCGTGCGTTGTATCGAACCTAAAACTGCCCTCTACCCTCTCCAGTGCGCTGCCTTGCATGTCCCGCACCCATGTCCCGCATCCATGGCCACATCAGACGGATATCGATGTTAATTAAGGGGCAGCAGCTAACAAGTGGGTAGCTCAGCATTATCTAACCATCCATTCAAATTGTGTAATGTGCTTCTGAATAACTTTGGCCCCTAACAAGATAACTATCCATCAAAGTGTGTCACATATTGAGAGGTGGGTAACTGATGACCACTATTGGTAATAATAAATAATGCAAGCATGTCACGAGGGGACTGAAGCCTATCTAAGTGCCTGCGGTGGACCATACACCATTGATCCAGTGCAACATGGATGTAGCATGTCTCGCTAGGATTGTGTTAGCAGCAGTGATAGGGGCTAGTAGCAGTTCTGTGTCGCTACTAGGGGTGTTACAATATCCAATTTTAGAGTTATGATTATTGTAAGAGGTATCATGTTTTTGAATTATGCATTATGCAACAGTAGTATCATTTCATTCACATGAGATAATAGATCACAATTTCTCAATTTCTGAATGATAAAACAAAGGTGATGCGACACAAATAGACAGTTAAATTTAGGTACACTTTTTTGTCACAATTACAAGTTCACTTTTTGAGGGGGGTGGGACCAAATCCTAGTCTTGCAATTCTCAAGAAAGGCCTCATGTTCCAAGTCCAAATCAATGGCCCACACAAGTCCACGTCAAGTCCAAGTCCTGTGCGTTGACAAATGGAGAAGAGGTGAGGGACATGTTTCAGTTTGTTTTAATTCAACTAAAATTACATCCAGCTATCAATTGTGAAGAGAAAACAGTTCAAACACATCTAATTTTTTACAGGAGAAGCATCAAGTCGTCTCAAGTCACAGGCATTCAAGTCCAAGTCAAGAGTCACTGGCCTTCAAGTCTAAGTCTAGTCGAGAGTCACCTACATTCAAATCCAAGTCAAGTCCTGAGTCACTGGCATTTAAGTCCAAGTTAAGTCCAGAGTCACTGGTATTCAAGTCCATGTTAAGTCCTGAGTCACTGGCATTCAAGTCCAAGTTAAGTCCAGAGTCACTGGTATTCAAGTCCAAGTCAAGTCCTGAGTCACCTGCATTCAAGTCCATGTTAAATCCTGAGTCACTGGCATTCAAGTCGAAGTCAAATCCAGAGTCACTGGCATTCTAGTCAAAGTCAAGTCCCGACCAAGTCACTGGCATTCAAGTTTCGAGTCACTGTCATTGAAGTCTGAGTCAAGTCAAGAGTCACTGGTATTCAAGTCCAACTCAAGACATCCAAATAGTGACAATGAACTTATGTAATTTATAATAAATGACATCAGTTCATTATGCAAGACAATAAAAGTACCAAAAAATTACAATAAATAGTGAATTCCATCAATCAACTTGCTGCGGTCGGAGCAGGGAGGCCCAGTGACAACCTCTGTTTGATACTATTGTGTTATAAATTCAATTATGCCCGAAACAACTTGAAACCCAACTTTGAGCCACGTCTGTTAAAGCTGATTTGTTTTCAGAAAAGTTTGACATTTCTTCATAGCTGGTGGCCATGTCTGCTGTCGGCACGGTGACTTTGGCTCCTCCTTCTCCATGACCTCCCACTGTCACAGTCAAACGAAAAGGGCCAGATCACTGTTCTTCAGAGCATCACAGTCCACTTGCCCAAGGGCATGTCTGATTGGCTCACGTATCCAGCATCTATAGCTCGCTTCTATGTCCATAATACATATTTATACAAGCCACCGTGAAACAGTTATACCTCAACTCTTTTCATTTGTGCGCTGGCGTCTTATCGGATCACCCCTGGCTGTGTTTCTCATTTACCTCTTGTATTTGAGCATTATTATTATCATATTCATTTTCCCATGCTCACCTTGTGCAGAACAGCTCCAGGGAGGTACAGATGGAAGCAGCAGAAACGGACTGCTGATGGAAAAGTTTGATTTTGATTTGATTCTTTTAGCGTATGTTTCTAAGACAATCATTCGGAAATGATTACGGACTTTGGATTTCTATACGGTGCCAAAGTTATTAAAGTGGAAAAACTATAATCGCTTTTTGATTGCAATCTTCAGTGTATGAAAATAAGGGCTATTAGAATATGTTGAAGCCAATTTTGTGAACATATCCTAAGGCAGTAAGGCAGAACGTCACACTCTGCATGCCAAACATTTTAGAACCTCTTGGCTTTATCAGATCCCCGCTTTCTTTTCTTATACATCTATCACCTTCATAGATCAAATGTATGTACTTTGTATCGAACAACATGGTGACAAGGGGTAAATACTCTCACTTCAAAGCAAAAAGGTCCTCAACTTGACAATGTCCATAAAGATTTTGAGGTGTGCAATGTTTTAATTTGAAATCATAGCCTCCATACAAACACAGGAAATGGAAAAGTGAACCACTGCGTGGTTGAGTGCTTTGATAGTTTAAATAGCAAAATAAAATGTTAGTTCCTCTGAATGGGATCTGGTCAGTTACTGCCTTATATTTGTCTGAAGGGCGGAGCTAACTAGCATTTGGTCTGCTTTACTGTTGACAAGGGAATTTGCATCGTCAACCTTTTTGTTTTGGAAAACCTCTACTTCACTTGCTACTTTCACCACGAGCCGGCACAAATGATGTCTCAAGTAGTGTTTGGTAATGTTACTTTTAAAAGCAGCTCATTAGGTTTACTTTAATAATACCCCTCTGGAAAAGTTAGTGTGTGACTGTATTAAAAATGTGGCATGTAAGAGTTTTGCATTAAAGGACATGAAAAATTAAATGAAATATTGCTCAGGTGACAAATCACACCTGAGGATAGTCGAACGGACATAACTGTTCTCCTTTCTGTGAATAAGCACTTTCAGTATAGTAAGTCATTCTGATCAGGATTAACAATGTGGGTTTTAATTTTGACAAGTAAGGCATTGTTGGTAAAGAGATGTAAATGTGTGTTTCTTTTGTGTTACTGGACTAGTGACAAAAGATGTAAATGGTCATTTTTGCTATAGTCTAACATACTTGCAGTGTAACTGGTGCAGGCGTTTATTAACATGCACTGTCCCAATCCCACCTGACTGACGAAGAATGTATGTGTTTCAGATGTGGTTCAGCTCTGAAAACACCTGTACATAACTACATCAAGACAGTTTAATGCCATATTGAGGGACATTCCATATGAAAGAGTTTCATGTTTCCTCTAATTATGAAAATTATGTTTGGCGGGATATCACCTGTGCTAAATATTTATTATAGTTTTACACATTTGGCATTTTGTGGAAACATTTTAAAAGAAAAACAACACATTTTGCTTTATCATTGTTCATTGTTGGATGTTGCACCAAAGCCAGTTCCTAGCCTGTGAATTTTGTTCACTGACAATGGCAATTAATCTCTTCTGATTCTGATAAGACTGCTTGGCTTTTGGTGCAGTGGATAAGAGCACTGCACACCACCGTGACATTTTTTTATTTTCGGCCGCCGTAATTTGCTGATTATCTTTGCCCTCTCTCTTCCCATTTCACGCTACAACTGTCCTTTCAAATAAAGCCTTTGGTCAAGAAAAAAATAAAAAATCTGTCATATGCACTTTAAATAGTTCTCACCACAACTCCTAACACAAAGGCCATATCATTTTGTTGTATCTTGAAGCAGATTTGTGTACTTTTCTGGTTTTTGTCAGCTAAAACGCTATTCTTGAAATTATGAATTGGACAGATTATGCATTGATTTCAGGATGTAGTAGGAAAGATGAGTCTGGTCGCACTATTGCGGTTTGACTGACATCAGCGACTTGATGAAGAACTCCGTAATGCCATGGAGATGAGCCGATACAATAGCTGTGCGCCATTGTGCACCGGACCCCTCTCTTCTGCTTTTGTGCAGAAGACACTAAATTGCCTGGCTATTATCCACCCACCCACTCTGCCTCCTCACAGCAGCACCTCCTGGATTAAAGTTACCCCCAGAGAGAGATAAAGACAGAGAAGATTTTTGCATTGGCTATTAAGATCTGCCTCATGCTGTTGACAAATGCAGCAGTCAGCAGGTGATAGTTGGCCAGTCAGAGTGGAAAAGTATATTTTGGTTATCTATCTAGTTTTGTGAAACATTTTCATGAGACGAGCAGGTGATGGAAAAACATTTCAACATTAGTTATGCCATGTCTCCAATATTTCTAACTGAAATTTCCAGCATTTACAGACAGTAACTCAGTCATCATAACACTAACCCTAACCTATACCCTAATCCTAACCCTAGTAAAGGATGATTAAACATGTGTAAATTATTAGTTTATTTGTCAATGAGGAATACATATGCTATGCCTTATGATGAAGTGATACCTGAGTTTTGGTGTATTTGTTTGACTTTTCTGCGCCTCTACAATGCGTTTCATCTCTTTATGTATACATTGGGTTTGGATAATGATATATATATGCACTGTAATATTTTTGGTCGTGACTTGAGTGCCTTGCGTCGATAAACACTGGAAATGTGGCGGTTTATCACAAGATCAAGTCGGTGTTTTGTATTCACCCGAGTCTGTGTTTTCTCTCAGCCAATCACCTCTTGCTAAAACATTCCAGAAGTCCAAGCGAGCCAGACTGGACTAAATCGGATCATTTTACCTCCTACCTTGTTTATTATATCGTATAGTATCATATTTTAGTGGCTGCTTGGTTTTTCTTCACAGTTTGTCAGTACAAAGTTTCAGAAACGTAATCCAAAAAATCATTGAGTGCAATATCTGTAAGGTTAAAGTTGTTGTGAGCTGGCATGGTTGGGTTCAATTGTTCTTGTTGTAACATTTGTGATTGCCCAGAGTGATCCAGTGCAGACAGAAAGTGGATCTCCTGTTTTTTGTAGCTCTCTCCTTCTCTCCTTCTCTCCTCTTCTCAATCTTTACCTCTGCTCTTGACCCTCAGACCTAAATCCTCTCTCAATCCCCCCTCTGTTCTCCACAATACACTCACCTTCTGCTGCTTGTCTTACACATGTTTCATGCCAGACTGACCGACACTGCATCATGGCAATAGCACTACGAATCCTGTCACTTCAGTTTAAAGTGCTTATGACAAGTTTTGTTTAGACAGATTTTGAAGAAAAGGAGAAACAGTTGAAATGTACTACAGTTCTGAAAAGTTCCCCTAACTATTTCATCAATGCACAAAATGAAATCCAAAATGTAGAGACAAGAAGGCATGGCAAGGCAAATTATTTTATAAAGCACAATTCATGCTCAAGCAACCCAAAGTGCTTCACAAAAGACAAATACACAATATAGTAAATTACATCAGTTCATTATGCAGGACAATAAAAGTACAAAAAAACTACAATAAATAGTGTATTCCATCAATCCATTTTCCTCCACTTCATTGTGGAAGTTGCAGTCTGAGCAGGGAGGCCCAGACTGATCCCGGCGGAGGCTGGGGCCATTGAGTCCAAGTGGACCATGTTCTCAACCTCCATTGTCAATGCGGCTGCTTGGAGCTGTGGTCGCCGCGGTAACTCCCGAACTCGGTGGTGGACTTCTTCAGGCTGAAGAAGGAGGCCAATCAGGCCTATCTCCTGAGGCAGCTGACAGGTATCGGCACAAGCACACTGCAGCGTGTGCTGTCGCAGAGGCAAAAAGCCGGGGGCCCTTTGCTCAGGGCTGTCCGGTCCCGGTATGACCGGAGCAGGAGCTGTGTCCACATTGCCGGCAGTAAGTCAGACCTGTTCCCAGTGCGTGTTGGACTCTGCCAGGGCTGCCCTTTGTCACCGGTTCTGTTGTTTTTACGGACAGAATTTCTAGGCGCAGTCAGGGGTCGGAGGGGGTCCGGTTTGGGGACCACAGGAGCTCATCTCTGCTGTTTGCAGATGATGTTGTCCTGATGGCTCCATCAAACCTGGACCTGCAACAAGCACTGGGACGGTTTGCAGCCCAGTGTGAAGCAGCCGGGATGAGAATCAGCACCTCCAAATCCGAGGCCATGGTTCTCAACCGGAAAAAGTTTGCCCTCTCCAGGTCGGTGGGGGGTCCTTGTTCTAAGTGGAGGAGTTCAAGTATCTCGGGGTCTTGTTCACGAGCGAGGGAAGGATGGAGCATGGGATTGACAGGCGGACTGGTGTAGTATCTGCACCATATATAGATGCTTTGAGAAAGTGTAAATGAAAACTGATCAAATGTTCAACCACTCTCTAGATTAATACCACACTGAATTGCTTCCTCTAGTGGTCATAATTTGTGTGTTTTATGCTGTGGTTTTCCTTCATTATTGAATCCAAACACGTTCATTTTCATTGAGAACTCTCAGGTCACATCAGGTGCTTGAGAAAGACCAACATTTTCCCAGTTACAGAGCGCAGCCTTGCTTTACTCTCTCGCAGTAATCACAGGTTCTTGTTTCTGTTTTATTTCATTTGTCCATTTCAAGCCGTCTTCCTTCATATGTCCTCTCCTCTGTGCCCCCTGGGGAGAGGCAGGGCTCTGATGAGCACGGAGAACCAGAACAAATCAGGCCCATCGATCCACCGCTGTATCGTAGGCTCTGCTCCTGATCGTCAGCACAAAACAAAGTGTTTATTAAGCTCAACCTTAGCTTCACGCTGCTGTCTGCTCCACAGCCACACACACGCACATCAGCAGTCAGCACTCTTCTGTCCACGATCACCTAAACACGCTGTGGCTATAAAGAATCTGCAAACTCAATAAAGAAACAAATAACAAATACAAATAAAGAAATACATTATTATTATTATTAAAAATTATAATCATAATCATAATCATAATAATAAACAACAATAAATATTTCCCCTAAAGCTTCTCCCACCAAATATTTGTTGTTGTTTTAAAATGACTGTAATGGTTCTATTAGAATATTATCATGGAAATAGCATCTTTTAGAAGGTTTTGATAACATTGAACATTTAAGGAAAGTAACCTGGTATCTGTGGATTTTGGGTATCGGCAGATACTCGAAGGCCAAGTATCGGTATCAGAACTGAAAAAGATGGCTCAGAACTAAAACCAACTTTCCATAATCTTGAAAGTTTAGGCTGTCTCTCTCAGACCTCAGAACCTTCACATTTCACCTCTCAACTTCTTCTGGCGGTTCTCCAGTTTTTGAAGTTTATCTCCACCAGCCTCGTGTCATATTTTCAAAAAGCATGCTGTGCGTTAGCTTTACTGCGATGGTAAACTCTGCTCTCGCCTCTGAAAGTTGTGAAAAACTTACAATTTTGTTGACAGTTTTTCAAGTTTTTAAAACATAAAAAAATCAGGTACAGCACATTTCAAATTAACTAACTATAATTTTACACAAGTAATACACGCTCAAAACTATAGGCCTGAATATAAATAGATACACTTAGTTTTTACATATTTTTAGTTAAATGAATGTATATATAAAATCAACTTCTAATCTAATCCATCTAAATTGATTTGTTTTGGATCAACATTGAATAACTACATAGAAAAAGGGTACGTAATATAGTTCTAATATAATATAGCGCAACATTTAATTGTAGGTAGTTTGAAATAAGCTAAGACCGTTAAAGTTGTTTTGTTCCTCCAGAGTCTCAGCGCCTGTGGTTCTGGTGATGCAGTGCCACGCAGAGGAGAGCGACATGCAGTGTTTATCTGTCATCTGCCCTCGACGGGGCTCAATTTGGGCCCGAATTTTGTGCCGAACGATTGCATTATGGCGTCTTCTGAAAGGACAGAATTTGATTGAAATGGAAAGTAGTGCCTTCTTGCTCTGAAAATATATCATAACTGATTAGATTATGAAGAACTGCAGTGGTAGAAATGAGGCTGGCGTGCTCTGTGTACGAGGGAGCGAAAATGCAAGCAAGCAACAGTCAAAGTGGAAGAAGTGAAATCGTGGAAGAGATTGTGGCCAGGCTGAGGAGACTGATGGTTCTGCTGCTGCAAGTATATAACACTTTTCTACGACATTTTCCCAATCTTCCCATGCGTTGCCCTTCCTTTTTTGTTGTATCTGTTGAAAATGTAACCACAAATAATAAATAATTTCCAAAAGTATAAATTAAAAGTAGAAAATTATGAGCTACTTATGTTATAGTTCAAAAGTACCTAAACAAAAGGTAAATATGTCTCCTTTAAGTCAAAGTTAGTCAAATTCAAGGGTTTGATTTGGCCCATAAGTGATGATATTTGTAAGGAATATATACTAAATAACCGCGTTTCTAATATAGTCGAAAAGACAATAAGACAAAACTAGTCAACACCTCAAAGGTGTGAAATATTTTTTCCAGATGAACTCTTTTACATGCAAAACTGGATGATGATGTTTGGCCCTCAGCGCTTCACTTCCCTTTGACACTCCGGGGGAAACAGTGGGCTTTATATTCATAGAAAAGCAAAGATCACATGCTTAAGAAATCTCTATGGTCTTAATAAAGTTCAGAAACATTTGTGAATTACAACTCGCACTATATAACATGAACTTGAAACAAAAGTAGAATATGAACAAAGTGAAAGATAAGCAAATCTTGAATTGAAGTTTACCGTACAAAATATTTCTGCTAGAACAGGGTTAAACAAAAGAACAGCTTCCTGGATCGCGACCACAAGTCTCGAGGTTTTTGTGTCCAGAGCAGAGCTAAACCTTTCAAAGTGTGACAGTCTGACAGAATGGATCCAGCCTGTTCCCCACTGCTCTCCCTGAGCTTGCATAATCAATCAGCCATTAATGGAGTAAGTGGCTGTGGAAGGATATTAAATGTTAATTGCTGTAAGGTATTGATAACATACATTGATCGAGCAGATAATTGCAATCAGTGAAAACAAAGATACATTATATGAGACCAAGCCCCTTTTATACAAGTCAGGCGTAACAATGATGAAGTGCTTTTACGCTCCGCCGGTGAGGCTCTCGGGAAACATCACCGCTCACACTTTCAGCACTATCATGTGACCAGTGTAATGTCTAATGTTTGGATGTACAAAATGGTTGAATGATGACACTTTGTTGAGTTGCAGGGATCCGAAACGGGCATGAACAAGTCTGAAAACGATTTGAATTTGCGGTTTATGTTCATTTATTGCCACATAAGCAGCCAGTTAGGAAAATCTTTCTCCAATACTGCCTAGTTCTGCCTTTGCAGACCTGGGAGACACAGTACACAGTAGGCCTCACTATGGTGTCAAACCTTCTGAAAGGCAAAAGCGCGAGCCAACATTATTTTTCAGCATTAGTTGATTTGATCCATGTGCAGTGCTGGCCATTGTAATATAACATGTAACTGTGATCTGTTTTCTGTAACAATATGCTGTTTTTGTGAAATTGTATTAACTTGATTAAGTAATGCAATTTTGGTATCAAAGGCATCTGGCGTTTGATCTGAGCGGACCGTCATACCAGAGTAGGAAAAGCAGATGTTACATGTTGATGATGGAGCAACCAAAGACCAAAACATTCTTGGCAGACTATTTTTATCCCTTGTGTTTGTGATCCAGAACTGACCCACAGCTCTTCTTATTTTCTAAAGTCACAAAGCAACACACCACGTAAATAGGTACAGACTTTGTTTGGATCGAAAATAGCAGCTCCCTGACAGTGTTTCAGGGGTTTGAGCTTAAAAGCAGGAGATGTTTCTCGTGTCAACCGTGGATATGTGTTTGATAATATATTCCCGAAACTGAGTCATTTCCCTGGCAGAGCTCTAGACGCACATTAGTGTCTGACCACACTTTGGTCAGACGGCTAACAAAATGGCTTTCGGTCAGAACATGCCATAATGCAGCTGCCCACAGACACTTTCCCCAATCCCCTGCTCATATTGCAAAGCCGCTGTCATCATGTAATCTCCAAAAGCCATTATCAAGATGTATTCAGCGTCCACCAATCATGATCAAAATTTGAATTTTATTCTAGGCTCCCAAAAATGATACACTTTTTGGCATCTCGCCCACCCTGGTTATATTCATAACATAATTGTGTTTACTAAAAGCAGTTAAAGAATATTGTGGCCTTATGCCGTCCAGTCCATTTGATGTGCTCAAAAGACACAAAAGCTTGTATCTTTCTAAATTCAAACCAACACTCATTATAACTAAAACAACATTTTAAAGCGTATCAAATCAGCACACAAATAGGCCTTTATTTTAAACACTTCTTTTTCAGACTTTGATTATTTTTATACCTGACAGTTTGGACCGCTCACTCACTTCAGAGTGTCACATGATGCTGCTGTGACGTCACTTGTCGGCTGCTTTACACAGGTTTTTGGCACGGTCTTCTTACAGGCAGAGGTTTGTTGGCCGACTTCTTTAGGACAGTATCCCAGGTGTGAGCGAGTCAAAAGGCCGCCACCTTGCCCCGGTTTATAATCCCATGCTCCTCTCTTTTACAGAATCAGAACTGGCCGATTCGAGTTGTTCCTGGTCTGCTTTGGGTTTTGTTGATCGTGTGCTCGCCTTCGCTCCTTTTGCTGACTTCCTGTTTCCCCGATGTTCATTTTATTGCAAGACAAAGTTGCAAAGTTACATTTGCGCTTCTGTTCTTTTTTTATCTTTTGAGTGGATGAGTAGTTTTAATTTTGTCCATCTACTTTTGTTTCTTTTATTTCCAACTTGCTGTTTTCTCGTGTTTATTGCTCATGTTGGGTATTGGCACTTTTCCAATGCCTTGTGGATGTACCTGTCCTCTTCCTCCTTGCCTTGTTCGTCTTGTGAGTGACCTGTCGAAACTGTCAGCTATGAAAAACAAACAAACTCTGGTCTGAAAAAGGTCTGGCCTAGTTGTAAATAGGGTGGAAACTGTGGAGGAAGAAGTAATCGACTAAAGTTAAAGTATTGAAAAAAATGTTCGCACTCATTTTAAAACCTTTTTAAGAGTCAAATTTGATGAAGAGAGGCAACAGAATCGATAACTTAAATGTCCTGGTCATTTTGATGTATATATTTATATATTTATATATTCTCAAAGCAGGACTTGAAGAACTTTGAGGCAAGAAGTCTTCATTAACATGCTTAAAATACTTAAAATACTGTACACAACATCATAGTCACATAATAGTCCAGTTAAACATGTTGTAGAGTAGAAAGTTAAAAGAATCCAATGCAAAATTGACTCAAGTAAGTACTTTACTTTTGTACTTGTCACTTTCTACCACAGCCAACAAGCAATAACGTAGTATCTTCAACTACAAGATTAACAGTGACGCAGCTCTAGGCTGTCAAAAGTTTGTTTTGTCTTTTTGTTCCTTTTATTAATCTCCTCCAAATGTCTTCCATATTGCTGCCCCTCCCTGTCCGCCTCCTGCTTCGTCTCTCGTGCGGTCTCTATCCTCGCTGTCTGCTGCGTGTTTGCTGGGAAGACTTGAGGTCCACAAACGTCCTGCTGGGAATTGCAGACAGGAGCATCACTCAGTTCATTATAGATTAACCCCTCCGTAAAGTGCGGGGTCGATCCAAGGAGCAAAACAACAATCTTCAAGCTTGAGTCGGCAGCAGCAGGAGGGGGGAGAATATCCAGCCAGGGGACCGCATTTCCTATAATTCACTGCATGTGTGTTGTGTAGGTCGTGAACATATCGTTGCAGTTGTGTCTATGAGGGGCAGTCGGAGTTACGGTATAGTCCCAGTCCACTTGAACCAGTCTTGTTGAATAATACATGATAGGCCTGGTTGGGTTCTCTAATGCCGAGCTCCCAGACACCCCTCCACAGATCAATAACACTTAGAGCAGCTTTATAATGAAGGAAGGAGTCGCTATTTTGCCATCATCAGGCAATTAGATGAAGCCTCACTCTCGCTGACTTTTTTAATATCTAGTCTACAAGACAAATCTAAATCTTACCCAAACGATACTTTTCAATCATGCAATTTCAAGTTTAGGGTGCTGTAGCTATTTTAGCATAGACTATTGTATGTACTGTACTTTATGTGGCCCCTCACGAGCAAGTTCCTAATTTGTGAATTTTCTTCACTGACAATGGCAATACATTTCTGCATTTCTTTCACTTCTACGCTGCATTTGAATGTCTCTTTCTGTTAAGTATTGTGTTTGGATAATGTCAGATGCTTTATGCACTTGAAATATATATTTTTGGTCCAAACGCTTCTTCCGGGCCTCACAGCCTTTAAATGTAGCTAGCCGCTAAAGGCTAAACTGGCAAGCCGCTAAAGGCTAAACCTCCCTGGGGAGGTGTTTGAGGCATGTCCCACCGTGAGGAGGCCCTGGGAAAGACCCAGGACACGCAGGAGGAACCATGTCTCTCAGCTGGCCTGGGAACACCTCGGGATCCCCCCGGAGGGTCTGAGTCTGCGTTCTTTCTTGTCCACTGCTTTGGAAGCTTGACCTCGCAGGATTCGCTTTGGATAACTAATCTGCTGCATTCCAGTGGAAACATGGTGTAATGTGCTTGCGTAAGCAAGGATAAATTACAAACAACATTTTATATTCAAATTCTTTTCAGGTTTACCTTTTTAAATCCGTAAGTGCCTGCGTGCCATCAGGGTCCTTTTATGGAATCACTGAAAGATTGTACTGTGATGAATAATTTTTCATAAATTGAAGTATATTGAGCAAATTTGTCATAGCAGTCGAGATGTTCACTTTAAGTTAAAAATGCAGCCACTAATAAACTAAAGCTTATTCTCAAAATCTTTGTTTACGTGGCTCTTTATCTTTCTGTCCATAAAGAGCACAACACTCCAGACATTTTTACTCAAACTATATCTATTTACATCCACATAATGCTTGCTATTTTACAGCACGCTACGTTTCCGAGACAAGTTCCTATGTCTGTGAAGTTTGTTCATTTACAATGGCAATAAACCCTTTGTGATGCTGATTCAAATCCTGGAAGAGCAGTGACTCCATAATAAGACTACAATGTATGGATCATTTATGAGTGTGTGTGTGTTGTGTGTGTGTTTGTGCGTGTTTGTGTGTGTGTGTGTGTGTTTGTGCGTGTATGTGTGTGCGTGCGTGCGTGTTTGTGTGTTTGTGCATGCGTGTGTGTTTGTGCACGTGTGTGTGTGTGTGTGTGTTGTGTGTGTGTGCGTGCGTGTGTGTTTGTTTGTATATGTGTGTGCGTGCATGCGTGCGTGTTTGTGTGTTTGTGCATGCGTGTGTGTTTGTGCACGTGTGTGTGTGTGCGTGCGTGTGTGTTTGTTTGTATATGTGTGTGCGTGCGTGCATGCGTGCGTGTTTGTGCGTGCATGTGTGTGTGCGTGTGTGTTTGTGCGCATGTGTATGTTTTGTTTGTGTGTGTGCGTCTTTGCGTGTGTGTGCGCGTCAGTGTGTGTGTGCGTGCTTGCGTGTGTGTTTGTGCGCATGTGTTGTGTGTATGTTTGTGTGTGTGTGTGTGTGCGTGCGTCTGTGCAACGCGTGGTGTGTGTGGTCGTGCGTGTGTGGGTGTGAGTGAGTGTGTGTGTGGTGCGTGTGTGTTTTGTGTGTGCGTGTGTGTTGTTGCGTGTGTGTATGTTTGGTGTGTGTGTGTGTGCGTTTGTGCGTGCCTGTGTGAGTGTGTGTGTGTATGTGTGTGTGCGTGTGTATGTTGTGTGTGCGTGTGTGTGTGTGTGCGCGTCTGTGCGTGTGTGTTTGTTGTGTGTATATTGTTTTGTGCGTGTGTGGTGTGCGTCTGTGCGTTGCGTGTGTGTTGTGTGTGTATGTGTTTGTGCGTTGTGTGTGTGCGTCTGTGCGTGTGCGTGCGTGTGTGTGTATATGTTTGTGCGTGTGTGTGTGCGTCTGTGCGTGCGTGTGTGTGTGTGTATATGTCTGTGCGTGTGTGTGTGCGTCTGTGCGTGTGTGTGGCCTGTGTGAATATATAATGGGAGCTGCAGACAGTGCTGGGCTGTGGTCCGCTGGGAGGTCAGGGGTCGGGCCGGGATAATGCAGTGTGAATGGACTGGCCTGGGACTTGAGTTCATTAGAGATCCATTATACAGTTTGAGTGACATCATTCTCAGAGGGATCTGGGATCCATCACAGCAGGGCCAGCGTGTCGAAGGCAGAGCGAGTCAGGAACAGTGTCAATGGTTTGTTTTCAGGGCTTTGCTGAGTTTATTGAAAGCGAATCAAGATAGCAGTTTTGACATCGTCTCAAATTCATGGCCAAAGTTCAGATGGAGAAAATGGCTTATGTGTTCCACTGTGGGCAATTCATGGTTTTTTATATTATTATTTGTATTTTGTAATAAAAAAAAATAAAAAAACATAATACAACAAAAATAAACAGGGCAAGACCAAGACAAAAGGTAAAATTGAAATAAAAAATGTAGCAAGGTGTGACATCCAAAGAAAAAAGAAAGGTTAAGGCACACAAGAGACAGAATATAAATCCCATTTAGTCCAGTTTAGTTTGTTGATGTACTTAGTAGATTGGATGTCCCGAGCATTAATGCTAATATTAATCTATATACTGTAGATATTATTCCCCTTGAACGTTCTGATTCACATGCCTTAATAAGGATTTCAGTCAGAGGGTTATGATTGTCATTGCTTTGTTTTCTTTCTTAATTATAATAACTCCTTATTTGTAAATCCTATAAAAGTCCTGTTTCTCTAAGCCAAATGATTCCTTCAACATGTCAAATATTCTATTTTATTTTCTTTTACAATCTGGTTAAAAAAAAAAATGCTTTTTGTTATCCAAATCTTAAATCTCAGATCTGTGCAGTTTGGCTTAAAACTTTGATCATAAACCAACTAGCTTAAGATTTTAACATCTTTGTTTAATTTACATGTTTTGATTAGCTTTTTCCATGTTGCAAACAGATTTTACCCAAGGATTATTTACTTCCTCCAAATGACTCCATTTGTCATCTGCCAGTAAGGCCTGTACAGGGACCTCCAGCATAACATTCATTTGTTAAAAAATAGAAATATCAACAAAAAAAATTTTTAAATCCTAAATTTTTAGAGGCTGACAATATAAAAAGCTAATAAAGAATATTTTTAATGATAGAGATTAATTATAGAGACAGACATTTTAACTTAAAAAATGCTCCCGAAGACTCCAGTGGTGAACACAAAGGCTCAACTGCTAAAATGTGTTTCTCGGCCCTTTTCGTCTCATTTATGTCAGTGGAGCTCTTGTCTCGGTCAAATTTAAGTTAAATTTTCAGTCACAATTGAACTTGTTTTTCCGGAGCCTTAAGCCTCATCTAAGTGTTTGTCCTTCTCCGTTTGTGTTCAGACCATGGCTCAGGTTCAGCTCCTTCTGCTCCAGAGTCCCAGTCTCACAGGTTTAAACATACTGGATTTCACCTTTGAATCTGGCAATGCAAATGGGAGACTCATGTGAGGCTCATTCTGCTTTCTGATTGGAGAATCAAAACATCAAATTATAGCATCAACAACTTCATGTCATCATGTCATATGTCTTTGTAATCAAGAATAAATCAGCATTACAATTGTTATCAGTCAAATCTATGTTTGATTTGAACTCCTTTTTGGACATTGCACGTGCACGGTCCCTTAACAATACTTTCTGATATATTATTAAAAACCTTCAATCATCTGCCTGGTATGGAATCTTCTCATAACATCTCCATCCACAAAGTCCATTTTGCTGCATGCTTACTTTGGAGAGCCTGGCCTAAAAAGTGTGACAAATGCTGGTCTAAATAATGGCAATCCCAAGCTTTAAACAAAAAATTATATACAATTTGTTTCCACAACCCACACATTAATATACTAAATTATGTTTGATGTTATATGGTAAAAATATGTTCCACTACAATCGGTGCTAAGCTTATTTTTTTTATACACACCATACACAAAAAAGAGTTATGTTGCTGTATTGTTTCAAATTGAATCATTTTGCATTTGCATTGTTTGGTCTTATATAAAAATACATTGTATTGTTCATGAAATGTATCGGTTCACCCTTTACCAAAGCCGTCCCCTCATTCCTCATGTTTGAAATCGCAGTGACAGTGAACAAGTGTGCAGCGAGCAGTCGAACTTCTCCAAGCCTGCGTTTCTCTAGGTCCTGGAGGTCACTGAGCTCCCTCCCTCCCCGTCACTCCCGAATAATAGAATAATGGCATAATTAACTGGAGAGGAGATTTGGCCCCGGGGACGAGCTCTGTCGGTCTAATAGGAGAAGCCGGGGCCGTTGTCCTGGCTGTAATGAGGTCTCCATGGGTCCTAATTGTGCGGCAGTTTAGAGTTTAAGTGGTTCTGGGACAGTACAGTGGGATCTGCTGGATAAAAGTGGGCTGCTATTCTCAGACATAAGCACACTGCTCTATTCACCACCTCAGGTCCAATTAAAAAGTCCAGTATGGGTAGATTAAGAGGACAATATTATGCAAGAAATTAGAAATGGGTTTGCGCAATGTGGTGCTCCTGATTCAGTCCGAAGAGTGGCCTATATAACTGTCATTGTTCAACTATGAAGACTTTGAAAAGTTGTTGAAGTGAAAACAGGATGAGTGATAATCAAGACTTTGTAAATGTTGATTTCGGTGAGTTCATTTCTTGCTAATGTGTCACTCGCAATTTACGTGTCATGTTAGCCCGATAATATTTTCATTATTGCACTTGCAAGAAATAAGTCTGTTTTCTGTTCTATTAATTGAAGTTTGGCAAAACGTTTTGCAATTCAGTGGACGTGCAATCAATTGTAATCAATCTGTAATCAACCCTTTGCTTATGACATTTTAGGGGACCATTCTCATAGTTATTACTGAGAGTTGTTTTCATGAGAAAGCAATAATGCTGCCAGATTGTAAAAGAAAAACAAAGCAAGGAATTAAACGACGCAGCCACCACTGTAACCCTCTGACTCTAACTACTTAAAAAAAATAAATGGGAAAAGAGAAGGTAATTTTGTTTTGACGCACGAAGAATGGGAAAATATATGTACATCCCAGTGGAGGACCACAATATGTTTGGAAAGAATTCTTTTGGAAAAGTGTGACACATTTTTTCACAACACATGGTAAAGTACCCATTATTCACAAGGAAATTCTAACTGTTCGAGAAGCTGACAGCCAGGAAGCAAACCACTGCCATGTGTTCTGGGACTGTCCTGTTGCTCAGAAATATTCTTCTTCTTCTTTGGTGTTTTTGGCGGTTGGTATCCATAGTGTTACATTCCCGCCATTCTTTAGACTTTATTCTTTATTTTTTAGACTTTATTTCCGACTGTGCCAGAGAGCTGTGCTCTCCGTAGTCCTTTAGACTTTATTCTTTAGACTTCAGTGGCTCCTGGGGCGCAGAGAGCGCACTTGGAATGAGATCAATAAAGTCCTGCAGACTGTGTATTACATCATCATCCCACTCGCTTTCATATTTGGGCTTCAAAACTCCTGCTATGGATACAATAAATGGATACCTTTTGAGCATACTTCTGGAGGCAGGAAAGAAGATCATTACAAAGACATGGAAGACACAAACTGCACCAACAATCTTGTACTGGACCCAAATTATTAATAATTATTTTTCTTTTTGGCTTGCTCTCTGTGCTGTGTTCCTTATTTTGTGTTTTATGTGTTTAAATGTTAAAAAAATATGAATATAATTTAATACAATTGAGGAAAAAAAGAGAAAGAAACAATGGCAGAGCGGTCGCTGTCATAAAACCAGAAGGTTGGTGGTTCACAGAGCTGCACAGGAGTCAGGAACTCTGGGAACTCAGAAGCTCTGAAGCTATAGCCAAGATTCAGCCCGGAAGACTTCCCCTGCTGCCTCATCTTTACCCAGCTTCACTGCCCTGTTCTGCTCTGGTAGCACCACCACTGCACCTCACAACTGTACAACTGTATTTGTAGAGTTACATTTTATGTCAGGTTTTATTTTCACCCCCACCGGTGTCTCCGGGGTGAAGGTTCCTATCATGTCCTGCTTTCCACCTCCTGCATCGCTCATCGTTCCCTGCCGCGGTCGATTCAAATTCTAATCCTCAGTTGTAATTCAGTCATTATCTTCTAACGTATGTCACCTTCATTTGAGTCACTCCAGGTTCAAACCGTTCTTTTACTCTTACTTAAATATTATCTTTGAAATAACAGTAGACTTACTTCATTATAAATGTTGGTTCCTCTTCCCACTCTGAGTAAGTCTAAGTGGCAAGAGCTTGTATGCATTATTTTGAGGTTGTTGAGGTTGAAATTTACTATAAATCATATGAAAGACTGTCACAATTATTCTTACAAGACTTGTTTTTTCCCAAATACTTTTTACACAAATTCCTTGTTCTGCTACATTCTGATACTTTAAGTGATATAATTTTCGGATCGGAGGCAGTGCCTGAGGCTGGGGAAGAATGTCACAGACACTCGGACTATCAGCACTGGATCTACACAGGGCTGTGTACTTTCTCCTCTGCTCTTTTCCCTGTACACAAACTGCTGCACTTCCAGCCACGACTTCGTAAAACTGATCAAGTTTGGACCACAACATTCTCCATCGGGTTCATCTCGGACGGGGATGAGTCTGTCTACAGGAGGGAGGTGGACCGGCTGGTGTCCTGGTGCAGCGGAACAACCTGGAGTTTCAATGCCCAGCAAGACAGTGGAGATGAATCGTAGACTTCAGGAAAGTCACAGCCCCCCAGCCCCCTCATCATGACAGACTCCCCCATCACCACCGTGGACTCCTTCCACTTCCTCGGCACCACCATCACCCAGGACCTCAAGAGGGTTCTCATCATCAAGAAGGCCCAGCTGCCATTGCAGCTGATGGTGCAGTTTACAGGCGCCATCATTGAGTCCATCCTCACACTCCTCCATCACCGTGTGGTACGCTGGAGCCACAGCCAGGGACAAACAGAGACTACAGCGCATTGTGCGTTCTGCTGAGAAGGTGATCGGCTGCAGACTTCCATCTCTGCAGGACCTGTACGTCTCCAGGGCTCTGGGACGAGCAGGTCGGATCACAGCTGACCCTTTCTCACCTTGGACATGGACTATTTGAGCCACTCCCCTCAGGCAGGAGGCTATGGTCCGGACCAGAACCTCCACAAGAACAGTTTCTTAATCAATCACTCACTGCACTGTCACTTTCTGCACTCACAACTGTAAATTTAAGCTGTAAATTCTATGTACATAGTAATGCCTATTTTCATTTTATACTATAGTAATTTTAAATTGTTTCCTAATGCATGCCGTTTTGATTTCATATATGTTGTTTTTATTATTGATCAGTGTTTTATGTTGCACCTTAATGCCAAAACAAGTTCCTATGTTTGTGAATTCTGTTCATTGACACCCCTGCTGATTCTGATTCTGATTTTGAACTTTTTTGTCGACTCCACCACTCTTGTGTGTGTATTTATGTGGACATCAGGGGCAGATCAGGCTACAGACTGAACAGATGAATGATTATAGCAAAAAGGTCCTGGGTTCGACTCCGAGGTGTCGTGGGGCCTTTCTGTGGTGCTCTGGTTTCCCCTACCACTAACAGCTGCAAAAGACATCTCAGTGGGACTATCCTGGTTAAAAAAGGTAAATAAATAAATAGGGAGCTCGAATTGAAATTGCAATTTGAGTTGCGACAATTATTTTCAGAATGTCCTCTGTCTTTTTATTGAAAACTTTTGTAGAAATTTGATTCTCGTATATGTTTGTCAGTTCATGTCCACAACGTGCACTCTGAACACAATTGTACTTTCTAAACATGAATCACAAATATAATTGCAATCACAAAATCACAATTCCTTTTCCCCTCCAAAATCTTGCAGCCCTTCAAGATGACTGATTTGACTTTATCAGGTTTTGTGATGTTGCCTTTTTAACACAATATTAAGTTGTTCCATCCTAAACTCTGATTCTTCCCCGTCACACTTCAGATAGATAAGTCTACACACGTTCCTCAACTCTCTCTTGTGGCGGTAGTTCTTCACCAGCATCCGGCCCGAACTGCCCCACTGAAAGATCTCCAAGAACATCGATGTTTTTCACACAGCCACTTATCCACACTCCACTGGCTTCTGTTCCGTTTCTTTCTACATTTCAGATTTGTATGAATTTTCATCAGCACAATTGATCAGGCATTTTACTCAAGGGACAAATATACAGACTAAATGACTATTGACTCGCAAGTGTATAAAAATTTGTTTGTCGGACCACCAGTGCTATTGATGAGCATGTATTAAAAACTATCAGAACGATCAATGGAGAAGCCGGTTCATAACAGGAGGCTATAGCAGGCAGCGTTTTGGCCCGCTCTTTCCCCCTCCGGCTCTTTATGTGCCTGCTTTTGTCTGTAGTGTGCTGTCTGGGCTAACCACTGCTGGCGCATTGCAGTAAATAGGAGAGGGTGTGTGTGCGTGTGTGTGTGTGTGTGTGTATGTGTGTGTGAAGAGCTGCAGCAGAGGCATCGATGAGCATCACGCCTTCACTGTCCCCAGAAATCTCACTCCCACCTTTAGGGTCCTTTTGTCTTGTGGGGACATCACTTCCTTTACTCTATGCAGCCTAACCCCAAACTTAAAGTACGATGACAAATGTATCGTAATCTAACTGTGACAATGTCCTATTTTGGTGTATTTATCATATTGTGAAAGATCAAGTCGTCATCGGAGAAAACGCCAGCTCAGGGACCTCTGTGGGGGAAGCAATCCATTCATTTCAATGTAGAAGAGCTGCTGTGTCACCCACGGCTCAACAAATGCAGACTTTAGGAGTTATACTGTACCAAATGCAAACACGGAGACACAAACAAGAGTAAAGTGGTCCAACGGCTCAAATTTGTATAAAGATCCAAGAATGCTGTTGGTAGCTTTGGGCTAAATGCTACCGCTATGTTAGCCCCACGCGCTGAAGCCTTTTTTAACATAAGTAATCTATTTTTTTTACTTTTCTGGGGTCAACAACCTCCATTAACTCTTTTGGGACTCGACTTGAAGTAGTTGTACTTACAATACACATAATTGACCAGGAAAAAGTTGCACTTCCTATTGAATCAACAGTTTGAGTTTTTACACACATCAGACCATGCCATGTTGCTGACAGTTTCTTTTGTTTTTCTTTTTTTTATTCTCTAAGGCTTCCAAATGCTGCCGACTGTTTCTATTCATTTTTTGATGCAGCAACGCCCACTCGTCCTATTGGTCAGGCTCTATCATCATCTGAGTGAGTGACAGATGGATTAAACCAATCACAATGAAGTGTCAAGGTTGCTTTATGTACAAATTGTGGTCAAATCTAAATAGTGATTTTTTTATTTTTATTTTACAATCTTAAGGTGCTCTTTCAACAAGTGAGCACCTTAATATTTTTAGTTTTTTGCAGTTTTTTCCAATTACATTTTTCTCCCACAGAGACATAAAGATCAACCCTTAAAGAAGCTCCTGCACACACCAAACATTACAAAACTTGGATTTTGACAGATCATACTGAATGATTTGTTCACATTTAATTCTAAGCCCTATTTATTGTAGTTTAAACTTCAATAAATTAATATCCAAAATCTTCTCACTAATATTTTTTATAGCTAATATGTCAACACAATGAAGCCAACAATTTTAATCTGACTCAATCAAATTAAAAAAGTTAAACACATGAATTTTGTTCATATATTTAAGTACTATACTATATACTATACTATACTATTATATACTATACTATACTATACTACTATACTATACTATATTATACTATAGTAGTAAGTATCTAAGTAACTAGAGAACTTGTGATGCAGGTTAGCCGTGAGCGGTTTGGAGAGCAGTAAAAAGAGGTTAAAAACTCAGAACACAGAATATGTGGTCCACATCTTTTCTTTACTTTTTTCCGATTGAAGCATATTTACAAAGGGTGTTGGCCTCTCTCATGCGGTGAAGTGAAGTGCCCGGTGATCAGTCTCCAGGATGAAATGCCTTCCGAGCAGGTAGTTGATTGACAATTAAAGCTGCGGACCTCGTCAATGTCGTGTCTCACTTTACTCCAACCGCTCAAGGCCAACCTACGTCACATGTCTCTAAATGTATTTATTTTCCTATTTCCCTGCAGCGTCTCACCTTACTTAACCTAAAACATATTCAGCATACTAATCCTTCCTTCTTCTGACAGAGGCCCGGTCTCCAATGCACTGGCCACTCACTGCTCCTTATAATTTGCCTCATGAATACTTCTTCATACATCCAGCTCTTTATTTGAGATTAAAACTCATGGCAAGTATAGGTCATACGCAAAATATATTTTTCCTTGAGCAGACAAAACAGTTTACTGTAATCAATGCCACAATACTGCGCTCTCAACTTGAATGTAATGAACGTCTTACTACATCCGCTCACTATAAAATGTACTTACCGGTTAAAATGCTTCTCTTTTTCTCGCACATTCACGGCAGACGTTTTTATTGTCTCATACAATATTTGCGTGGGCTAATCCCATTTGAATTGTACTCCAGCCTCACTCATTCATCTGTAGTGAACGACTCTCTGAAAGGCTCGGCTCGGCTGTCTCTGGAGTTAAAAAGGAAATAGAAGTGCAATAAAGCTGAAATTATGGCTCTACGACTATAATACAGATATAAAATACTTGATATTTTATCCCAGATACATACACTTGGTTATTATTTTATTAATTAAAGATAAGATAACCTTTATCAGTTCCACAATAGGGAAAAGTCAATGTGAACCTTTCTTTTATTGAATTACACCAGGGGTGTCCAAACTAGGGCCCGGGGGCCAAATAAGGCCCTCAGGCAAATTTTGGTTGGCCCTCAGGCTTCCTGCTAAGTGGACCCAAACAACAAAAAGTTGTACTTTTTACTGTAAAATATGAAAAATTCAAACATTTTGACGGAACATTAATATTAGGTTAAGATAACAAGTCTCAATAAAGGTGTGGAGGCCCATCGAAACTATGTCAAATGCAACATTTGGAATGATTCACGTCATTGTCGGGTCGTCTGTGGCCGTCTGCTCCGGATACGTTTCAAAATGCGGCCCTCGATGTCAAAAGTTTGGACACCCCTGTATTACACTTTGCCGGGCCAGATTAAGGATCTTGGCCTTTGGCTGTTACAGGCCCCAATCTGTAGTTTTAAAATATATGACACATGACATTTCTGAAGCAATGTCAAAATCTGCAATTCTTGCTTAACAACATTTTCATATTCAGGCACACTATTAAGAAAGGGGTTTGGGTTCTCCCTTGACAAAATCTGAAAACATCATAAATAATGTCCTGTATTTTGGTGCATTTTAGGGCCAAGACAAAAATTTTATTTGGCAGACTAATACACATTAGGCTCTGATTCACTCAGCAAACTTCATAACATGGTCTGATACTTAGTAACTTAGAAAACTCTTGATGTATCAGCCAGGCACACTCTTGAGGCCCCCTGCTGGCGAGGCACTGGGCAGCAGCATATGTCAGAATCAGAATCAGAAAGAGTTTATTGCCATTGTCAGTGAACAAAATTCACAAACATAGGAACTTGTCTCGGCCTTAAGGTGCAACATAAAACACTGAGCAATAATAAAACAACATATATTCAATCAAAAAGGGCATGCATTAAGAAACAATTTAAAATTACACTACAATAAAAATAAAAATAGGCATTTCTATGTACACAAGAGTTACAGTTAGATTTACAGTTTGAGTGCAGAAAGTGACAGTGCAGTGAGTGGTTGAATATTGAGTACCCTATGCTTTAATCCCTCTTTGCAGGTATTGCCATTTAAAACCTTGATATCAACATTGTCTGACAAATGTCTATTATTGGTCACAATAGGGAGACAAATATTATGTATTATGTCAGTATTGACTGAAAAATAAATCAATAAAAACATATTGGACTGTACGTTTACTCTTCAAACTTTTGTCCAGTTGACAGAATACACTTTTTCTTTTGACAATGGACTGTCCTCTTGTCTCTTTATTTGTCACACCCTACATTCCCCCTGATGGTCCTGTTCTATTGATGCACCGGTTTGGAGGGAGGTGGTGTGTTTATGGACTGGAGAGCTGCTGTTTTCAGCTGTGTGGTGACCTTTGCTTGTTTGACAGCAGGAGACATTGGATGACAGGAAATAACTTCACAATGGGAGTGATTTTGTTTGCCCATGAAGAATAATACCGCCAAATAAATTATGTCGGAAATGTGTTTGTTTTGCTTTGAAGTGAAATAATGACCAAATGTAATGGGTGGAGAAATGTTGCTGGTGTTGTGTAAGTTGTGTGGAAATGGTTGTGTCTGTCACACTTTGTTTACTCCCGACTCAGAAAATATAGGTCTTGATTGACAGTTCTGTGGAGTTAGCATGTTCTCCTTGTGTCTGTGTGGGCCATTTTCCTCATCATCCTTAAACATGTCTGTGGCCCACTGCTCCTGTGAGCTTGGCATTGAATAATGAATGTGTTAAATCTACAAAACAAATACCCATAAATGGAAAATGCTATAAAAGGCAATATACAAACTTTATTGGCCTTTTTCCCACCAAAAAATAAGACTTTTTCAGGGTATGGCCTTGCCCTTCTATTAAAGCAATACTGTGCAATTTCCATGTCACACGCCATCTACTGATCACCAAGGAAACTACACTGTGGCAAAACTGTTCCTGTCACAGCACGCCACTGCTTTGCCACTTGAGGACGACGTGCATTTGTTTTGGTCAGCTAATGCTACATTTAGACACCTCACTAGTCATTTAAAAGTAGGCTTTGATTTCTTTAAACATGAGTGCAGGGCAGTAACAAGCCTGGGTTGTAAATGAGCAAATGAGTGTAATTTCCATAGTCCTAGTCCTTTTTATGCTTTAAAATCATGAAAAAGTAAAGAATACAGAAAAAAGTTGCCTTATCAGTCAAGGTAATGTTGCCACAGGCTTTTTAAAGATTTTTTGGCCCGTAGGCTTTATTAGACTGGAGAAGAAATTGTGAAATGGGGGACAAGAGAGAAGGGAGGACATGCAGCAAGGACCCTACACTGCGGCCGGTCACACGCGGAGCCCGGCATTTGTGTAAACTGCCCGTTTACTGTTAAACGTAATGTCTCTCTCTCCTCTCGCTCTCTCGTTCCACCTGCTGCCTGTCCCGTGTGATGGAGATTTAACCCTTGTTTGTGGCTAAACATGTTTACTGGAATTATTTATTTTATTGGAGAAAAGGAGCGCATGCAACGATGGGAAAGCGGTAATGACCTACGGGGGCTTGTGTGAGAAGGCATAGTGTTCTGCGCGGCAAGCTCTCTTTGCGCCTCAGTAATTGCTCTGACAAAATCTTTTTTATTAGATTTTTTTCTTGGTGTTCGCCATGTCTAACTATCACCTAGTTACCAAGCAATAAGCAGCAGTAAACTGCCTCTAGAACTTCTCAATGGAGCGGGTCAGGTTTTCAAAGAGAGGAGCGTACAGAGGAATTCTGCAAGGCGTTTGGCATCTACTTTCTGCGAACTAATCCCCACAAGACAAAAATAATGTTTGAATTATAGTGTGAAATGTTACACAGAATTGCTTTAAGGTAAAGGTGATCCTATACTTATAATATATCCTCTGCATTTGACCCAGCCCTCAATATCATTGGGGCAACCTGTCAGGAGCATTTGGCAGCTGCGGTACTTGTGGAACTATCTCCACGTCTTGACCAGGCTTGGTGTGGTCTATTTTAAATGCATGTTGTGGTTGATGGAGCACTGGAGCACCCAGAAGACACCTATCAGGAGGGCACAGGGGGAACATTTAAACTCAGAATCACAGAACCGAACCCTGGCGAGAGTACCAGTCACTCACCACCATGCAGTCTGTATTGCTAAAAGCTTTTGCTACGTCTGGTCCTCTGGAGGGCTTTAATATGGAGGTGAGACTTGCAATGGTGCGTATGGTTTGATTCACACCAATCCGCCAATCACACGTAGGAAACCAGCGGAATGTATGATCCTGTCAGCAGTGTGTGTCTGTTTGATCTGCAGAGTGCTTCTCAATGTGTAATCAGCAGTAGACGTCTTTGGCAAAGGAGCACTCTCATTGGTCATTAGTTTCTATCCGGACAACCCTCAGCAGAGCGTCATGATGGAGGAAAACAAATTCAATGGGAAACACCTTTCTTTATACATGCTTCCTGTCAGATTATGTATTTCAAGCTCAATTAATTCAAGGCAAGTAACAACTGAGTCGTAACAGACATCTGTTGACGTGGCGTTTTGCCAGAGAGTTAGCAATTGTTCTGTCTGTTAGCATTCTTAAATATGTATGCACATTTTGGTAATTGGACAACTTTACACTTCTTCATGTCTTTGTGTCCATGTTTGGTACAATATTTGAATAAAGTCTGCGTTGGCTCTTAGTTGCTGAACATTGGGGAATAGAGCAGCTGTTCTTCAATGAAGTAAATGGTTTGCTTTCATTATGGAGGTTCAATGCACTGTCATGTGCAGAAGTTACTTCTGGCCCTGCGGTTCATCACGCTCGAGCTATTCCATCGGAATAAGACGCAGGCCCGACAACAGTGTGCTGTTTTGTACCTTTAGGTGGTCGGGGGTGGTTCAGTGCGTCAGCTTTACAGTTAACGTGTGTCCCTGGGTAAGACACTTTGGTCACAGTAAAGTGGCTTTTTATTCATGCAACTGGTTTGCAATGGCAACCTCTGAAAAAGGGGGAAATCCTGGTCAAGGGAACATATTTAGGAGACATAAAAAAGACTTGAACCTGAATGCTAATCCAAGCACTACACCGGTGAGTGATTTGGAGTTCAAAGGTCAAGATGCTCCACTCAAAAGAGGATATAATTGTGAAGCATGTTGGAGCGTGCACATGGAAGCCAGCCTGTGTATACATGTAGTGGCCCCTGGTTTGCTCACAAATGTTGTCTGGGTGATGAATGGCATTGTAAACATCGAAGCAGGCCAAAACAGCCCTCTGGAGTGCGGCCATGTTGAGGTGAGATCAGCAGAAAAATCCCTTATCATGCCTATTACGGCCTGTGCTGTGCATGCTAATGTGCTAATCTATTGTTCATTAAAGCTTAACACAGCAGTTAACGTGCATCTGATAGCATCACTAGCACCACCACTGTGGCCTGCATCACTCTGATAAGTTTGTATGTAGTAGAGAGTGTTCAAATATGATGTGTTTATTTGATTAGTTTGTGTTCATAATAGAAAATGTCACTTTTGAAATATGATGCTTACTTAAAGGTTGAAGAAATATGCCCAGTTCTATTTAACTCGGACATCTGCGTGTTCAGAAACTGGAAGAGGAGTGAAAGTCAACAAGATCTACTCTATCAGTTACTAATACATACCAGCTATAGATGACCAAGATTCATGAGTTTCAATTACGCATTCTTTTATTCTCCTAACAAAGTCACCTATACAGACGTCTGGACTTCCGGGTGTCTAACACTCGTTACTCGCGTCTTCATAATTCCGGAAAGTAACGGGACAGCCACAGTTTGCCAGTATTATATACACAAAAAATGAATATGCATGAGCCTAAAGTAAGTCCTTGTGGTAGTGCCGTGATTGGCCCAGTGCCCATCTGACCTCCTTCATGGTCTCCACTTTTTTCTCTTTGTCTGCTCGTGTAACTTGAGACTGGTCAAACCTTGGGGGTCAGAGTGGAAAAACACAGCACCACAGCACAAAGAGCAGCATATAACATTGTCTAATAGTGAATATATGTTCAATGCATTGTACAATGGCGAATATATGATCGATGCATAATATGTAGTTCTCTTCAAGGTATTTTTGCACATTTTCTTTAAAGCAGCATTATGTAACTTTCTTGAGGTCACTGGCATGATTTCATGGAAATGGAACCTTAAAACCATACTTCTGAACAGTCTTCATGAAAGAGGAGTTAAGGAGGCAATCTTTGTCAACAAGGCTATTCCCATCCTTGCAGTGTGTTCAAAGATAGGACAAACCGATTATCAGGATTGGGATTAGAACCTTTGCCTCCACTTTCAGACAAAATCAGTACAAAGTAAACACTTTGGTATCCTTTCACCAGATGAAGGCTGTAAACGTACAGTAAATATAAAGGGGAGATGACTTTAACAGGTTTTGAGAATTTAGTGAAATGGTTGAAAAACGGTTACAAAGGCTTTGTTTTTTTTTGTATTGATCGGTTCCAACTGATCAAGTTAATGACTATTGTTTCAGTGGTTGTTATAGCAAGCAGTCCATCAAGCTTAAAAGCATCCTCGCCCAACGTGGGGCTCGAACCCACGACCCTGAGATTAAGAGTCTCATGCTCTACTGACTGAGCTAGCCAGGCTAACGGCCATGAAAAATGGACACATCATGAGCGAAATGAACAATGTATGAGTCTTAGGTCTGTGCATGAAGTTAGTTTGTCAGAGAGTGGTCACAATTACAGTATAACATATACAATACAGGGACACACATGCCAATATATTTCACGCTGAACTTAAACCAATGCTTTGGCAGTCCAGCATCTAAGTGCTTTTATAAGCACTGGCCATCACAATTCATCTTTGAAGAGACATGTCATCTTTGGCAGTGACATGTTAAACTTCATTTGAAATCTGAAGCCAATACAACAAGTTTTCAGTCTATTGTCAAACAAATATGATTTTAATTCAGTGATTAATAATGGCTTTTTATTTACAAAAGGCCATTCCCTGCCAAAAAGATTTGTCAGTAGTGGGATTTCAAACTACTGGCCTCTTTTAAAAGTCCTTTGCAATTGAGATGTCAGTTGACAGCATGAACAGCAGTCGTGGATACAATAGTGAATGGATATAGAAGTTTTAGTGAAGCAGGAGCCAACAAGGCTATTCCCATCCTTGCAGTGTGTTCAAAGATAGGACAAACGATTATCAGGATTGGGATTAGAACCTTTGCCTCCAATTTCAGACAAATC